>CM071956.1:3692500-3952500 GCA_036784905.1 Acrossocheilus fasciatus
GATAGATAGATAGATAGATAGATAGATAGATAGATAGATAGATAGATAGATAGATAGATAGATAGATAGATAGATAGTTTTTGTAAAAAGTGGGGCGTAATGGATTTTATACTTTACAAACTGTATGTGCTATTGCCGTACACCAACCCTACACCTAAACCTACCCCTTACAGGAAACTTTGTGCGTTTTTATTTTCTCAAAACAACAACAACAAAAAAACCACTCTGTATGGTTTATAAGCGTTTTGAAAAATAGGGGCATGGGGTAATGTCCTCATAAGTCACCTTTTCCTTGTAATACCTATGTCATACCCATGTCATTATACAAATTTATGTCTTCATTTGCCACAAAAACGCGTACACACACACACACACACACACACACACACACACACAGTAAACGCGTTTGCATGAGGTCAGGGAAAGTGAAACACATCCCGTCTCCCTCTGGAAGAGTTTGGATGCCAATTCCTGCCCGTTGAATTATTAACGACGGCTTCATTCATTAAACATCCACCTCTGGCTGAAATCATTAACCCATCACAAACACATAAATGTCACAAATGGATGCTGAATCTCTGAGGGGTTAAACTTAGTCGAGTAACACAACAGATTGCCTTCGGGAAAGACCAGCCTCTGGGTAAACTCCCTACTTTAATCTGTCATGCTGCAGGGAACAAATCCACTGTGCACAGAAAAATACAATCTCTTCAATATCTCAACAGTTTCTCCTAGAAAACACTGAGATTAAATAGAGAGAAACGTCCTGCTTCTCAGATGTTTCACAGGAGATAGCATTGTGCACATGCAGAATAAACTATTGTGTAAGTCTCAAGCAATACATTTTTTTTCTCCAGGCTTCTTTAGACTTCAATCTATCATCCTAAATTCAATAAAGCACTTGCTTTTACCTCATTCAGGCAAAGCCTCCTTATTTAATAGATTATTAAAATGTCAGTGCTATTTATAATGGCACATTGTGCTTTCTAACGCAAGCAGTTCTGTGGCAGTGCTAAAGTAAGCAGAAAGGAGCTGTTATTGTGACTCGAGTCTCTGAGCAGGGCCTTAATCGTGTCTAATGTCCTATTGATAAACAAATAGTGACGGCTGGCGATAAAAGTGAGTTAAAGCGTGTTGTGGCAGGCTTTCATAGCTCAGCCAGATCCCCGGAGAGCAATATCGATTGGACAGTCATTTCTGCGCGGTGTTTTTCTGTCAGAGACTGAAGTTTATGAGTGCGACGTGTGTTTGCATAACACATAGACCACCTGATTTAGAAAAATAGAGGACCAGTAGAATCACTTGGTTTTTGTGATAAAGTGCACATTAAAATTGGCTGGGGGGATTAGAATGGCTGTTGAAGATTAGAATGGCTAAAAAAAATAGTAAATACATGTATTTTGAAATATTAAATTATTTCATGAGAATACATAGCTCTTTTTTTTATCTAGCAGCCTAATGGTGTCGTTTTACCAACATGCATACAAATAATTGGGATGTTGAATGGAAGGAATGAGTGTAGTTGTTGAATACGTTATTGTGTTGAAATTGGGAAAAAAGGAAAATAGATAGGGTGAAAAAATGAGAAAAAAGAAAGTTGTGAGAAAACATTTCGTAAAAAAAGTGGGAAGAAAGAATGGAGGAGACAATAGATTTGGGAAAAATGAGAAAATATATTGGAAAAATAATGCATGGGGAGAAAGAAAGTGGGAGAAAACCCGTTTGGAGCAAAATGAGAAAAAAGTGAGAAGAAAGTAAGAAAAATAGATTTGGGAAAAGTGGGAGAAAATGCAAATTGAGAGAAAATTGATTTGGAAAAGTGGGAGAAAATGGGGAAAAACTGGTAGGAAATAGATTAAGGAAAAAGTGTAAAGACAGAAAGTGGAAAAAATGGGGATACTTGGGCTGAAAGAAAGTAGAACAAATTGGGGGAAAGGTAGAAAGAAAGAAAGTGGGGAGAAGAAAGTGGGAGAAAACAGCTTGGAACAAAGTGGGAAGAAATAAATTGGGGGAAAAGGAGGGAGTGGAAGGAAAGTAGGAAAAATAGATCAGGGAAAAGAGAAAAATGCTAAATGAATTGGGGGAAAAATGGAAGAAAATGGGAGGAATTTTAAAGACAGAAAATGCGGAAAAAGAGAGTGGGAGAAATAAAATTAGGGGAAAGTGTGAAAGAAAGCGGCAGAAAATAGATTAGGGGAAAGATGGAAAGAGAGGAGAAGTAGATTAGGGGAAAAAAGTGGGAGAAAATAGGTTGGAGGAAAAACATGGAAAGAAAGAAAAGAAAGTCAGGGGAAAGTCTTTTTTTGTTGTTCTTTTGGGATATTTTATTTTTATTCTGGGAACTGAGTGCGTTTGGCTCTTTGGCTCGTTTGGGGTCTTTCCAAAAACACGCGTATATTTGACTGTATTAGAGGCTCCAGTCTGTGTCTCACATCACCGTTAATCCAACACAAGGACTCGTAATAATACTGCAGAAAAATGTGAAGAAAGAGAGAGCTTTTTCCCTTCCCCCTTTCACTACTGGGGCTAGTTGTCACAAGGGCACCCGCTTCGCCCAATTCACAATTTTTACAAAAAAATTGGATTAAAAGATTTTTAAAAATCTGTTATTTTAGTATAACTTATATACTATAGTTTTTGTTACTATTTCTAATTATAATTATTTTATTACTTTGTTTTCATTTTAATTTGATTTAAAGTTTTAACTACAGAAATAAACTGGGACAAAAAAATTATGTAAAAATGTGAAGAAAAGGAAAAATAGATAGATAGAGTTTATTTATTTTAATATTGTTTGTTTTCATTTTAATTTTAGTTTCAGTAATTTTGTTGTGTTGTCATTTTATTAGTTTAAAAAATGTATTAGTATATTTAAAATATTTAAATATTACGTTTATATTTTAAATATTTTTAGTTTTAGATATTTTAGAGCTTCAACTAAACAAAAATAAGAAATTTTGCATTGACAGCTACCTGAAATAAAGTAAGTTTATGGTTTTGCTTACTATTTTATGTTTATTCTATGTCAAGTTATTAACTTTTTTGTGGTTTTAGTTTTAGTTAACAATAATAATAAAAAATATTAATTTTGAGAATGAACTGCATGCCATTTGCTGACGTTATCATGCTGTTTGAAATGTTAATATTTTTTACAGAAAATACTACTAGTATGCAGCGTGTCAGTATTTGATATTTGATTCTGACCTAAGGTCAGCGCGAGGAAGCGCTGCAGTCATTAGCCGCTCATCACCTTCAATCCATGTATTTAACTACCTGCCTGCTAATTAATTCCAGCTATAAACGGCTCATTTGAAGCGTCGCAGGCGGCTGTAGATCTGTTAGCGAGTCTCAGTGGGCTGAAGCCGTCCCGTAGAGCCCAGCGGCCCCATCTCAGCCCTGCAATTAGAGTTCATTATCGGCCGTGCAAACGAGGAGCTCACGCTGAGACGAGCCGCCGCACCTTCATCACCGCCGTCACAGCGGGACAGCCGCGCTCTGCTTACTCTGTGCTTTCAGTGTGGATCCAAACTGTGTGAAAAGTGTGATGCCAGCATTATACTGACTGTGAGAGGAACAAATGTGCTAACATTTAGAGATGATACGTCAGCAGTCCCGCAACGGCTGAGAGCATCACAGACGTGCATTTACGGCGCGTGCATCACTTTTATTCAGATGTTTTTAACCTTTCATAAAAATGCTTTGACATACAGTCCAAGAAGGAAAGCATCACTGCTGCTTAGACTCTGGGGTTGCTTTTTGAAACCCTTTTTGAATGGGTGGCATGTAACCCGTGTAACTTTTCTTTTTCTTTGTTTTCTATATCCAATTAATTTTTCCAGAAATGGATGTGCATAATGAATTTTTCATTGGATATTTGAACAGTAATTGTCTCTTCCAACTTCTGAGGTCAGTTTCTTTCAATTCATTTCAGTTTTTACAGTCTCAGAAGTGACAAGTCCTGAAATTTCAATATTTTATGAGCACATGTTTTCAATATTTTTTTTTGTAGTCTATATATATTTTTTAAAATGTAAATTATTAAATAAATAAAAACGAAATATAAGACATTTTATTTTACTTTACCTTGCCTTACTTATTTTATATGTTAATTAATTTTATGATTTATTTCAGTAACATTACAGCTCTCTCTCCTTTATTTTATTAATATGAATTATATTTATTATTAGGAATTATATTTGATCTTTTTTATGTTTCATTTCAGTAGCATTGCAACTCAGATTGACTGAAAATCAATTTTGAGCTCAAATTCTTTAATTTAATATCAGTTTATACAGTCACAGCAGTGACACCCAATATTTTAACTACTTGTACCATATATTATTATTTGTGTGTTGTTGTTTTTTTTACATTTTAAAATTAGGCATTTTATTTTATTTTATTACATTTTATTTTTTTTATTATTTATTTCAAATTGCATGATTTAACATTACAACTAAAATTGATTAAAAATGTTCCACAATTTGAATATTAGCTTTTATTTTCTAAGCAATTCAGTTTTTCAGAAATGGATGACATGCATAATGAATGCATAATGAATTTTTCATTGAATATTTGAACAAGAGTAATTATCTCTTCTAACTTTCAAGCTCTTTCAGGTAGGCATTTTATTTTATTTATTTAGTTTAGTTTAGTTTAGTTTAGTTTAGTATCATTACAACTCAAATTGATTGTAATTGTTCCACAGTACAGTGGAGTCCTTTATCACTTCTCATTGTTTAATCTGAAATATTTGTGAGAACCCGTACTGTCATCTCTCATCCATGACCTAAAATCTTTTTATAGGCACCAGAGACCTAATCAAGTCTAAATCTCATCACAGTCTCAGTTTTATAAAGGGCCGCAGTGAATCAAACATTCACAGACGGCCGACAGCCAGAGTCACAACCTCCATCTCTCCAGACTCCCAGTGAGCAAATTAGGACATCATTTTCTCCAAAAGGCCACGACATTTCACAGAAATCAAAAATAGGGCTTCCGCGGTGTCTTAAAAAGTCTTAAATTTAGTTGTATCAAATTTAAGGCCTTAAACTGTACAGGAAAGTCTTAATTATGATTTCAAGAGGTCTTAAATTTGGAGACGGAAAGACAGGAATTGCGATATGGCTGAATGTGACGATTAAAGTTCAAAAGGCTATGATTTCATGAAATAAGCAGTTCAAAGTCCGGTGCTGCGCTGCTTTGTGCCAAACGCGACCCCTGCTGCCAGAGAACAAGCCAGTTACCAGGTTACAGTAGTGCGCGTACGAGTTTCACTGCACGATTCAGTCTATTAAAATACATTTAATGATCACATACTTTAAGATATGGGGGCAGAAAATGTATAGCCTATATTTATATAATTTCATATTGTTAATATCACATGAAGAGTGCCATTTTTTTCTCCAAAAATCAGCATGATTACAAATGTGATATTGATTTTATGCAACAGTTCAATAAACAAGAAGTTTATATTAAGAGACTTACGTTTTAGACACCATATTTCCTGCTTTTGCTCTATTTCACCAACAAAAATAATTCCAAACACAGCCACGGCACTGTTTTGCGTCTCTGAGCAGCATGACAGGGTTTCGTTCCTGAATGAATCAAACTTTAAATGATTCGGTTCCATCGCAATGACTCCCTTATTAACGCTGACTTACTGCCACCTGCTGGCGGTTTTAATTTCACATCTTCATTTTTAAAAATAATTTTAAGCATCAGTTTTTAAAGTTTTATGTTTCAAATATCAAAACATCATTTATGCATTTGTAACTGCGCAGGTTAGCATTCTGTGTCCCTCTGAGCTGCATTATAGAGTGTGTAAATACATCTAAATGCCACTTCAGATGCGTTGCAAAGATACATTTTGTTGATACTGATTTCATTTGCTTGGTAACAGCCCAAATGCAAGAATTTGACTAAAAAGATTATGCACACTTTTTATGCATGCTTAAAGGTAAAAATGCCCATAAAACTTGTTGGAAAAAATTCATTTCTATCACTGCTGTGACCACACAGAATATGAAGAATATCAAAAGAAAAATTCAGGAATCAGCTGTTCACAGTAATCTTTAAGATACCAGCACAATAACACACTCAGCAAAATATCATCTAATTATCGTTATCGATAAAATCCCAGAAAATATCAAGATATCATTTTTTTTTGCCAATTTTGCACACCCCTAATTCATGTTATTTATTTTATATAATAATTTATTGATAATAATTGTTGAAATCAATATTATTAATGATTTTGACTTATCCATTTTCTTAAAAATGGTTTAAAGGCTGAAATGTAAAGTTTATCATTTTACAAAACTTTTTGTTTTTGTGAAAACTTGTATCTAAATTGTAAATTATGCTTTTTACAGTCATTTTACAGTTTAATATGGTACATTGGCCTACCCCTCCAATATGGTATTAATTTTA
The DNA here is from genome assembly GCA_036784905.1 of Acrossocheilus fasciatus. Lineage (NCBI taxonomy): Eukaryota > Metazoa > Chordata > Actinopteri > Cypriniformes > Cyprinidae > Acrossocheilus > Acrossocheilus fasciatus. Next base: position 3,698,930 of record CM071956.1, read on the forward strand.
TTTGTGCAGGTCTTAAAAAAGGTCTTAAAAAGTCTTATATTTGAGCTTAAAAATCCTGCAGAAATCCTGAAAAAGGAAGCTATCAGAACAGATGTCATTGACTGAAACTCCTAAACCTCAGCAGCTGCTGGGTGTATGCAAATATTTATTTATGCATTTATCTTTGCACTTATTCATTTATTTATACATTTATTTTTTGCACTAATTTATTTTTGCACGTGTGCATTTATTTATGCATTTATTTATTTGTTTATACATTTATTGATTGGTTTATGGATTTATTTTTGCACTTATGCATTTATTTATACATTTATTTATGCATTTGTTTTTGCACTTACTTATATTTTCACTCGTGCATTTATTTATTTGTTTATACATTTGTTGATTCATGCATTTATTTTAGCACTCATGTGTTTATTTATGCTCTTATTTATTGATTTATTTCTGCTCTTATGTATTTACTTATTTCTGCATTTATTTTTGCACTTGTGCTTTTATTTATGCATTTATTTATTTGTTTATACATTTATTTTAGCACTTGTGCATTTATTTATACATTTATTTGTGCATTTATTTTTGCACATTCATTTATTTATACATTTATTTATGCATTTGTTTTTGCACTTACTTATATTTTCACTCGTGCATTTATTTATTTGTTTATACATTTGTTGATTCAGGCATTTATTTTAGCACTCATGTATTTATTTATGCTCTTATTTATTGATTTATTTTTGCTCTTATGTATTTACTTATTTACTTATTTATTTTTGCACTTGTGCTTTTATTTATGCATTTATTTATTTGTTTATACATTTATTGATTCATACATTTATTTTAGCACTTGTGCATTTATTTATACATTTATTTTTTTAGTTATTTTTGCACTTATGCATTTATTTTGCACTTATTTATTCATTTTCTGATTTATGCATTTATTTTCACACTTATGCATTTATTTATATATACATTTATTTATTTATTTTATGAATTTATTTTTTACACTTGTTTATTTTTGCACTTACGCATATATTTATACATTTATTTATTGATTTATGCATTTATTTTTGCACTTTTATTTATTTACATAAATAAATGCATACACATGTATGCATGTTTATGCATAATTATTAGATCTCGATATGAACTCAAACATTTCTCATAAGCCTTTTCCAGGACAAAATGTTGTAATTTTATATCTCTTTACTCATTTGTCTTTTCTTTAATTATTTCACTTTGGGAGAAACACCTGAGACAAAGCCAGCACTTCAATCATCTGTGAAAAATTCAAAGTTTCCTTTTAGATCAGGTCTCATACTCTCTAACTCTGATCGCTGTTTCTCAGAGGAAACCCATTTTAAACATGCTCTGATCAAACTGTGCTGTTCTGGATAATAATGTATGCCTATTTTTACGTTTGTCAGAACAGAGACCCGAACACTAAATAAAGCTGACCCAAATAAAGCATACAGTGTGTTCCCATAATGCATCTGTCTCATTGAGTATCTCCAAGCATGAATGTCCACTTGAAACCATGCCACATGCTTCAGGATGCCTGTTTCTCTAGTCACATCATCTGTCTGTTAATGAACATCCTTTCATAAAAAAGTACTCAAAAGCTGTGATAAACATATTTAAGGAATAGTTCATCCAAAAATAAAAAATTTTTGGCCAACCCTCAGGCCATTCGAAATGTAGAAGACTTTGTTTCTTGATCAGATTTGGAGAAATGTAGCATTACATCACTGTCTCAGCAACAGATGCTCTGCAGTGAATGGGTGCCGTCAGAATGAGAGTCCAAACAGCTGATAAAAACATCACAATAATCCACACCACTCCAGTCCATCAATTACTGCATGTTTGTTAGAAACAAATCCATCATTAAGACGATTTTAACTTCAAACTGTTGTTTCCGGCTAAAATATGAGTCCATAATCCATAATAACACTTCCTCCAGTGAAAAATCCATCTCCTGTTGCCTCTCACATCAAAATCCACCCACATATTTGTTTAGAGCTGTTTTTGCTTGTAAACGGTGCTTGATCTGTGCAGATTTCTCTCCTGATTCAGATCAGACCACTTTTTCACTGGAGGAAGCATTATTATTGATTAATGAGACTTAATGATGAAATAATGAAACATCTTAATGATGGATTTATTTCTTTTGTCTTCTCATGATGTTAACTGATGGACTGGATTGGTTAGGATTACTTGTGGATTATTGGGATGTTTTTATCAGTTGTTTGGACTCTTGTTCTGACGGCACCCATTCACTGTAGAGGATTCACTGGTGAGCAAGTGATGCAATGCTGCATTTCTCCAAATCTGATGAAGAAACAAACTCATCTACATCTTAGATGATCTGAAAGTGAACACATTTTTAGACAATTATTCATTTTTGGGTTAACTACTCCTTTAATGTCTGTCTCTCTGATGCTCAATGATCATGCTTTATGCTGTGTGTTGTGAATATATGATTGGTTTTCTCTCTTTCTCTCAGTGCTGCAGTTTGTGAGTGGGTTGCACTGACTCAGGCCTCTCTGAAGGCAACCAGTCTCACTGCAGAGCCAAGGATGTCATGGACAGGACTTCTCTTCTGCCAGTCTCGTCTCTTCTGCAGCATGGAGCCACAATGTCTCATCGCAACAGCAAAGCGGCACAGGCACGACATGGCATTGCCCTTCAGAGAGCGATTCTGGACGAGGCCACGAGCGTGCAGCACGTACACCACCCTCCTGCTCAGCACTTCTGCTCGTTACGTGACACCGATCATGTTTTGACCATGTCAGGTTGTGTTTAATGCTTCCCACAGTTATATGAGATGGACAAAATCAGACAGGACACTTTAAGGTCATTCTAAAGTGCGCAGTTAATCTCTTGAACATGAATAAAAAAAAGAGTAATTTTAGTTATTATTATATAATATAATTATACTTCAATTATGTTTAGTAATACTTCATTAGTTGTTTTGTTATTCCCTATAAAGGTAATACTATATTTGCAGCTGACATTTTATTAATTGACTGATTGATTGATTGTTTGTTTGTTTGCAGTTTACTTAAACTACTGTTCAGCTGTTTAGGGTTGAGTTTGGGGTGAGATTTTTTTTGTTTGTTTTTGAAAGAAATCTCTTCTGTCCACCAAGGCTTCATTTATTTGGTCAAAAATACAGTAAAAACTGTAAAATTGTGAAATATTATAACAATTTAAATCAACTGTTTTCTATGTGAATATATTGTAAAATATAATTTATTTCTGTGGTCAAATCTGTATTTTCAGCATCATTACTCCAGTCTTCAGTGTCACATGATCTTCAGAAATCATTGTAATATGCTGATTTGCTGCTCAAGAAACATTTATAATTATTATCAATATTGAAAATAGTTGTGCTGCTTCATATTTTTGTGGAAACTGATACATTTTTTTTTTTTTTTAGGATTTACAGATGCATAGAAAGTTCAAAAGAACAGCATTTATTAGAAATAGAAATCTTTTGTAACATTATAAATGCCTTTACTGCCACTTTTGATCCATTTAATGCATCCTTGAGGAATAAAAGTATCAACGTTTGCTTCATGCTTTCTATTTTCTCTCCATCTTCTGTCTCACTCAAGTAATATGAACATGTTAAAGTATATTTAATAGCTTGAGATGTGAAAATAGTGTTTGTTATGTACTGTCCAGCATGTTGAGCGTCTCCTCGGCTGTGCTGAGAGAGTTGCACCGTAGGACATCATGAAGGACGTTCGGTCCTGTAAAGGTCCTTCACATGGAATCACACTCACCAGTGTGTCAGAATGTGGAGCTCAGTCGCGCTGAGAGGATCTGACACGTCTGGAGGTCTGCTGACAGGCCGTCAGCTCTCTTTCTTAGACTGCTATTTCACTGCCAAGAGATTTTTGGAAAGCATAAAAGCCGAGGTCACACAAAATCATCACACCAGCTCACAATCATGCAGTCGTAAAGAAAAACTGCAGTATTCAGTGTTTCTGTGACTCACGTGTGCCCAAGGACAATGTTCCCAGTAAAAAAGGATCACTCCTATAATTATCAAAGAGAACATTCCAATACATTTTTTTAAAGGTTATATAAACGTTACGACAAAAGATTCTTAAAACAATATTTATGGAACATTCTTATAAAATTGTTAATATTCAATTTACATTCTTATAATGTTGAGAGGAAATGTTCATAGAACAATGTTCTCAGAGTGTCCTTATCATGTTAATAATATTTGCTTAATGTTTTTATAATGTTAATAGAAAATGTTTTAAGAACAAAATTCTTATTAATATTTATTATACGTATCTGCTGAACTAAATCTTGGGTTAAATTTGTTTATTTAAATGTAGCTAAAATAAATTGATTGCAACCACTTACCTTATAAAAAATTCAATAAATAATTTTTTCGGTGTACATTAAAAAAATGAACAATTTGAAAATCTGAAAACATTCAGAAAAAACTTTTTCGTGACCACTCATAACTTAAAATGTTTTTAAAATGTGTTTTTGTTAGCTGGGCTGGTCTTTGTGGAAGCCACTAAATTAAAAAAAGAAAAAGAAAAGGTAATTATGACTTTTTATCTCGCAATTCTGATTTTTGTTTTCTCGCAATTGCATGATTATATCTTACAATTCTGACTTCTTTTCTCAGATTTCTGAGATATAGATTCGCAATTGCTGGTAATAAAGTCCAGTTCCTGAGGGACAAAATACTTTTTATCTCAGAATTGCAAATTCTTATCTCGCAGTTTTGACTTTGTAGCTCGCTATTGTGACTTTATATCTTGCAATTCTGAGAAAAAAAATAAAAAATGTGAAATGAAACATCGCAATTACCTTTTTTACTTTTTAAGAAACAGGACTTAACCCAACTAACAAAAATATATTCTAAGTATGTTTTGTTAACATTCCCATTAAGCTATGAAAACGTTATTTCTGAATTTATTTATTTTTTTGGTTATGTGAAACTTAAGAGAACATTCCATTTTAGAATTTTGCAAACATTCATACTAATGTTAGAATGTTCTGAAACGAGTAGTAACATTTAAAAACCTTAGATGGACGTTCAACTAAAACTTTTAGAAATGAAACATGAACGATGATAAATAACATTTTTGTTCTGGTGTTTTGAGAACCTTATTAAAGCCTGAGATTGTTATTGTTCATAACCTTGCCAGAACGTTCTCTGTTAGCTGAAGCAGTCGGAGGGTGTTTTAGTCTGAGCTGGAGGCTCTGGGTGTTGCCGTGATTGATTTTGGCCCGGTGGAGGCCCGACCCATTGATCTCTGCTGTCTTTGCTGCCATCATCAGTGCATCTGCGGCGTCTCTCCTCCGTCTCAGGTTAAGTGACTTTCTCCAAGTCATCAAACACAGAGGCTTCTGTAACAGGAAACTTCTCCTCATCCTCCTCATCCTCTCCTCCAGTCCATCTGACTCGCTGAAGTCAAACCTTCAGGGATTTTGAGTGTGGCTCAGGAAGAAGCAGATCAATTGTGTTACATCAGATGGAGACGCCATCCGTTTCTCCAGAACATTCCCAAAAGTGATCCTATTTACTTTCTTAATGCACGTTCCTGGCAGTTTTTGTTAATATTTTGAAGTAGATTTTTGTATTTTGTTTTATAATTTAAAATAAGTTTATATATATTTTTTATTTATTAGTTTCAGTTTATTTAGTGTTAGTTATTTTAATAATTCAAGTTAAACTAGAGCTTTGGCACATTTTGAATTAGATTGCATTTTTAGTTTAAGTTTTAGACATTTTGTTGTGAGTTTTAGTCAATCTTTATTTTATTTATTTATGTGTCTATGTACTTTTAATCTTTTAGTTTTAGTTTATTCAGTACGTCAGGTTAAACTAATTTAAAATCAGAAATGTTGCCTTGGCAAATTTTGAATTTGATTTTTTTCTTCTTCCAAATTTTGGCTTTGACTTTAATTTTAGTTCAAATTTTAGTCGTTTTTTGTGTTTGTCATTATTATTATTTTTTTTAATATGTCTATGTATTTTTATTTATTAATTCTAGTTTACACGGTTTTAGTTATTTTAGTACTTTAGTACATTTTATTTTGAATCTGAATATTTGCCTTGACAGATTCACTAATGCCTAATTAAAATCGCATGTCTCTCTCTGTTGAAACAAACATGAGAATGTATTAAGGTTTTTGAAATCCTGATGTAATATTTGTATGGCATCTAAAGATAGCTGTACTTCTACATTCACTGGCACTTTCATAATTGCATAATGATTTTTGGCAAGTTTTTCATTGCCATCACAAAGAGCCTATGCAAATGAACTCATTTTTGGCCACAGTGAGATAAGCGCTTTGTCACATAATGGTGTTTCTAAAAACGTCCCTTTTCTTGTTCCTCCTATAATGGAAGTTAAACAGGCAAAGTCTCAGACAGTGTGCGTGTGTGTTTTCACATTTTCACTGCTTTGCAACACCTTTTGCAGTAATATATATCGGCTTTGTGCATTAATTCCCTTCAAGAAACCTACAGAATCAGCAAGTGTCCGATCCTGGCCAGTGTGAGGAAAAATGGTGCTTTCAAACAATTAGCATACAATGCACCGAATCTCCCGCTCATATAACACTGCCCTCATGCAGGAGTCGCCACTGGCTGTTTTTCTCTTTATCTTCCTCAGGGATGCAGGAATGATCCCAGAGTGCTTGTTTCCTAACATCCTTAGGCATTAAGACAATAAGGGGGTTTTACAACTAAAAGTTCCTGAAAAAAACTAAAAACTGCTCTTTTTCTTCATGTTGAGGTACTTGCAAAAACATTCATGCTTTGATTAATTTATGAATGCACAAAAAAAAAAAAAAATATTGCAGCAGCACCATGGTACTTTGATATATGCCTATATGGTACACTTGGCATCTTGTTGACATACCTTTTTTAATGTATTCAAAGAATACCATAGTATTACTATCAAGTTAGAGTGCATTATATATTTTTATGGTAATACCATGGTACTTTTTCATAATGCCTGTGTGTTGAAGAGTTTCACGTCCCCTCAGGGTTTTTTCCCCCCCAAGATCGTTGTCGCATTAATTTTGGAAACTGTCAATGGCCAGCTGGGATTTTCTGTCAGAATCTGCAGATGCAAGATATTTTAGCATAATTTGCTAACGCTGACAAGAAAGTCGAGCTAGACTTGAACTAAACAAGCACGGCTAACACAGATTGAAGGCTGGACTCAATAATTTCACTATTAAATATTGCTCAAGCTTGTTTGCATCATTATTGCGCTATACGAGTGTGTTCATAATAGCATTTGCACATTTTTTCATTATGTTGTATTATGCAATGCACGGGTCAAGTTCGGCAAACTCTGATGAAACTCTTTGTTTGCTGTTGTTGATAAAACAATAGAAACCATCACAGAATTTGTACTGGTTTTAATAGAAACTGTAATAGTCCCTGTTGGTCTCTGCTAGTAATTGGTCATCTTCTGTTGGTGGCTTCTTAAAACCACTAAATCCTACTGCAATATGTCCCAAACCCTTTGTTAATATTAATGGCTAAAACCTGATGGTTTGTAAAGTTTTTAATGGTATTTGTAGTGGAAACCATCAGAATTTCTGTGATGGTTTCTATTGTTTTTTCAGCAGGACTGAGTGGGACGGCCGGAATTTAGTTTAGCATGTGTAATAGTCTAACTCATAGTGTAAAATAGTCTAACTGATTGCTTTTAGATGGAAAAACTGCTCATAACTCCTGGTCTAGGATCTGTTTTCTTCGTAATAATAGCATAATGAAATAGATTTGGCAAACAATCCAGTGTATCTTCTGCTTTGTAAAGCATCAAATGATTTTACAATGCATTTTTGCAAAGGGGAGCAAAGTAGCCAATCACAGACATGTTTGTTGATTTCTACAACACAATGGCCAATCAGAGGTGTTTAGGTTGGAATCCACGCACTCACCGTTTTGTGTCCAGCGCTGAGTTATATCATGCTGGTAACTTCTTTAAAAAAATAAAAATACAAATAAAAAAAGGTTTCATTGTGTGGTCACATTCATTGGTTAAAACAGAACTTTGTAAGATCGTGATGAATGAGTGACAGTTTTTAATAAATTTAAAGGGAGCGCTCTTTGCATGCTGTAGCCTATACGATAATATGGCAAATGGTGGTCACACCAGATAATGACTGGTTTTCGGACCCCCCCAATACAGTAAAACTAAGCCTAAGTCACACCTGTGAAATAATCATGCTGTCTAATCAGCATCTTGATATGCCACACCTGTGAGGTGGATGGAGTATCTCGGCAAAGGAGAAGTGCTCACTAACACAGATTTAGACAGATTTGTGAACAATATTTGAGAGAAATAGGCCTTTTGTGTACATAGAAAAAGTCTTAGATCTTTGAGTTCAGCTCATGAAAAATGGGGGCAAAAACAAAAGTGTTGCATTTATAATTTTGTTAAGTGTATATTCAGAATTTAAATAAAACTTGTTTTTCATACTTGACAAGCGACTAACTACACTGTATAGATAAAGATAATAATTTCAGAAGCACAGAGTGATGTGATTCTGCAACCGAGCCTGGTCCAAACGCAGGATTTGGGTAAGGAAACGGCACCTGCTTGCTTTTCTGTTTCATTTAGTGAATTATTTTAAAGTGTTACTCAAATAATGCATTTTTAATAAAATAATGCGTTTACTTGAAACCAACGCAACACCCCGGTGATTCAGTGAGCCAATCGTAGTGATTTACAGTGATTAACAACTGACCGAATTAGCCGTGCTTAATTCAAAATGAAAGAATTTGAAAATTGGCAGTTTACTATTATTAAATAAAATCATAGGTCAATTTTGGTGATAAATGACTACAAGTCGTTTATTTGCTAAATCAGCTGTAAAAGAGTGAGTTATTTAGAAACTCATTGTATGCGTGTGATTATGACAGAAAAACATAATTCATAATAAGGCAGAAGGCTACTTACTTTTACTGGAGTGACATTTCAACAGTGTATCTGTAGGCTACTTTAACTCCAGTACAGTGTTTGTGTTGTCGTCCACCACTGGTAGTGACACAGAAATAGCTTCACTTTTTAATGAGGCACTGAAAATTATTGATTGCAAGACGAACACACAACAATAGACCAATCCATTTTTCACTAAAATTACATTTACATTAAACTTAACTGAGCCTGGTTAGCAGCAGCATATCATTATAACTGGGTCCCGTGCTTTCACTGGCGGTGATGTTCTCAATATGTGCCAATAAAACCGGTGTTGGCAGGACCCCTTCGGATTCAAGCACTCCCTTGTGGACCATTAAACAGTGCTCCAGGGCAATCTGTGACATGGGCATATTTCCAGTGTGACAAAACTGACATAGTTATTGCAGGGAAAATGAGCTCTTGTATAATGATGCAAAGAGTCAAAACATCATGGGGTTACAGTCAAATAATGTGACAGTGGCCCCATAAATGTATTTAGAGACATAAAAATATATGGATGCCATTGCATTAGATGATAGAACAAAACCAATACAACATCAGCAAACAAATGATTGAAAAACAACTTTATACGTTATCTATCTGTTTTATTGTTCACAATATAATCAGTGTTTACCCAAATTAATGAAACTTGCATGATGTAAAGCATGCTTGATACTTAAAAAAACTATAAAAAAAACAACAAAAAAAATCAAAAAGTTCATTTAAATGTATATAACTTTTTTTTATTATTTTTTTGTTTGTTTATAATTTTTTTTATTTTGGGGAATTTTATAATTGTAAATATATATAACTAAAATTGGAAAATGGTTGAACTGCTGTAAGAATTTTTTTAAAATAAATATTTATTGATATTAATGGCAGTAATTTTTCTTCATTTCTTCATGTTTTAAAAGACTAATTACTTTTTTTATATAAAAGATGAATACATTTGTATTTTTAATCAGATTTTTATCTCATAATTCAGACTGTTTTTCTCACAATTCTGAGAAAAAAAAATTATAAACAGAATTTTGACATATAAATGCTGAATTGCGAGTTTTAAACTTACAGTTCTGAATAGAAACGTCTAAATTGTGAGGTACAGATTTACAAAAATACACCATGGCAGAAAGATATAAACTCAGAATTCAGAGAAAAAAAAGTCAGAAATGCCAGAAAAAAAGTCAGAATTTTGATATAAAAAAAATTGCATTTTTTTTTTTTTAATTCCATGGCAGAAACATGCTTCCATAATTTTGTAATGTTCTTTTAATTAATAAAAGTTATATAACCTGTATGAAAATGTCATAAAATATATATTTTTAAATTATTTTTCATTAATTGTGTGTCTAATGTAGGCCTGTTTAACATCCAAAGTGGCAAAATATCAGTATCGGTGAAAAATGTCAAATCCATGCATCCCTAGCTGTCCTTGTAGGCAGCAAACAGCAAGGCAGCTCACTGTTTTGAAACAGAGCCGAGTTTGCAAGTGGACGGGAACAAAGTGATTTATTCCAGTATGAGAACCTTCCACCTCACATGAACAGAAAGAGCGAGGAAGAGAAAGGAGGAAGATGAACAGACACAAACGGACTGCGCTGCAGTGGTTATAAATAGACGGAGGATGTGAGAGCGTGTGTATAGGAAGCAGCTCTTCTGTCCTACTGCGGTGATGCTAATGGAAGTTAATATGGTGCAAAGAGCCAAACAGAGATACAGGAGGACAAACGACAGGACAGAACTGCCACGGGAGGCAAATTACACTCTCTCAAAAAACATTCTGATCTTTAGCACTGTAAGGGATTCTCTATTCGTTCTGAAGAGCAATCATGCTGCTTACAACTCATGCTGGAATTTATGAGATTGCATGTGAACACCAACACAGTGTTGTTTAAGAAAGTTAGAAAATTAGTGATTAATCGTGCAAGAGCACAACAGTTTGTGAGGCAACAGGCTTGCACTGCTTAACTACATTTCCCATAATTCTCTGCTCAATTCTCTGCACAAGAATGATAAATGCATTGATAGAGCCTCAAGGTTTGGCTGGTTAGCGAGACCCCATTAACCCCTGCTGGTATGCTGTAACTGTCACGAGTCCTGTTCATGCACTTCCGTTCGCTCACCACCAGAGATCACCCGCTCACTACTATGGACTCTTACACCACACTAACTGTTGCACTTCACCCCAGACTACAGTTCCCATCATCCATTGCACTGATTACACATACACAGCTGAATGCACTGAGTACACATACACAGCTGAATTCAATTAGACATGCTACATAAGCCATGAGCTGTGTCCGAAACCGCTCCCTATCCACTATAGACGGTTTCAACGGCAACAACATAAACAAACGTTACTGCGCATGCGCGCTTTTGTGGCCCTAACTTAACTTCCGGTAGACATCCAAATACAACAGCTAAGTCCCTCTAGAGTAGATTATGTTTTGATAACATGCAAAATATGTTTGCTGCGTAAATCAGACGGACTGAGATGCAGCGATAATTACTTGGACGGACTTATTAAAAATGCAAATGCATACTCTCCCAGCAGGAGGCGCTTTAAAGCAGGTTTCCCCGGAAACGGCGGTTGGGCTGTACGTTACGCTGAGTTTACAAACGCCGCTTTATCAGGCATATAACATGCAAGTGAAATGAAAATGACATCGAACATTTTCTAAAGACAGTGTTCCTTCAGAAATAGTGATATAAAAACACCTGCGCCTCATTTTGATTTTTTGCTCATTTTGTTACGTGCTCATGTTTATTCAACGAAGCCATTTGGAAAATCGGTCAGTTTTGATATCGTGGCGGGTCGCCACAAATAAATAAATGTATGTGAAACACATCCCACAGCACAACAACCTGAGCCCAACTTCATTACTCATCACTTTAACTATGTTTGTAGCCGGCGCCACTAACAAGACCGATAAACAAACACAGACCGGAAGTTAACTTATGTCCAGGCGCGTGCGCCTGATGAAACCGTCTATATAGTGCACTATATCGGGTGTCAGCCATTTTGTAGTGCTGTCCGAATTCTGAGTGAACGACTTCATTCCCTACATTCAAACTACTTTTTACCCACAATGCATTCTGATTTCGAGTGTACAACCGATGTACACTCGCTGAAGCACTATTTCCCACAATCCAATGCGGAGAACCGACGAGCTGTTAGAGCAAACGGGAGCGAGCGAGTTTGAACGAGAGATGCCGTTTAATTTGCAAAAATGATGAATTTGGTGGATTTTTAAAAATGTTCGTTGGTAGTGTATTCATTCTGATGTCAAATTAACGGTCGCCTGAGGGCGCTCTACGGTCATCTTATTTGAGTGCAAAAACGCTGCTCGGGAGAGTTTCAAGATACTACAAACAATAAATACATACAATTATGTGCTAATGTGAGTTTATTTTTGTTGACAATATTTTAATAGTATTTAATGATTATGACCATATTACAGAACAAATGAATAATATACCATCAATGAAACCACAAAGCTGATTACAATAGTCATTTTAAGTGTTATTGCTATTAATATTATTTTCTAAAATGAGGTTCATGAAATATAAAAGTACATCTAAGATGTTTTTGCAACAGCCAAGTCTCACGCGCAGTGTACACGTCACCGTCCGAATCCGTTCACTTCATTTCGTTCACTCCTTTCTAATATAGTGCACTCAACTGCCTTACACTATATAGGGATTAGTGAATGAGTGAATGAGTGAACGAGTGAGCGATTTCGGACACAGCTATGGACTTCCTCTTTCTCACTGCCGAGTATTGTCTAGCGTTTATCGCTCTCCCAGTGATAGCTACTTTACAGAGCCCTTCTGTGTTTTCTGAGTCTAAGTTTAAATCTAGTTTATCGCCTGAGTCATTCCTATCTTTATCCTAGCCTGTGTATCTCGTTTCTTGTCTGATCTCTGCCTGCCCTGAAGTTTATAGCCTACCTTGGATCTCTCTTTAGTCTTGTCATTTTGTACTTTGTTTGCTCCTGCCTGGACTACTCACGTTATCGGATTACCGATATTGTTTGCTGATCAGAGACCCGCGCTTGGCCTAGGAATACTCTTTGTCTTGCCTGATATGTACCTGTTCGCCACTTCTTGATCCAAGCCTGTTATGACCACCTCTCTGTCAAATAAAAGCCTGCAAATGGATCCGCACGTCTCATGTCTCGTTCGCCCTGTAACAGAATACTCGGCCACACAAGGATCCAATGGCTTTTCTAAGGGACCCTGGCCAGGTATGGACACAGTCGACCAGCTGCTCAACCTGCGACAAAGGAGTTTATCCATTGAGAAGTATGTCACCTTACGTCATCTTATAGGGTACCTTTTGATGAGGTCATATTAAGTGAGCCCATAAAGTCATGGTTACCTGAGGGGAAGTTTAATTGTTGTTTAAAGGACTTTATGGACTATGCTTTGCTGTGTGCTGGCTCTTTGTTTACTGTGTCGCGGAGGAGGACAGTGGAGCCTGATCGCAAAATGGCGGACACAACAGTGCCCTGTCATGTCACAGCTGCCAATCCTCAGTCAGGTCAGGACGCCACAGATCTTCATGAATCAAGTCAAGTCACAGCTGATCTTCGTGAGTCAAGTCACAGTTGATTGTCCAGAATCTCGTCACATCTCAGCTGATTGTCCAGAGTCTCGTCACTTCTCGTCTGTTCATCCAGAGTCCTGTCACTCCCTGTCTGTTGCACCCGGATATTCAAGGTCAGTCCTTCGATATCCCAGTCTGGTATCCAGTGTGAGGGATGTACAGCTGGTGTCTACACGCACAGCTGGTATCCCCAAACCTACTCAGTCTAGCCCTTCTGTTCCTGAACTGATTTCCCTGTCTGAAGTGCTTCCCATGATGGATCGGTTTTTGGTGTGTTTGGGCTGCATACACCACCACAGAAATGCCAGAGGTGGCGGCGTCCACTGTGATGTCTTCAGAGGTGGCGGCTGATGCTGCAGAACCTCCTGAGGTAGTGGCGCTCGCTGCTGTGTTCCCCGAAGCGATGGTGCATGCTGCAGTTTCTCCTGAGATGGCGGCGCATGCTGCAGAACTTCCTGAAGTGGCGGTGGCACCCAGCAATGCACTTTCAGCCTGTCATGTCACAGTCGAAGGAACCGTTGCTGAACTCTCCCTGTATCGTGATGGTACTACTGTAGAACCTCCAGAGGTGGCAATATCCACTGCAGACCCTCTAGAGGTGTCAGTGGTACCCACTTACGAACTCTCGTTCTGTCCTGTCACGGCTATGGAGGCCGTCTGCGAATCCTCATCCTGTCCTGTTCCGTATGCCCTGTTAATCATGTCATTGCGTCATTGAGTCTGTGAATTGTCTGCCAGTTTAGTTTTCCTCACTGAAATGTCTACCAGTCCAGTTTCAGTCAATGCACCTAGTTGTGAATGATCCGTCTGTACAAGTGTAGCTGTAAGATCAGACTTAGAACTGTCTGCTGATCTGGTTTCTGTTAACACCAAGTCTAGTTTTGAACCATCTGTCTGTCCAGTTTTAGTCTCTGAAATGACTACCAGTTCAGCTTCAGTTAATACAACTAATTTTGAACTGTCAGTCTATCCCTCATCAGCCCATGAATCTGTTTGTGAACTACCTACCAGTCCAGTTCCCCTCAATAAGTCTGATTCTGAGCTGTCCACTTCAACCTCTTTCAGTGCCCTTGATTTTGAACTATCTGCCAGTCCTATTCTAGTCAATGCATTTAATTACGAACTATCTGTCTTGCCAGTTTCCGTCTATGAGTTTAATTGCGAACTATCTGCCCCTCCGGTTCTCCCTAATGTATCTGGTTTTGAACTGTCTGTCCACCCAGTTATCTTTAAGGAGACCAAAGCCTTTGTGTTGCCTGCCTCGGTCCTTGGGGCCGTGGATATTGTGTCTGTGTTGTCTGTTTCTGCTCTTCCTAGGTCTCAGTTTCGGCCATGGTCTCCTGATCAGTCTGGCCCTCCGTGGTTGTCTTCTGCTCCTGCCTGGTGGTCTTCTGTTCCGCCCTAGTGGGCTCCAGTTCCGGCTGCTCCGTCCTGGTGGGTTCCTGCTCTGTCGGCTACGTCCTGGTCTCCGGCTCTGCTCAGGGTTCCTGCTCCTTTGGCTCCGCCCTGGCTTCCTGCTCTGCTGGTTCTGCCCTGGTTCCCTACTTTGCCTTGGTCCCCTGCTCTTCCGGCTCTGCCTCAGTCCCTAGCCTCTCCACTTCCATGTGGACCTAACCCTCTGTCCCTCCCCCTGTTCCACCTCCACTCCACCGCCCTCCTGGATTGTATGGAGATAAGACGGTCTGGAAGCCCGACTAAGTAGTTTATTGCCTGAGTCATTCATATCTTTATCCTAGCCTGTGTATCTCATTTCTTGTCTGATCTCTGCCTGCCCTGAATTTTGTAGCCTACCTTGGATCTCTCTTTAGTCTTGTCGTTTTGTACTCTGTTTGCTCCTGCCTGGACTATTACTCATATTATCAGATTACCCCTCTTGTCAAGCCCTCTGGATATTGTTCGCCGATCGGAGACCCACACTTGCCCAAGGAATAGTCTTTGTCTTGCCTGATATGTACCACTGTTTGCCACTGCTTGAGCCAAGCCTGTTATGACCACATCTCTTGTCAAATAAAAGCCTGCAAATGGATCCACACGTCACGCATCTCGTTCGCCCCATAACAGTAACCACATCAATCTGGTTCTTAAAATTATTGCTGTTATTTTTAACTAAAACTAGAACTATTAAAATCCTTTTTTTTTTCTTTTTTTCGCTGAAATGTTATAAAATACAAATGTTAGATGAAAAACTTAAACTTAAATTTAAATGTAAATTAATGTTACCTTGGAAACTAACTGAAAGTCAGTTTAAGTTACTGACTGGTGTTACTATAACATCACTAAAGCTATAAAAATATTAAAACACTATAAAAGTAGTTATATAAATAATACTAAAAGGAAACCTGTGTATATCTGTGATATATCGCTAATAATTCATTATATTATAGCTAGTATATGTTTTCCCCTTTGTAGGGCCTTTAAATATGTGAATTGGACTTGTAGGCCTACATAAAGAAATTAAATAAAAATGACATACAATGCATACAACAACATTTCAAAACTACACATTTAAATGAAAACAAAAAAATAAAGCTGAAAACAATTCAAAATACTAAAACAACAAACGGTATGAGTATAATAATGATTCTAACATAACACTAAGCCAAACACCAAAAAAAAAAAAAAAAACTACATATGTGTATGTACAGCCACACACACACACACACACACACACACACACACACATATATATATATATATACACATACAAATAAATTCAATATATATATTATTTCATTTCCATTTAGTATGTTGAAGTACTAAAATAACTCAAATTAAATAAAACCAAAACTTAATAAAAAACTATTACTTTAAAAAAAACTAATAAAATGACAACATTACTACAACTGTAACTAAAATAAAATAGATAACAAATACAAATCAAACTGCATTAGCAGGGACATTAAATATCTCACACTTGATTTTGAACTTTAAGAATTAATATTCATCAATTTTGGTGCAGCTTACTGACATTTTCTCACAAAAGTGAGAAAGAAATATTAACAAATTTGGCTGGTTAGTGGTTTTGTGAGTTAGCTCCTGCTGGTCGACGTAGTAACTACATCCTTTTGTGGTTAAAAAGCACTTTCTCCACACTTGGAACTTTTAAAGGGGTCATGCACTGAGAAACCAAAACTCCCTTGACCTTTTTGACATATAACAGTTCATTGTACTATAAAAACATCCTGTAAAATTCAAAACTCAAAACTTTGTTGTTAGTCTAAAAACAGGTGATATTAAAAAAAAAAATAAACCTGACAAAACGACAGCTTGTGGAATGTTCTACTCTATGATGTAATAGTGTGGCTAAGCTCCGCCTCTGCAGAAGATCAATGCCTGCTTCAACATCACTGCCTGTTTAGCCCCGCCCACCCATTCGCGCATGTAGCGTTTATGAGAGAGGCGAATGTGTCTATGCAGAAACCAAACAATAAAGATGCTCTGAAGACAACAAGATGCCGTGCAGTGCCAAGTCATGTAAAAACAGTGTTTGTGCTGCTTTCTTTCTGATCCCAACGTTAGGAAACGTGAGGAAAGAACTTGGTCTTTTGTTCACTTAATTTTACCGTGGATTAGTTTAGGAACAAGGCACAATTCTACGCGGCATTGAAGATTGAAACCAAAAGACGATACTGTGCCAACTATATTGGATCCAACAGTAATGTCTCACCACAAGTGTGAGTAACTGTTTTTTGTCACTATTGCTTTGTCTCTTCTTACAGATAGTTTGATTTGTATAGAGTTATTTATGCGTTTTAAACCTAAATCACAGCAGCGTCCATTTGTGAAGAACGTAGACTGTCAAATATACACAAGCCAATGATAGCAGTGGGTGTTTACTTCAGAGTCTACAATCAGCCACGTCTATTCAAACAGAGCGTTCTGATGACGGGACAGAGAATAGCTTATTACTTCTAAATTGTGATTTTTTTAATGTAAAAATCTTTATAACATTATAAGTGGACCTCAGAGAACAGTACAAAATAAAAAAACAGAGGCAGTTCATGACCCCTTTAAGGCATTGAGAATGGCAATGTGACTAACAAGAAGTGATAGTTTTATTATATAAGTGATAGTCCAACTATTGGACAATACAGTACTAGCACTGCACTCAGAACTGTCTGATAGTACAGAAGTATACCTGAAGTGCAAATAATACACCATGTACTTTCCTCCCTCTTTACTCATGGTCGCAGGTTCTAAAAATATCTCCACCTTTTCTTTCCTGCTATTTCTAGATCACCGGTCACAACCGGGTCTTGAAACTGACAATCAGTTCAGCACTTTCACATTCCCACAAACCCTGCAAACACAGGAGAGAGGGAGGAAAACACAGAAGAAGCACTAGTTTGATGACTCAGCAGACGGACGGGGGCGTCTTGTTATCGAATCAATGGCAAGATTACGGACAGCTGATGTTCCCGAGCTGATTCACAGACAATGGATTCTGTGCGGTGCGATGAATTATACCACAGGAAACAGATCAAATATCCTGACAGCTTGATCAGCATTTCTGAATTGAATGAAACCTGCGTGATGTACAGCCTGTTTGATGCCTGAATGCAAATGGAAAAATAATGCCATCGTAATAATGCCATTTTTTAAATAATATATTTAAGTGATATGATGTAAGATATACAGTCATGGCCAAAAATATCGGCACCCTTGGTAAATATAAACAAAAAAGGCTGTGAAAATTAATCTGCATTGTTAATCCTTTTGATCTTTTATTAAAAAAATTCACAAAAATCTAACCTTTCATTGGATAATAAGAATTTAAAATGGGGTGAAATATCATTATGAAATAAATGTTTTTCTCTAATACACATTGGCCACAATTAACGGCACCCTTTTACTCAATACTTTTTGAAACCTCCATTTGCCAGTTTAACAGCTCTAAATGTTCTCCTATAATGCCTGATGAGGTCAGAGACACCTGACAAGAGATCAGAGACCATTCCTTCATCCAGAATCACTCCAGACCCTTTAGATTCACAGCTCCATGTTGGTGCTTCTTCTCTTCAGTTCACTCATGTTCTGCAGGGTTCAGGTCAGAGGACTGGAATGACCAGCAGAAGCTTGGTTTTGTGCTCAGTGACTTATTTTTGTGTTGTTTTTGAGGTTTGTGTTTGGATTATTGTACGGTGGGAAGATCCAAACATGGCCCATTATAAGATTTCTTACAGAGTCAGTCACTTATTGATTTTTTATCTGTTGGTATTTGATAGAATCCATGATGCCATGCGTCTAAACAAGATGTCCAGGACCTCCAGCAGAAATATAGGCCCACAACATCAAAAATACAGCAGTATATTTCATTGTACACATGGGGTACTTTTTATCCCTGTGTTCACCAAACCCATCTTGAGTGTTTGCTGCTAAAAAGCTCATTTTTTAGTTTCATGTGACCATAGAAGCCAGTCCCATTTGAAGATCCAGTCGTGTCTGATAACTGAATATGCTGGAGTTTGTTTTTGGATGAGCGAGGATAATTTTTCTTGAAACCCTCCCAAACAACATGTGGTGATATAGGGGCTGTTTGACAATTTTTTTTTAAAGGTTTTCTGACTATTTTCTGACCAAACTATTTTCTGTAATTCTCCAGCTGTGGTCCTTGGAGAGTCTTTAGCCGCTCAAACTCTCCTTCTCACCATGCATTAGGACGATATAGACACACGTCCTCTTCCAGGCAGTTTCTTAACATTTTATGTTGATTGGATATTCTTATTTATTGCCCTGATGGTGGAAATGGGAATTTTCACTGCTCTAGCTTCTTTTCTTAAAGCCACTTCACTAATTTGTGAAGCTCAATTATCTTTTGCTGCACATCAGAAATATATTCTTTGGTTTTTCTCATTGTGATTGGTGATTAAGGGAATTTGGACTTTGTTTTCCCTCCTATATTTATTTCTGTGAAACAGGAAGCCATGGCTGGATAATTTCATAATCACCCTGGAGTGCTCAAAATTGTGAATATGAATGAGAATATACTTCAGAGATATTTTACTCATAAGAATTTCTAGGGGTGTGTAATTGTAATTGTGTCCAATGTGTATTTGAGAAAAACATTTATTTCATAATGATATTTCCTCCCATTTTAAATTCTTATTATCCAATGAAAGGTTAGATTTTTGTGAATTTTTTAAATAAAAGATCAAAAGGATTAACCATGCAGATTAATTTTCACAGCCTTCTTTGATCATATTTACCAAGGGTGCCGATATTTTTGGCCATGACTGTATATATATATATATATATATATATATATATATACTGTATACATACACTTCTATGCAAATGGAAAAAATAATTCCATTGTAATTAGGTTATATATACATTATTAAATTACACACTCACACACACAATTATTATAGTATATATTTCAATATTTAATTTTGTAAAATTATTTAAATTATTTAATTTAATATTTATATTATATTATAGTATGCAATATATTGCTGAAATATCTGTGGCTGGTATTTTTCAAATTCACCAATTTGTCCAAGGTTCTAAAAGACAAATTAATAAAAAAAATTATTTTTGTATTTTTGTGAGTATTTTGTTATGTTATATCAGAATTGGTAAAAGCTATTAGTTTACTCGTCAATAATATTCATTTTTCTGTCAGCAAAGGAAAAACCCCAATTAACCACAACTTGCAATGTGATATATGTTTTCAAGCTCTTTGTATTGACTGATTATTGGAAATCAATGCGAGATGGGCAAAGCTTTCTATTGTGTGACTGGTATTGTGTTTTCTGTTGACTGAAGAATACAATTCAAACGCAATATAAACAGATACAAGCAAAGTATACCTCAAATAGGCCTATACCTGCAGTGTAACTGTAAAATAACATTCTGCACTGTTTGTTTTAGACTTTCTGTTGTTACAGTAACACAAACATCCTTCTGCAGAAAGTTGCTGTTTTGGGTTCAGGAATGAACTGTCTGAGATTTGCTGCAGACACACTGAAAACACAAATGTCGCACCCACATCCAGCACACTGCAGTGAGGATAGGCTTCTACCTTTACCACATAAAGAATTGTGCTTGGGTTCATGTGATGTTTTTTCATCGTGTACGGAGCTTGTGAAGTGCTACAGTCCAATACAGACTTTCACAGAGCAATTGCACAGTGTTTTCAATGCTTTGTTTACTATTCTTCCAAAATTCTCCATATGAAACCTAGTTATGAATTATTTAGAGAGGCCATGTAGTTGGATAAATTAAATTATTATTATTCCCCAGAAAAGCAGTTTCCTTTTCTGGCCAGCCAGTGAGGAAGGGATATTTTAATACAAATAAACAAACATTTACTGTGAGTTTGATCTGAGATACCAAAATGCTCTATAATGCTCATTATTGCTCTTGGAAATGTACTGTAATGCTCAGCTCTACAGCAGTTTCCATCAGCTTTTACAAAGAGATTGCTGGATGGTCATGTTTTTTTCTCTGTAAGTATCACTCTAAATGTATTTAGAAATCAATTGCACGTGCGTGGGAAATTCCACAAATATAACCACAGAGTATCCAAACGCTACAAAAAGCATGCTTTTTGTTTCAGCATCCTATATAAAGGACTTTTATGCGCACTATTATGGATTCGGTCCACTCTAAACCATTCTAATAAAATGTGACTGAGTGTCTTAATGCGCTGTGCTGACATGTGCCGTTAGGTGTCCAACTCACTGGTTTTATGCAATAAACTGACCGGGGCGCATTTACCACAATCAGCGCTTTTACGCACCATTGCGCATAACCGCGTCAGGACACCTGCTCCGCTGTTTGACAGAATCTCAACTCTTCCCGCCAGATTAGATTTGGAACATTCGTAACAATTACCGTTCTAAGCACTTACGTCAAGTATATGATCAAATAACCATTACAAAACTATTTTAGAGCCATTCTGCTGCAGCACTGTAAAGAAATTCAATGGTGACAGTGGGCGGAGCTTTTCCTCTGTCAGACTGAGGGAAATCGCATGGGGCAGGAGCAGAAGCATGGTAAACAGAGTGAGGAGGAGGGTAAAGTTAAACTGCTGGCGGTTACGCATCATGGAGAGCACCTTTGCGCACTAACTCATGAACTACTGGTGTGTTTTGGAGAAATCACGTAAGTTGATGTTCGTCTGCACACTTTCCTGGATCTTATGCGTTCGGTTTATCTGTGAAGACATGGAGTGAAGCGTTTTGCGCACCGGTCAGGAAGGATGCCCGAGCGAAGATGTGCTCCAGCCGGAAGATCATCTGGAGTTTGTTGGTTCTGTCGGTGCTGGAGATAGGGCTCGGGGTGTCCAGCATCGCCCTGGGCGCGGTGGGCATCTGCCGGGCGAAAGCGGAGCACAAGACCCAGCAGGGCGACGCATCTCCGGTATGGAGCGGAGTGTGTGTACGTCTCACTTTTCTAGTCTTCTTCAGCATAAACAACTGATCCGAATCTATCAAAACTCTCAAGCACTGAAATTCTGTGCAGTTTTTTTTTTTTTTTTTGTCTGTAGGTTCTTTTTGTAACCAGATTGGGAACGTTTTGGGGGAGCACACAAAAAGAAGTACAGCATACTTTAGCATACTTTTAAAATGAGTACTTATGTGAGAATTGAATGTAATATTTTCGGGTACTTAATTGCATGTTATTTGCATTATAGTGCTATAGTTTAAATTTACATTAAATGCATTTTTGACCCGCTTAAGTGTTTTTATATGTAATTTCATAATTAAATTGTCTTTGAAATGTGGTTTGTACTGGCAAATATTGCAATTCAGTACATTTGACATATAATAACTGAAAATGTAATATCAAATAACACATTGAACTTCAATTATAATCAAGCACTTCACATATGCTTTGGAATGTTAGTAAATAAGTGTGCTTCTTTAAAGCCATAATGATTTAAAATGTATTTTAAAATTTTAATTTGACATTACAAAGTGCACTTTATATGAAAGTGTACTTAAGTGTGTTAAGAAACATAGTCATGAAAGTGTCACTTTTATTTCATTGATATTATATAATCTGCAAGTTGTTTAAAAATATACTTTTAAGATTTGAACTACAAGTGCACATTCAATACAATTGAGTACACTTCTTTTTCACAATTTTAATACCATGGTATTTTTATAAGTACCTTAATGTACCATGAAAATACCATAAAATGCATTTTTATATCATGGTCTGTACAGTATGAATGTACAGTGATGTAACTCATATTGTACTATGGTACAGTACAGTATTTTTTTGTAAAGGAAATCTGACTTAGAGCAGAATGGACATAAACTTTAAATAACTTTGGTGTTTTCACAGATATTTTGTGAAGTTGTCACATTTTCAGAGCGTATGTGAGATCTTTCCTTCATTAACTCATATAACTTAACCTCATTTGCGTGTGTTCATGTCCAGTTCAGTTCATGTAAGGTGTGACTCTATTGTAATCTGAATTCAGTATGATTGGGTCACATTTCTCCCATTTTCAGCATGTTTTTAATTCAGTTCATTTCTGGTAAGATGCTCAAACATGCTGTTTTCTGTCTCATAGTTTCTTATCTGTGGACTGTGTGGCATGCTGTGTGCACGGAAAAGGACAGGACTGATTGTGAGTATGCACTTCAGTATTCTCATACACATTTTGCTGTGCAAGTACACATACTTCACTGTTCTACTACAGTACTGTATTCTACATTTCATCTGTAGATTTCAATTACATATTACATTTATCATTTTTAAAAAAAAATCTTAATCCAATTTTGTGATGTAAAATGTGGCAAAACTGTTTTGATTTATGGGGTGATAAAAAGACATATCCGAAATCCCCTCAGTAAAAACCTTAAAACTTTAATATATCAACAAAATTAAAGGTGCCATAGAATGCATTGATACAATATTTTAAATTGTTCTCTGATATCTACATAGAAGGTATGTGGCTTAGGTAAGGGCAAAACTTCTCCAGAAATGGTTTTACATGTGCATTTACAACCCTAGGATTTCTCCCTAGAATGAAACGGTCTGTTATTGGCTTATTTGGAAGGGTCATGAATAATAATGTTGAGCTCTGCTCTGATTGGCTGTTTCACAGTGTGGCTCAATGTTGAGCTCTGCTCTGATTGGCTGTTTCACAGTGTGGCTCAATGTTGAGCTCTGCTCTGATTGGCTGTTTCACAGTGCGGCTTATTTCAGTAGCTTACAGGAAGGAAACTCAGGAAACACATTATATATTTCAATACTTTCTCTCACAGTTATATCGTTGGGTAATTATACTGTAAATAAAATGCGGGCATCAGGGAGCTGCTATTAATATGTGGGGCACTGAAACTGCTTTCAAATGCACGATTGCTTTTTACTTTCACTTTCACTTTCAAGATTCGCGATCGCACGAACTCTGTTTATACTATGGAGCGGCAGAACTTACCACACATTTTACAAGATTAGATGCTTGTCAGTGGTGCTCAGGATCTGTAAATCATTCGCCATCATCCTCAGTCATCTCTCCTTACTCTGTTTATGTGGTAAGTGAAATCTTATGTACTGTAATGTAACAGGCTACCGATAGCAAGAAGCTAACCATGTCCCTTTAGTGGCTCGCGTTATTTTATTAGAATGCGTTATTTGCTTTCTGTGCCTTTCTGAATACAGACACCAACCCAACCCTGCACTTCACATCCCCTGCACAGCCTGGAACATAACATTTATTTCCATGATCTGCCATTTTTGCTGTTGTCCTCGCTTGTTTCTAAACAATAACGTTACCTGCAGAACTTCTGATGGTTCGGCTGGCGGCTGGCCTAGAACATGGGCGGCTATATGCAAATGTTGGGGGCGTAACTATTAGTGTCCCCGTCTGTTACGTCACAGTCGGTGTTATGTTCTGATTCGCCTATTTTTCAGTGGTCTTTTTTAGTCATGAGATTTACATAAGAAGGAGGAAACAATGGTGTTTGAGGCTCATGGTATGCCATTTCCATGTACAGAACTCTTATTATTCAACTATGCCAAGGTAAATACAGTTTTCCATTCTGTGTCACCTTTAAACAAGAATTTTGAACCTGGTTTACATGTTTAGATTTCTGCTCTATAAATTTATACAAATGTGCATATTTAATTAGATAATGTATCTTTATCACACATGTTCTTTATGACGAGTGTGGACATCTGAGAGTAGCTCCAGCTCACAGTGAGTGTGTGTGTGTGTGTGTGTGTGTAAATATCCCAGGATACTTGACTGGAGAGACGAGATTCAATTAGCCACCTCTGAGTGGAGTGAGCCGCCCCAGCGGAGAGTGTTAATCACAAATCCATACCGAAGTGAAACGCTAGTCTGAGAGGTTTCACGTCTCTCCCATCCTACTCTCCACTTGTCTCTTTTCATATCATTACTTGTTTACCTTTGATTTCTTGTATACAAGCTTTCAGCTTTGTCCTCAAACATGCTTTACCGTTTCTCGTTTTATCTCTCTGCTGCTGATTGATTTTGTTTCACGGCCCATGCACTGCCTGTAATGTTATTGTACGGCTAAAAGGAAACCCTCCCCGTCAGCCTGTAATGGTTCTGAATTCCTGACAGTAACGTCAGGAACTACTCAAGAACACTTAAGCATTTTATCTGTAAATCATATTGACTTTTAGTCCCAGTGGACAGTCTTATCTCAGAAGGGTTTAGATACTTAAACAGCGAACATACTGTAAAAAGTGTGTTTTGGCTGTTTTTCTTCAGTGTGTAATGTGATATGTGCTGCTGTATGAATGGAATACTAGTTTAATAGTATGCTGAGTACGTTCTGCGTACTATTGTTTTTTTTTTTTTTTACAGTAAAATAATATGAGAGATGGTATGCCTTTTGAGCAGAATCGATAATGCGGTAATTTAAGAAAATGACAGAATGGTGGAACGAATATGCTTATTCTCTTCTATAATTTAAGAAATTTTTCAAAAATAAATGAGGTTATATGCATTTCAATTTTTCATTTTAATCTCATTTTGTGATTGAAGCCAAAACCCTACATGCAAAACCATTGTTATTTTGTGCTATTTTGCTTCCAGAACATGTCCTCTTTCAGACTAATGGAAAGAAAACATACAATACACACATTTAAGTGTTTATTACACTTTATCTCTTTACGTATGTAGATGTATATATATATCATTCTGCTACTTTTATTATTGCACCTCATCTGCTTTGGTTACAGTGCATATCTGTATAGTCGGTTTCTCAAAATGAGTTTTCATCTCCACTTCAGTAACACTTACATACACTAAAACTTACAGTTTTATTCCTATCTCTATTCTGAAGGTTTTTACTGAGGGGTTTGTTCATACATTATTCACCTGTGTTTATTACTGCACTTTATCTATTTGCAATGCATATCTTCAAAGTTGATTTCTCCAAATGAGTTTTCATCTGTACTTCAGTTGAACTTACATACACCAATATTTTATTTCCTATATATATTCTGAAGGTTTTTACTGAGGGATTTGTTCATATATCATTTACAAGCTTTTTTGTAAAATTGTATTCCTAAAAATGTGGTTAAAATGTATGTTTGTCTACCTGTTGACAGTATTTTCTCATTTACAGAGTGATAAAAAGAGATATCCAAAATACCTTCAGTAAAAACCACTAACTCTAATTTGTCAACAAAATGAAATAATATTTTTTAATCTGGCTTTATCTAATGTTCATGTGGAAATTACAGTAGGAGACGTATGTCAGCGTGCTTGCTGCCCCAAAGAACACAGCAACAAATCCATTGTTCTGATTTCTGGTCTGGAAATGTATGCAAATTAGTGCATATTTAATCATATAATGCCTCATTAGCATATTTTGTTATATTTGTTATATTTTTGTAATGCAAAAAATTGTCTTCAGTTTATGTTTTATGTTTATGTTTATGTTTACATTATTAGTTAAAATTTTACCCTATTCACCCGTAGTGCTTTACAATAAGAAGCCATAAATAATGGATATTTACAATATAATCATTATAAATGATGAGCAGAATGACCTTTGATATGAATGGAAATGCACATGCTTTATTATAGACCTTCCTAGGGCACCATATATGCTGCAAAACAAGTGGTATGGAAGTATGATCATAGTGTCTACCAACAGTACATTTACATTTTAGTAATTTGCACCCTTATTAGTGTAAGCAGTTTATCATAGGAGCCAACAATATCTGCAGTGCACAATACCGAGCAGTGACAGTAGCAGTTATAGCGCACTAAAAAGGGGTGTGCCGTCCAGGAATCAGGATAACGTGATAATGTGCGACAGTGCTGTGGAGTCAGAAGTCTCTTGAGTAATTTGAGGTCAGATCTGTCCTGAAGTGTTGAGGTGGCAGTTTTCTGCAGGCAGATAATGTCACCGTCTGGACGTGGTCTGACCGATTATAAAATCACAGAGCAGCACAATCCATTCTCCCAGTAAACAATGGTTTCATCTTCATCCTCCGTATACAGTATTTCTGCTGTGCTGTACGCTTCCTGATTAATATACTGTGACCTTTATGAGCATGGAAACCAATCAGAACACTTTAGCAAATGCATAGCAACACACCTAGCACTTTGGTTGTTACTTTTACATAGGCAAACACCACTTTGATAATTTAACTGATATTTTACTGTACTTTCTGATTATATTTTACTTATTGATTTTAGCCCACCAGAAATAATTAAACTATTAAAGCATTTGTAATAGTGTAATTATATGTGCATTATTTTAATGATGAATGCATGTTTTATTCATTATTCTTTTAATATTGTATGCATGCAATGTACATTATTTCAATACTGTGTGCATGCAATATGCGTTATTTTACTGTATGTGTGCAATATGCAAGATCATTTTGATACTGTATGCATGCAATATGCATTATTATTTTAATGATGTATGCATACAATATGCATTATTATTTTAATGATGTTTGCATGCAATATGCATTGTTATTTTGATATTATATGCATGCAATGTTATTATTTTGATGATATATGCATTCAATATGCATTATTATTTGAATGTTGTATGCACGCAATACGCATACACGAACAACTAACAATTATGTATGTTTTTCTCTCTCAGATGATATTATTTTCCTCCTGCTGCATTTGTGGGTTAATCAGTGGAATCCTGAACTTCCAGTTTGTCCGTGCGCTGGTAAAGCGTCCCGATGCCATGCGCTCTCTTCATTTAGCCGTCATGTCTCTAGCATGTCTGGGCATCAGCAGCTGCACGCTGTCCACATGGCTGACCTGCAGACTGGCCAGCAGCGAACAGCAGCGCATGTTTCTGGAGAGAGAACATTCACTGCATCACTCGCACGAAATGGCAGAGAAGGTATGCCAGGAGCTGGTATGTTTGTGTGCTCTGTGTGTGCCAATGTATCTCATACACTGCAGTCAACATTACATTAAAGCTGACTCAGTTTTCAGTTTTTTTTTCATTCTTAATACAGAAATTTCCAGAACAAAAATGTGAACATTTAATAAAGCCAGATTCAAACTTCTTGTTTCATTTGTTGATATATTAGAGTTGAAGGTTAATGTAGATGAGTTTGTTTCTTCCTCAGATTTGGAGAAATGCAGCACTGCATCAGTGTCTCACTAATGGATGCTCTGCAGTGAATGGGTGCCGTCAGAATGAGAGTCCAAACAGCTGATAAAAACATCAAAATAATCCACAGGTAATCCACACCACTCCAGTCCATCAGTTAACATCTTGTGAAGCCAAAAGCTGTGTGTTTGTAAGAAACAAATCTATCATTAAGACATTTTTAACATCAAACCTGGCCAAAATACGATTCCATAATCCATAATAATGTGTGGAAAAGGTCCATCTCCTGTTGTCTCTCAAATCAAAATGCATTTGTTTAGAGCTGTTTTGGCTTGTAAACAGTGCTTGATCTGTTCAGATTTCTCTCCTGATTCAGACCAGACCATTTTTTCACTGGAGGAAGAGTTAATTATGGATTATGGACTCGTATTTTAGCAGGAAGCAATGGTTTGAAGTTAAAAATATCTTCATGATGAATTTGTTTCTTACAAACATGCAGCTTTTGTGTTCTCAAGATGTTAACTGATGGACTGGAGTGGTGTGGATAATTGTGATGTTTTTATCAGCTGTTTGGACTCTCATTCTGACGGCACCCATTCACTGCAGAGCATCCATTGGTGAGACACTGATGCAATGCTACATTTCTCCAAATCTGACGAAGAATCTTACTCAAACAGAAGCTAAAAGTGGAGGTTTTCCCTCTGTCTGTTCTGTCTGTCTGTTTAAATGTGCATCTCGTTGCAAAACCTCCTCACAAACTCGGCCGTGTGTTTGTCTGTTTGCAGGAGGTTTTGGATAACACCAGCAATGGCATCTCTCAAATCTCCTACAACGGACGGAATGTTTCGCCGTGACAGCTCGCTGCCCACTCGCTCTTAACAGCACAGTTCTTCCACCTGATTGGCTCAGTCAGACTGACAGTTCTTTACTCTGATTGGCTGAGTCGAGTTGACAGTAGAAGCACAGATGGCGTTCACAGGACATCCTGTAGACAGAGCGTCAGATAACAGTATTGAGCAGACAGACAGCCAATCAGTGTCCAGTTACCTGATGACCTCAGGAGAGGTCAGAGCTGATGACCTTGATGACCAGCATAGAGAAAACAGACATTTGAGTACGAAAAAGCATGCAAACGATCTTCTCTCTCTTTCTGTATCTCTTTCTCTCTCTCCCTGTATCTAGATAAAGGGAATGTTGAATCTGAAATTGTAATCTTGATATTGTATGGTATACTGAATGCTTTTATCCTGATCGTATAAATGCACACTGTAAAATGCCTGTAAAGATATTTATTAATTTACAGTATTTTTATATAGAGGCTTCATATGAAAATTAAATAAAGATATCAAATGTAATTTGTGGGATGATTAAGCCATTAACACACAGTAACACTTTTAATTCACACACCAAAGAGTTTTGTTTTATAGCCTACATCTTTAATATACATACTAGACTAACTCTACAAAAGATTTTCAGAAGTGTCTCATTATTTTATTTCAGTCATTGTCCCTTTAATCCCTTTTTCATTTATTCCATTAATAAATAAAACATTTTCTTGTTTAATTTAATATTTAAGTCCTTTCTTTGTTTTCTTTTTTAATTTTTCTTTTTGATTGTTTCTCACTAATTGTAAATTATATTTAATTTTATTTATCCTATATTTTACTTTTAAATAGTTCCTTACTATTAATGTAAATAATGTAGCTGCTTATATCAAGAACAGCTGAAATAACTCGAGCAAAATCTCGTTTTATTTATTTATTTATTAAATTGGTCATTTATAATGTATATTGAATCAAATTAAAAAAAAATTAGTTAATTATAATTAGTTAATTAGTTTTTTACTTTTAAATAGTCTCATACTATTTACAAAAACAACAAAAAATCAAAACAAAATCACAAGAGACTAATTTTATTTTATTGTTTTATTTTTCTGATTAATTATTTATAATTTATGTTTAATTATAATTCTTATTTTATTTTAATTAATTATTATTATAATTAAGAGAGTTAATTATTAACTTTTAAATAGTTCCTTGCTATTTATCAAAACAACATAAAAAATATTACGTTAAAATTTGTATGGTATTTATTTTTTTAAATGAGTTATTTATAATTTATATTTTTTAATGTTTTAGTTAATTATTTAGTTAATAAAGTTAATTCTTTATTTATTTATTTTACTTTTAAATAGTTCCTAACTATTTACGAAAACAACAGAAAAAATCTAAACAAAATCACAAGAGATTAAATTTATTGTATTATATTTAATTTTAAAATTAATTATTTGGATTTTATTTTCAATTATTTTAGTTCATTATAATTATAATTAAGAAAGGTAATTATTTCTAACTTTTAAATAGTTCCTTACTATTAACCAAAACAACATAAATACATTTTATATTTAAAATGTTATTTTATTTTATTTTATCTGTAGTTCTCCTCCTCGCCGCCAGCGGTCGCGCGTCCGTCAATCCGCACTTTTATCATGCGCACGCACCACGTGCTCCTCCTCATGTGTACGGCATGGCGAACTGGACACAGGAGGACGGAGCTCCGAAACCCGTCTCAAACCCCGCGGATGTGTCGACGATAGCGCAGATATCGGGTGGAGATGTCGCGGCCAGAACCGACAGAGTCTCCGCGCCGGTACCGTGTCTCATCCCGTCGTTCGCGGACGCGGTGAAGCTGCTGAGCGCGCGGTACTCGTGTCTCGTGCTGGACTCGCACCGCAGACACATCGCGCTGCCGCCGCTGTACCTGCGGAAGAAACGCACCGGTATACAGGAGGAACTCAACGCCGAGCTGCTCAAATACTCCAGCAGGTAAAACCACTGGCTGCAGAGAAAATACCACGGTAAATGATGGTAACGGCGCGGAATATTGCTACAAACTGTAAGATACTTGTGTATAAGTGCTTGTATTTCAGTATTATGATACAGTCAATAAAACCATAGGATATTATAGTGCTTTTTGTAAACTTGTCATCGTGTGTCACTGCTGCTATTTGATATAGAGGTACTCCTCACACAGAAAAAAGGGGGCCAAAAGTGTGCCTTTGGGGGTACTACAGCTTGTTATTGGAGCAGCACGTTACCCTTGACAGGACACGTGCACCTTTTTTTTTTTTTTAAACTCCTATTCGGTACATATTAGTACCTTACAAAAGTAATACGTTCCTATAAGTTACTTACAGGGGTAAAAAAATGTACAAATATGTTATTTTAAGGGTACTGCTTCAATGATAAATTGTTGTCCAATGACAAAGGTACACTTTTGGCCCCCTTTTTCTGTCTTTGTCATACTTTTACTGCTGGTTAAACTCAGTTGAATCTAGTACAGTCAACTTATGAAGACAGAATAAAACTAGTGCACTAGATTGATTATGATTTGCATGTAGTTTGTGTAGAAATGAGCAGATTACAAAACTAGTAAACGATTATCTCTCTCTTCTGCTATACGTGATGGAAAGTTTTCATTGATGGTTGTAAACTCAGTGTCCTAATGTAGGTAATAATAGTCATTTTTTGCTCTAGAAAGGAGCATTTGGTTAAATATAGAGTTGAAGTCAAAAGTTTACATCCCCTTGATTCTGAATACTGTGTTCTTACCTGAATGATGAACAACTATCACGAAACAAAAAAAACACAGATTCTGCAAGGAGTATGCAAACTTATGACTTCAGCTGTATGCTCTGCATACATTAGCCTATGTTTTTATTAACCTATTAATAATATCTTCATTATTTTATTATTTTTTTAAATGAATCTGTCATGTTTTATTACACCTACTGTTTACAACAAACAACAAATGGGAGTAAAAACATAATTATATCATTAAAAAGTTTGTTTAAAATTCTGTGCATTTTGGATGCTTGTATACAGCTTTAATTATTTTTTATTTATTTATTTATTTTCAATTTGCGTCGTTATTTGGAAATTATTTATTTTCAATTATGTTAATTACTCTTTTATTTTGATATAGTTCTTATATTTTTTAAAAACATTTTTATTCACTAAATTGATTGGTGTAAATTTATTATAACAATATTTTATAATTAAAAAAAACAATCAAATTAGTAAATAAACATGTGATTTAAAAATTTGTTTAGTGTAATCTTAGAGCTCTCTTGTCCTCAGACCACAGTTTGAAATTATGATAATCAACTATTGTACTCAGCTGAAACTTAAACATCATTTATTAATAAAGATTGCAGCTAAGAAAATATCTAACAGCCTCTCGTTCATCTCCGCTCTGTTGGTTTGCAGTCTGAAAGGTGTTCCCATGGCATATGACAACATTAAAGTCGTAGGACAGCACGGAGATATTTATGACGATCAAGGATTCATTCACTTCAACATCGAGGCGTCGTTCGTGGTCTTCAAACCAAAGAAAGGATCGAAGCTCGTGGTACGTCTGACGAGATCTTCATGAGCTAGAGATCATGTTCTGTGCATGAGTTAATTGGCTGATGGTGTTTAAAGGGTTAATTCACCCAAAAATGAAAATTAGCCCATCTTTTACTCGCCCTCAAGGCATCTTTTTCTTTCAGACGAATACAATCGGAGTTATATTAAAAATTATCCTTGCTCTTCCAAGCTTTAGAATGGGAGTAGGTGGGTGTTTTTCTCCAAAATTAGTCCAATAAAGTGCGCGCATCCATAATAAAATGTGCCTCACACGGCTCTGGGGCGGTGAATAAAGGCCAGCTGTAGCAAATTGATGCATTTTTGTAAGAAAAATATCCATATTTAAAATGTTATAGATATGGATGCGCAAAAAGTCATGTATTGTGCATCTAGGATGCCTTGAGGGTGAGTAAAACATGGGCTGATTTTCATTTTTGTGGGAACTGTTCCTTTAATGTTGTGTTTGTGTGTCGCTCAGGGTGTGATTAATAAAATGGGAGTGGGTCACGTGGGCTGTCTGGTTCACGGCTGCTTTAACGCGTCGGTGGTGAAGCCCAGTCTGCTGAGCTCAGAGCAGTGGAGGGACTCTGGACTGAGTGTCGGACAAAACCTGGAGTTTGAGGTCTTCCAGCTGGACGCCGATTCTGCAGGAGTTCTGCTGATCCGAGGCCGGCTGGAGATGACCAGGTACGGTGAACGTATTTTCATTTTTAATTTTTTACGTGGAAACAGCTCTTTTAAAGGGATAGTTCAGGCATAAATGAGCATTTGCTGTGAATGTCCTCACCCTCAGGTCATCCGAGATGTAGAGGAGTTTGTTTCTTCATCAGGTTTGGAGAAATGTAGCATTGCATCAGTGTCTCAGCAATGGATGCTCTGCAGTGAATGGGTCCCGTCAGAATGAGAGTCCAAACAGCTGATAAACACATCACAATAATCCACACCACTCCAGTCCATCAGTTAACCATTGATGCAAACCCCTCACCTTTAAGTGACAACTCACTTTTTTGAGCTCAAAATAGGTCCCCAATGAGATTTGCTTACATCCAATGAGAAAGTGTTTTATTAGGGAGGGAGGTTACTTGTGATCTTACACGGGTAAATAAAAAACAGTTGTTTCAATAAGTTTAGTGTAGTATTTTCTTTCCATTTACTTCAGAAACTGTCTAAAATGGCAATATTTCATGTATTTGAAGAAAGAGAGAGAAGGCAAACATTTTTCATTTTAGGTCTGCGTTGCTGTCTAATCAGCCAATATTGTCTTAAATAACCTGCAGATAGCACTTCATCTTTTATAACATGGGATTTTGACCGAGTATATTCAGATATCTAGATTTTTGTAAAATGTTGCAACAAAATGGTTTTTTTTTTGTGTGTGTGTGTGTGAAAAATAACGGTTTTGGACATATGAGGCAATAATAAAATAAAAAAAAACACCTTAAAGTAACTGCAAAAGAGCATGTAAAGCAATTATCTTCAAAGAAATGTTCTCACCTTTTTCCCCCTTACCTGTTTGCATCTCTGATTAACATCTTGAGAAGCGAAAGCTGTGTGTTTGTAAGAAACAAATCCATCATTAAGACAATTTACAGTTGCTTTCAGCTAAAATATGAGTCCAGCTTCTTCCAGTGAAAAGGTCATCTCGTCTGAATAAGGAGAGAAATCTGCACAGATTACAAGCAAAAGCAGCTCACTTTTTGATATGAGAGACAGCAGGAGGTGGACTTTTTCACTGGAGTAAGTGTTATTATGGATTATGGACTCATGTTTTAGCTAGAAGCAATGGTTTGAAGTTTACAACTTCTTAATGGTGGATTTGTTTTTTTACAAACACAAAGCTGTTCACTTCAAAAGATGTTAACTTATGTGAACTGGAGTGGTGTGGATTACGTGATGTTTTTATCATTTAAAAAAAAATAATAATAATCCCAGAATCAATAATAATTCATGTTAAATTGTTTTATTTTGGTCCTTGTTTAGAAAGAATTATTGGCTGAAGAAGTGGTTTAATTAGCGCTCTGGTGGTGGGTTTTTTGACTTTATATTTTTAAAGAAAAGTTAATATAAAAACTGCCTTGTGTGCAATTTATATATGACTCAGTTTTTTGTTTTTTTTTGGTGTAAGTAAATGATTATTAAATATGCTTTTTTGGGGGGGTTTTGGTTTTCCTGGCAAAATGAAAACTTTAATTTCAGTTTTTATTAAAAATAAATAAATAATCTTATATAATGTGTTTTCTTATTGGCAGGAACAGCTTAATGTAGCACTTTATTTATTTATTTATTTAAAAGTATTATTTTACTTTACTGATTTAAAAAAAAAAAAAAATTATATGAAGTCTGGGGTTTTGAAATGACTATTTTGTAGTACATTACTGCTTGATGCTCCTGAAATAAAACTCACTAAATATTATATAATATAATAAATATTACTCCTCTTATACATCACGTGCAACTTGTATGCAGCATTAGAAAAGCAAACAAAAATTGTAATACATTGCAAAAAAATAAATTAAAACTGCAGTACATCAGTTTGGCACCCGAGTATTGTAATAGTATCATTTTGAGAGATAAGTGTGTTGTTACTAATAATAATTTATTGATTTTCAGAGTACAAGAGCTTGTGGCCCAAACCGAACAAAAGGAATCAATGGTAGAATCAACTACAGAACCAGAATCCACAGAAGACACAATCGACAGCCCAAAAGCCAAGAAGAAAAAGAAGAAAGACAAGCGTGAGAAAGAGTCTGCAGCGGACGAGTCTCTGAAAGACAGCAGTCTGGAGCAAACATCAGAAAACCACCAAACCGCCGCCGACACAGCAGAGATGGACTCCAACGCAAACGGACATCACAAACAGAAGAAGAAGAAGAAAAAGAAAGACAAACGGCAGGAGTCGGATGAGATCCTGCCCTCTGAGCTCTCCACGAGTGACTCCAGCGGATACTTGAGCGAAAAAACCAGCAGAAAGAGAGCAGCTGAGACTGACGACGGCCCGCAGGACGCACCTGCCGCCAAAAAGAAGAAAAAGAGCAAGTGATTTCAGTCTCAGACTGTTTCATGAACTATGAACGATGAGCCCAATGTGACTGAGATACTTTGTGTGATTTATATTTACAGAATATTATAATAAATGTTTTTTCCTCTGGAGTATTTGCACATTTTTATTTGTCCACCTGAAGAGGGCAGCATTCATTTCACTTTGACTTTTCTTTTCTGTTACACACACAATCCTGAAACCTCTCATATTCTCCTCATTAAACAGTGTTATCTGAGGAAATCCATAAGCATCCCTCATTTGGACACTTTATGATTAAGGTAAAATAACTATTATAAAAGAGTGCCGACAATAATATGAGAAGACATTTATAGTTAAAATATTTTAGTCAGAACTGTCCATCATTGTTTATTGGTCAGATTTTGGTCAGAGTTGCATTAATTACAGTCAGTTTCAGCATTAAAGATTATAGATGTGCTTATACTTCGACAAAACTTGTAACTTATAATAGCTTTTGCATAAGTATTTATTTATTTTTTGCTGCATTTGAAAATATTTATCCTTTATTTTTAGTGCAGTTCTATGTTTGTGTCTGAATCTGTTAACTTATAAAGCATTACAAATTAATTTCATTCATACAATGACATGAATGAATATATATATATATATATATATATATATATACACACACACACACTAGTCAACATTAGAAGTGGATCAAAACCTTTCATCAAAGTTGAAACCTAAAACCAAAATGCATTCTTGTCTTTGAACTTCGATTAATCCACTTCTAATGTTGACAACACTTTTATATATATATATATATATATATATATGTGTGTGTGTGTGTGTGTGTACTCTTGAAAAAATTTGCATCTTTTATTATTAATTAAAATTATGTAATTAAGCTGCTTTGTTTAAAAAATTGTATAATATTTAAAAACCTAATCAAATCAGTGTAGTACTTACCAATATTCATGAATAACAATGTAAAACCTGCTTCTGAATGTCGCTAAGTTTAGTGTTTTATGCAAAACAAAGAGGTTGAATTTTTGTGCAATCATACAGATCAGTTTTAGTTACACAAATGTAGATTTGTGGAAATTGCTGCAAGTTCTGTGGCATTTAAAAAATATTATTTTAAAAAGTATCTCAATCCTTAAAGCAATTTAAAAAGAGGAGCGGATTAAATATATAAATTACTTGCAATACATACGAAATAAGCTTTTTAAATACATTTTTTATTTTTTTAATTGAAAGTGCTTTTACATATTTGCTATTTATTATTTGTAATTAAAAAGATTTATTGTGGGTTTGTTTTACAATGATAATGCCTTTTTGTTATTTGCAATGAAAAAACAACAACAACAACAAGAAGCAAGAATGCATTTTGTTGTCATGTGACAAATAAAGAAATGGGAAATGACATTACAAACACCTACAGACCCTCATGGCTGTGTGTGAAGGTAAGTAAGTCTAATAATAATAATAATTCAATTTATGACATGGAAACACTAGTTTAATTTGTCAAATGTTAAAACAACTAGACGACTGTTAAAAATATCAATATAAAAGATGTAAGTTGTACATTTGGAGCTATATTTGAAAATAACCTTCAAGATGTGTAAACTCAGGGTTTTTTCTGATGCAAAGAAAATAAGCCTTTTTTTTTTTTTGCTTGATATTTCCATGAAGAGCTACTAAATCAAAACATTTCCTGAAAGTGGTGCAAAGGTTTTTCCAAACCACATGAAAACAAAGATTTCATTTCATGCATATTTTTGGATGTTTCGTTTTCTCAGACATTCTTACATGTCACTGAACCTTTGACCTGTTTTTATTCGCAGGTATTGCTCAATAGCCAGAGCACGTTTTTTTTAGATGCCAGCTTCTCTCTCGATTCCTGTAACATCCTGGACTGCTGGGAATCCATCCTGCGATCCCAAACCTCAAGGTGTGCGTGGGAAAGCGCTCCTCCTGCGTGAGCAACTGTGTGTTATGGGAAATATGTAAATCACAATACAGTAAATCACAGAGCATTGCTGAAGGTTTCTGAGGTCTTCAGCCAGAGTCCAGCGGCACGGCACGTCAGGGGCCAGTTGTTCAAAAGTAATCTGATCAGATTTTGGCCATCCGATTGGATCAAATCTTGAAAATAGGTTGTTCAAAAGAAAAAAAAAGGATTCTGAATTCGGATTAGATCAAAAAATCCAATCTTGGCTTTGATCTGGATTAAATCCTCAGTTTGTGTTGTTCAAAACACTTTAATAAGATTGAGGTACTTTTGATTTAAAAAAAAAAAAAAAAAAGATTATTCTGATCCCAGCAGAAGGGTGGATTTTAGGAACAAAAATGTAAAAAAAAAGTTTATTTTTAATTTTTTTTATCACTCATTGGAACAATCTTCAGAGATGGACCAGTCAGAGTAGTTATTTTTGTAAATGCAATGCAAAACATTGGCATTTTTTTTCCCATCAGCATGGACCTTTAGGGGCTCCGTAGAGCACTAGTAATCCAGATTTGGAAATCTGAAAAAGTGTGTATCTGGATCAGGGTGATCCAATCCAATTTTGCTTTAAAAAACCAGCACGAAAGTAAGATGGGTCACCAGATCCTGGATAGCCAAACATGGATTTCCAAATCCAGATCAGATTCAACTTTTTGAACAACTGGCCCCAGGATGTGAGGACACATCTCAACCTGGACTCCTTTCAGGTTCAAGTCAGCTGGGATTATGTCCAGACTGATACATTCTGCTTTTCTTTTGCCCCTTTTGTTCGACTAGACAAAGCGAGTCTCTTTGACGGCTCGAGGGGAGTTGGATCTCTCATCCTGAAGGATCCTGGGAGCTCCGTGGGAGGTTTTGGGTCGGATCGTGGCCAGATGGGCTCATAGTTCAAATTGTTCTCACTTAGTTTTTCCATCACTGGGAGTGCTGTGATTCGGGTGGGGGTGAGAATGTGACATTTTGTCGGTTTTATTAGGCCTTCACCTCTGATAAGTGGCCCTTGCTCTCATGAGGTGAATTATGTCTTTTTGAGGTTATACGGGGTGTGAGACAAACCAAAGCTCTGATATTCAGGGTCTCTGAAAGCAAACATCGGTCTTCACATCGACCCAAAACTAATGTATAGTGATTTGTGGCCAAGTTCATCCAGACCTGTTTGTCCAACCAATGGAAAATAATCGTTTTTTTCCGATTTAGAGTGCCATAGAAATCATCTGATACCAATCATGGTTTGACCAACCAAGTTTTGTGGTTAATGAAACATCATTACCTTTTTATCTGGCTTCCTAACTAACTCCTAAACAGTGTTGGGGTAACACATGTTACGTAATCAGATTACTTTTTTTCAAGTAACTAATAAAGTAATGCATTACTTTTACATTTACAAGAATATATCTGAGTTACTTTTTCGAATATGTAACGCAAGTTACTTTCATTTATTGACTTACAGCTCTGCTGTCCCCATGTTGAGAGAAATTGGGAGTAAGTGTGGCTTATTAATTTCACTTTTGATGTGAAAGGGCTTTTAGAGTTGCCTAAAATATAACTTTTGGGTTTTTGTTATTAAAATCAAATGAGCAAGCCCAGCTCAGGTGACAAAACGTGACATAATGCATTACTTTCCATGTAAAGTGATTAAGTAACGCAATATTATAATGCATTACTTTTAAAAGTAACTTTTGCCGACACTGTTCCTAAATGCACTGTAAAAAATGATAATTTTTTGAAGTTGTATTTCAGTGTTTCTACAAAATATGTTTAATTCGATGTATTACTTGCCTTTTCCTTGTAATTATTTGTAAAATTCACTATTAATTTCTGAGTGGAAGTAGTTTTTACACATTTTTTTTGTATAACTTTTATAGTTAATGAAAAATTTGATAATGTTGTTGAAATATTTGATCTAATATATAGCAATTAGGCCTTCTTAGGCACTGTGATGAAAAAGTGAAAATAATCTGGTAAGCGGGATGAATGCTTATAATATTTTAAATACCCAAAATAACAATAAAAACAGTTCTTTCTAATTACAAACAGGCTTTTAAATACAGTATTTGCGTGTAGCGACTGTAATTGCTTAGTGTATCACGTTATTATCTTAACGCTGAACTCTCTTGAAATAGTTTCTTGTGCACTTAACGTTAGGAGTGCTATTTGTATGACACATAAGTTGTTGCCTATGTAGGGTGTTCCAAACCAGTCACTTATTAGGGTCTCATTTCAGTTAGAATGTTGCCTTCTATAGAAATAAGGCTCCCTAAGTAGTCAGCAAGGCAGCTCTTTAGTTTGTGGAACGGAGCCATAAGCTATGTTTATTTTTTCAGCGATTGCTTTCGCGCCATAAATAAACCCACAGACTCTTTCTGAGGTGCTGCCAAAACGTGCATGATATTCTTCTTTTTTGCTCTCACTTTATATCGTCTCCAGTTTTTAATTTCCTGGCAGATATCCTTATTTCCTGCCTCTCAGCTTTGTTAATTAATTGACGTAACAAGACCATGCCGTTATAAATCTGTGCTCCGTATAGCAGATAATGACCCAGAATAACCTGTTCCGCCTGCCAGATCAGAGTCACGGCGGGCTTTACCCTCAGCTCAGGCTCTCTAGGTCATTTGGTACCTGTCGGGAACGACTGACTCATCGCAGTTTGCCTAGACTAAACTGTATTCCCAAACGCCTGAGGTTTCAGCATTTAACTAGCCAAATTCCCATTGGATAACACTCATCTGTCGTGTGTCTCCATGGAGATGGTGCTGTTTTGGATGGGGCTCGTGTTTAATGCCACTTGAGTGTGGTTTTTAATTCAAAGACATAGCCTACTAACAAAAACATTCAGCCACTTCATTTATCCCCAGCTTGGGGGTCGTCCGTTCGTCTCTGATGTTGGTTTATAGAGGGCGTCCTCAGAAAGGAAGTGTATGGCAAGCCACTTTAAAATTCAATCTATAAAATGTAGGCCTACTAGTATCTATATTTATGCTACTAGTACGTACTTATTTATTTTCAGCTAGTTTGTTACTAGTGCTTATTATTATTTAGCTATTTAGTAATTATTTATTAGATACTAGTTCTTATTATTAGATAGCCTACCAGTACTAATCCATTAGATACTAGTACTTATTATTCATTAAGTAATGGTACTTATTAAATATACTAGTACTTCTTCATTAGATATATTCATTAGACACTAGTGTGTATTAAATATATACTAGTACTTATTTATTAGACACTAGTACTT
Source organism: Acrossocheilus fasciatus (assembly GCA_036784905.1). NCBI lineage: Eukaryota > Metazoa > Chordata > Actinopteri > Cypriniformes > Cyprinidae > Acrossocheilus > Acrossocheilus fasciatus. Next base: position 3,739,689 of record CM071956.1, read on the forward strand.
ATTTCAAGAGTGACTAGTAACTATTCTCTTGTTACTAGTAACACATACCATATTTTGCTTTTGACTTCTATGGAGATCAATTTCAATTATTCATTTCTGACTATTATTCCAATTGTGACTAGTACCTATTTTTATATACTAGCAGTCCTTGGGTACTGGTACTTATTTTTAGATACTAGTACCTATTATTAGATACTTAATCATTAGATACTTGTACCTATTACATAGATACTAGTATACATTACATACTAGTAATTATTGATTAGTTGCTAGTGCTTATTTAATACATACTAGTAGACATTTCTTACTACTGCTTATTTCAAATGTCACAACATAAGACAAGTAAAAAATCTGTCGTGACTAGTATAATAAGATTTGTTAGAAACAATTATGATTAAGATACTAGTGTCTTATAATTAAGTACTAGTACGTAATGAATAACTACTAGTATCTATTAAATACGTACTAGTATCTAATGAAAAGTTACTTATAAAATTTTAAAAGATACTAGTCAGTATTGACGTACATACTAGTCAGAACTGAATAGTTGATATCTGAATCAATTTTTGTTCGTTGAATGTATGTTTTTGTTTTTTTTAAAGTAACGACCAAGCGGCCAGCGGCAGACAGTGAGTTGATCATAGCCTATGTCTGAAAAATGTTGCCTTCTCTAATCTTTTTTTCAGTGGAAACAACTTAAAATATGTTGTCATTTTTGCTCATAAAGGGAAGAGTAATACATCATTCAGAACTGTAAAGGGTCTACTTTTATTTGTGTGCACTCACAATATCAACAAAACGTTGTGCTTTTATAAAATAAAGAAAACAAACATGATGGGCTTTTTGCCGTCTCAGTCTCCGTGAACAGGAGCGCTTCACAAAAATGAACCGAAACTCAGCAAATACATGAAAAACCCACTTTCATTATGTAATCCGTAAAGATGCATTTCTCTCTAAAGACGCATCCAATGAGGAGATGGCAAGTCAGGATCGCCAACTTGATCCTTGCGAAGTTGCGACACTGACTCAGAAAACACTAGTTTATTAATAAATAATTCAAATCTCCTTAAAAAGTTACTAGTAACAAAAGAATAAGCCCTCATACCTAAAGAATAAGCACTAGCTAAAGAATAATTACTAGTACCACTAAAATAGATACTTGTACATTTTAAGATTAAATGTTAAAACGGCTTGCCACAGTAAGTGACCTCATCCTTCAGAGTGATACACTTCTTCAGAATCCTCTTGATTGGTGATTTGTGGCATAAGCGGCTGATTGGTTGTTTGTTATGATTGAACCACAGTCATTAGAATCCCCCCTGTTCCACCCTGACTAGTACAAGCATGTTTTCCTGGCTCATATTTGACATTTAAAGTATTACTAACATTTTGAGTGTGTGAATAAGTGAAAAGCCTCAGGGATTAATATTTTCCATTCTCTCTGCTTCTGTTTTAAACATAATGTTGCCAGATTGAGCTGTTTGTTGTCAAATGTTGTAGAGCTTTTGGATGATTATTATTGAGCAGTGATATTGCATAATTTTGGCCTTCTGCAGGCACACATTTTACAAGACTGTAAACACTCTGTTTTTGACCTATATTTCCTGGATGTACAAATTTTTATTGTGATTATTAGTAAAAATTAGCATGTATGCTCTTGGCAACGTTTTATAAAAGCAATTAGGCACATGAGGATGTGCCTCAATCTGGGTTATTTTAGTATAATTGAGATTCTATTCATATTTTGATTATTGATTAACATTTTTTTATTATTATCAATGTTGAAAACAAATGTGCTGTGGAAGTATTATTATTATTTTTGTGGAAACTGTGATACATTTTTATTTTCAGGATTCTTGGATAAAGATAAAGTTCAAAAGAACAGTATTTATTTAAGATAGAACTGTTTTGTAATATTATAAATGTCTTTACTGTCACTGAATTTAATGCATCCTTGCTGAATAAAAGTGTTAATTGTGTGTGTGTGTGTGTGTGTGTGTGTGTATCACACACAGATATATACACACAACAGTTCTTTCTGATCCTCGAATCTGATTGGCTGATAAGGGTGTGATATTCTAGTGATAACAGAACTCCAACCATTTCACCGTTTGTTCACTCAATAATTTTCATTGTTACTTGGCAACTGTAATAATGGACTAATAGGCCACATGCTGATAATTTTTTATTACAATAATAATTCTTATTCTTATTGATAACTGTACATATTTAGTGCAGTTTTTCTATATTATGTTGCTGGCCATTTTTTAAATAAAAGCAATAAGCTTTTTTTGTTTTGCGTTAAAGTGCCTTTTTCCACACAGTGGTTTACCACAGCACCTCTTAAGCATGGTAAAATCACTGCAACGGACAGTTTCACATAATTTATCTGTATAATTCTAACTTTCAAATGAATCTCTGCTCAGTGTTTGATGTTCTTGAGTTTTATGGCCGGTGGATCTCAGAGACGGGCTGCTGCCAGCACGAGTGACATAAGACAGATGAGACGCCTGCAGCTGAGATTTATGTGCATCTTGCAGAGGAGAGAGATGAGCTGAGATGTGTGGAGAGGATTTGGACCGCCGTGTTGCTGGCGTCCCGGGTAAAGCCCACGGATGGGTTCTAGAGAAGCGATATTCGCTGGTATTCGGGCTCTGCCGCGGGGATGAATGCACTAATTGGCTCTGGCTCTCCCCACGTATCCTGTGTCAAACTTTCCAGGCGGACAGGCTTTGAACCACACACATGAAAGCAGCAGGGATTTATGGGAAATGGTCGTCGGTTGTGACGTGTGGGTCCAGACGCGCTGACACACCTCACGGGCCCCCCGGACCCACTGCCGGCCACCTCCCGTGATAATTAGTGATTTGTAAGCAGTTCTGCTCTGGCTTTCCAAGCTCCCAGCACTGGAAAGTCGTAAAAGAAAAAGACAGAAGAAAAAAACACTTAAGCGTTCTAACAGCCCGACCCGCTCGCCCAACATGGACCCGTATCTTGGCTTAAATAGTGGGATTGAATCATATCAAAGGGGTCACTGACATCCGTGAAATCTTTTTATGGCTTTTTCAAAGGCATTTCTGGGAAATTTATTGGCCTGTTGGCACCTCTGCTTTTTTACTTGCATACTTTGACACTTAGATTTCCCCAAAGAAAGAGTCCAAGATGCTTTGTTTACCAAACATCTAATTTGGGTATTATTTCAAAACTGCTGAGTGGCTTTTGGCTTTATAATGCCTATATTCTCACTTTGAGAATTATTTGAGAAGAACATTAACAGGCAGTCAGAATCCATCCGACTTTAAAGAGCTCGGGCCTTTAAAGAGGCAGGTGACAAAACTGCTGCGCTTATAATAAACGTTACCATAAACAGTAAAAACTCAAAAGTTTAAGGAAACCAGCTTCATGAGATTTTTGAGTTTTCTCAACTTGTTTTCAGTTTATACAACAAAATTTTTAAAAACCTTGTTACTCATGGACGCAAAAATATTTTAGTTATCGTTCTCGATGTGAATGGGCCTTATTTGGGTAGTATTTCAAAACTGCTGTTTGGGTTTTAATATGTTTTGTAGGATTAATGTTAGATGCTAAGGCAAGCATCACTTTGCCTACTTTCTACGTTTGTGCTTTTTAAAAAGTGTTAACCCTAAAGGCCTGTTCACATCAAGAACGATAACTATACACTGTAAAAAGTTATAAGTTGACTTCACTTAAAAAAATTGAGGAAACCCCGTTGCCTTAAAATTTTTAAGTAAATGATAATTTAAAAAAAAAAAAGTGAAGTGAATTGTCAAGTTCACTTTAATTTTTTTTCAAAAATTATTATTTACTTAATAATTTTAAGGCGACAGGTTTCCTCAATTTTTTTAAGTCAACTTATCACTTTTTACAGTGTAGCGTCCTCTCCAACATTCTGTTTATTATAAGTGCTGCATTTTTGTCGGCTGCCGATTATGGACCCTTTTCACAAGACTGTGATGACTCGTTTAACGGTCATCAGCATCGTTAATCCTCGAAAGTTTTTTAGATGTGACCCTGGACCACAAACCAGTCTTAAGTCGCTGGGGTATATTTGTAGCAATAGACAAAAATACATTGTATGGGTCAAAATTATTGATTTTTCTTTTATGCCAAAAATTATTAGGATATCAAGTAAAGATCATGTTCCATGAAGATATTTTGTAAATTTCTTACCATAAATAGATCAAAACTTCATTTTTGATTAGTAATATGCATTGCTAAGTACTTCATTTTGACAACTTTAAAGGCGATTTTCTCAAATTTAGATTTTTTGCACCCTCAGATTCCAGATGTACAAATAGTTGTATCTCAGCCAAATATTGTCTGATCCTAACAAACCACACATCAATGGAAAGCTTATTTATTCAGCTTTCAGATGATGTGTAAATCTCAATTTTGAAAAACTGACACTTTAAGACTGGTTTTGTGGTCCATGTCACATATTTTGATTCTTTTATTTTTTTTTAAATGTATGTACATTTATAACACTATACTTTGTATTAAATCACCTTTACATCAATTTACAAAAAAAAATAACGCTGATGCGAGGGTGTTTCTAATGCAGCGTCAATGTGAGCGATGGTAATTTGTCATCGTTCTCTCTCAATTTTTTTCCTTTTTCTAAAAGCCGTGAAAACACTATTGTGGAGTTTTTCTTTTGCTGTTTGAGCAAATGGGAATGAAAATATATATTTGTGCTATCTCCCGTTCACTGCGCTTCAAGTTAACCCAACTATGATGACTTCCGCAGCTGAGAAACCCGGAAACGTGAAAAGAGTCCATTTCTCAAGTAATTCTCAAAGTGATTCCAGCGATACCGTTCTTCTGTGTTGATGTTGTTGTAGTTGTGCTGTCAAATTCTAAGAAACGTAACTACAAAGATAACGATAAATAGTGTACACACAAACGCACAATATCATTCTGTTTATAATAAGCACTTTAGTTTTATTATTATTAGTTTTTTTTTTCTAATTATTAAAGTATTCAATTATTATTAAATTAAGCAATTGCAAATAGCAGCTAACTTAATACACGTGATGTGTGTACTGCTAGGCATCTTTGGTTTCCTCTTTTTATGTAATTTAAATGGTAAATGTTTGCCTTTTTATCATTTTAGTCACTTATGAAAAGTTGCTAAAAGTTCACAAATACATTTTTTAAAATTGCTAAATTTATTGCTAGGTGCTTTTAGAGGAAAAATTGTCTAGGATACTCTGAAAAGTTCTAAAATTGGTAAGTTGGCAACACTGGGCAGTTCACAAGAGGGCGTAAATGTGCTGTAGCGCACACATGTGAACGGTCTCAGAGAGAAAACTGCTCAAACTACATTCATGTCCTTACAAGAGCACTTTCAGAGGCAATATCCAGAGCACAAATTATTCTGTTATTTCTGTTCCAGTTACCAAGACAAAAGTTTAATTCTAAGCAGCACATTTCAAAAATACTGTGCAACGAAAAAAATGATCACGAATATTTATTGGACTATATTTATTAGACTATTTAGCTTATTTTATTATTATTATTTTATTTTTACACTTCTGCATGTTAAAACAGGCATGCCACTTTTTCAAGAAGTCTTGGATTATAATGCACAAGTCAACTGAGCTATATTACTATTTATTTTGTTATATTTATGTTGTTTATTTTATTTACACTTCTGAGTATTAGAACTGACATAACACTTTCCCAAAAAGACTTATATTATATTATTCAATTATATAATATTTACTATTTATTTCATTATATTTTATAATTAAATAAATAAATATTTTTATAATATTTATTTAGTTTTATTAAATTATTTATATATCTTTTATTATTTATTATAACGACACTTTTCTAAGAAGTCTGTTTCTGTTATATTATTATATGATATAATATTTACTATTTATTTTATTATATATTTATAATAAAATAAATAGATTTTTATTAAATGTATGTAAATTGTATTTGATTGATTGATTTATTTTATTATTTACATTTCTGCATATTGAAACTAGCATGCAACTTTTGTAAGAAGAGTTGATTAATACAGAATGAGTCAATTGGATTATATTTATTGGACTACTTACTGTTTATATTGCTGTATTTATGTGTTTAATTTATTTTATTTGCACTTCTGCATATTGAACCTGGCATGTCATTTTTCCATGAAGAGTTGGAACATACTGCATGAGTCATTTGTATTTATTGGAGTATTTCCTATTTACTCATTTTATTTCATTTAGTTATTTGCCTCTGTTCACTGTTTTATTAATTAATTTATTTATTTTCAGTGTACAAAAAAGGAGTAGCATGAAGATTCTTTAAAATTTCTCCTTATATGTCTCATGTGGATTTGGAACAACACGAGGGGAAAGAATTCTCTTTGCTCATTTCTTTTGCTTATCTTTATTATCTCATTGCTGCTGTTATATTCTCACATTTACCGTGGTTGTGTTTGGTTTCCTTGACACGCTGCCTAGCTCTTGTCTCCTGGGGTTTCTGCCGCAGTGACACAGGGCATTACCTGCCATCAGCCCACCCGGGTGTGTGTGTGTCATAGTCGTCTCACACACGTCCCGCTGGTGTGAAAACCACTGTGTGTCATTTCAAAATAATCCTACATATAACCTTACAGCAATATCATCCTGCGCTGTACCTACCACAGTCACTCTTGAGTGATGACACAAATAAACAGCCCCTCCTGCTGCTGGAGAGAGCCGTGACTGGGCTGTATTTTGTTTTAAAGTGCTTTTTTTGGTATAACATTTGTTGACATTTCCCTCCTTTTCCAATGTAGTTTTAATGCATGTTTTTCTCCACACAAGGGCCTGACCACAGTTTTAGAGTCCTGTCTCTGTCTCCTGTACCTCTGCCAACTCTACTAGATTAATTGGGCCTTCTAATCTGCAGGAATTCGATGGTTTTAAAGTCGTCTAGACAAAGCTTAATTGTGTCAAGTGCTCCATATAGTGCTGATGCACAGCCTTTTAATGCAGTACCTAGGTTTTTATGTATTTTACAAGGAATAAATGAGTGGCTTCCCCTTAAAAATGGGTTGCTATGATGCTAGAGTGGTTTCCAGGGTGTTGCTATGGAGTTTCTGATGTATTTTGACTCTGTTTGTGACTCTAAGCAATCTTGAGGGGTTACAGCAATGCCAGGCATCTATAATATGGTTTCCATGATGCTAGAGTGGTTTCAAAGGTGTTGCTTTGCAGTTGCTATTGTATTATGAGTGATTTCAAGCAATCTTGGTGTTCCATTATTGCCAAGTCGATATGGTTGCTATTATGCTAGTGTGGTTGCCAGGGTGTTGCTATACAGTTGCTAAGGTGTTCTAAATTATTCCAAGCAATCTTGAGGTGTTCCAGTGATGCCAAGTCTCTGTGATGTGGTTGCTATGAGGCTAGAGTGGTTGCTAGGATGTTGCTATGCAGTTTCTAATGTACTCTGAGTGATTCAAAGAAACCTTGAGTTGTTTTGGTTGTGCAAAGTCTATATGGTATGGTTGCTATGCTTCTATAGTGGTTGTTAGGGCGTTGCTAAGGAGTTCTGAGAGATTCCAAGAAATCTTGAGGTGTTTCAGTAGTGATAATTGTCTATGATATGGTTGGTTTGGTGATAGAGTGGTTGCCAGGGTGTTGCTATGTGGTTGCTAATGTGTTCTTAGTGATTTCAAGAAATCTTGAGGCGTTCCAGTGGTGTCAAATCTCTGTGATGGGGTTGTTGTGATGCTAGAGTGGCTGCTATGGTGTTGCTAAGGTGTTATGAGTGATTCCAAGCAATCTTAAGGTTTTTCCAGTGTTCCCAAGTCTCTATAATATGTTTGCTATGCAGCTATAGTGGTTGATAAGGTGTTGCTATGCAGTTGCTAAGGTGTCATGAGTGATTCCAAGCAATCATGAAGTGTTCTAGTTATGCAAAGTGTCTATAATATGGCTGTTATGCTGCTATAGTGGTTGCTAGGGTCAGTGTGTTGCTATGCAGTTGCTAAGGTGTTCTGAGTGATTCCAAGCAATCATGAAGTGTTCTAGTTATGCAAAGTGTCTATAATATGGCTGTTATGCTGCTATAGTGGTTGCTAGGGTCAGTGTGTTGCTATGCAGTTGCTAAGGTGTTCTGAGTGATTCCAAGCAATCATGAAGTGTTCTAGTTATGCAAAGTGTCTATAATATGGTTGCTATGCTGCTATAGTGGTTGCCATGGTGTTGCTATGCAGTTTCTAAGATGTTCTGAGTGAATCCAAAATCTTGAGTTGTTCTAGTTATACAAAGTATCTATAATATGGTTGCTATGCTGCTATAGTGGTTGCTAGGGTGTTCGGAGTGATTCCAAGCAATCGTAAGCTGTTCTAGTGTTGCCAAGTCAATATAATATGGATGCAATGATGCTAGAGCGGTTGCCAGGGTGTTGCTAAGGTGTTCTTTTTTTAAGGTGTTTCTTTTTAGCAAAACCACTAACCAATGAACAACATGTGAGTGAAAGAATGAATGAATGTCTTTTATTGTCATTATACTCACGTACAATGAAATTATGATAGCTTCCCCCCAGCGTACTTTACATGTATCACATAGCGCACATTTAACAAACACATGAGTCACAACTTTAGCTATGTTACGTACTTACACAATAAAGAGTTGAGCTACTTAAGATTAACTTTTAGCAAAGCAGTTGAGAATTATATTGCACACAAGTCTATATTGCACTAAGTCTCGCCCAAGGGGGGAGAATAAAAAAAAAAAGGAAGAAAAACACTGCATTACCATAAGACTGATATTCAAGTGAAGAATGTATGAGGTCAGTGCATATTGGAGTTCATAATGTTTATGGCTCTAGGAAAGAAACTGTCCTTAAATCTCTTGGTCCTTGTTTTAAAGCAGCGGTAGCGCCTGCCTGATGGTAAGAGCTGAAACAAGTGAAAGCCTGGGTGTATTGAGTCCTTTAGTATATTTTTGACCTTATCGAGGGCTCCAGAGTTATATGGTAGGGGACTGCCAGCGATCCTCTCAGCAGTCTTAATGATCCTTTGAAGCCCCTTCTTGTCTGCCTCAGAACAGCTAGCATGCCATGCTGTAATGCAATACGTCAGCACACTCTCAATAGAACAGCGATAAAAGTTTACCAGCAACTTTCCATTTAGATTCTTTTTCCTAAGAATCCTTAAGAAATGTAGATGCTGCCGTGCCTTCTTAATAACCGCTGAAGTATGTGCCTTCCAGGATAGGTCAGCAGAGATGAGGGTACCAAGAAATTTGAAGCACTGGACCCTTTCAACACAGTCCCTGTTGATGTATAGAGGGAGCGGATCTGTCTCATGCTTTCTGAAGTCTATAACGAGCTCTTTTGTCTTAGAGGTGTTTAAGGTCATGTTGTTAGCTGAACTCCATGATGTTAGTTACTGGACCTCCTCTGTATAGTCCATCTCATCTCCCCCAGTGACAAGGCCAATCACTGTTGAGTCATCTGCCAGTTTGATGATGGTGTTACTGCGATGAACTGGGATACAATCATATGTGTACAGCAGTGGGCTCAGCACACACCCCTGTGGAGAGCCAATGCTGAGTAAGTGGATGGAGGAGACATGAGGACCCATCTTCACCCTCTGAGAACGGTTCGTCAGGAAGTCCTTAATTCAGTGACAGGTGAGTGTTGGAAGACCTAGGTTTGTAATAATGGTATTACACGCTGAACCATAATCAATGAACAGCATCCTTACCTTATTTTCTATGTTTTTCCAGGTGACTCAGTACAGTGCGTAGAGCTAAAGCTATAGCATCTTCAGTAGATTTATTCATTCTGTAGGTGAACTGATGCTCATCAGAGGTGGATGGGAGACTAGCTTTAATATGATACAAGACCAGCCTCTCGAAGCATTTCATGATTTCCGGTGTAAGTGCCACTGGGCGGTAGTCATTGAGGCTCCTCGGCAAAGATGTTTTGGGGATTGGTATGACGGTAGCTGACTTCAGGCAGTGTGGTATGATGGCTTGTAAGAGGGACTGATTGAAGATATTGGTGCAAACCGGTGTCAGTTGGTCAGCACATGCCCTGAGTACCTTCCCAGGTACTCTGTCTGGGCCAGTTGCTTTTCTCGGGTTCACTGACCTTAGCACCCTTCTCACCTCATGCTCCTGTAAGGTGAGTGCGGGGGTGTTTCCTGTTGGTTTAGGCCGAAGTAAAGAGGCTGTATTTTGCTGGGTTGCCTCGAAACGTGCAAAGAAGCAGTTCAGCTCCTCCGCCAGTTGGGTGGAGTAATTAGTCCCTGCAGTAGTAGCACAGCCCCTGAAATTTGTGATGGTCTGTATGCCCTGCCACATCCGCCTTGAGTCATTTCATAAATTGAAAAAAACCATATGAGTCAACATAAAAGTGCATTTAAAATGTTAAAAAATAATGCATTTAAAAATGCTGTCAGATGGCTCAGAGGGCAGTGTCTGTTAGAGGCTGTAGAGCATTTTTGCTCTCTGGTCTGTGGGTGTTTTTCTCTGGAGGTGAGCAGAAACGCGAGCAGCTCTGGAGGAGTGTGAGATTTATCCGTTCTGCTCAGAATTCCTGGGCTCTCTGGGGCTCGGGGATCTACGGCACTCCTCTCGTGCAGATATACACCGGGCCGAAGGGCTGTTCAACCATTCATTCATTAGAGATGATTTACTGTGGCAGCGCAAAACACTCGGGACGCTTCCTTCTGTGTTACACGGCCTGCAGGAGCAGTGCATTCAGCTGTATGCGTAACACATGGAAACATGGCATTTACATGCAAATGTGAGCTTGTAGATTCCTGTTAACATCATAAACACTCATTCAAATCCACAGGAAAGAATATCTGTAATTCGTTTGTTTCCCTAAGACTGCAGTGAGATTAAATGAAGAGCAAATGGAGACACTTCTCAAATGTTTCTTCTGAGAAAAAGACACCAGAAACTCAAAGAATCTCTCTAATGTATCAATTTTTGCCAAGATACTTATTAATAATATGAAAATTTCTAATTCATTTTATAGCCTTAATGCATAACCATTTTTGACTTAGGTGTGTATTTTTGTTAGGAGTTTATGATGAAGCATCTGAGAAAAGTTGATGTTTACATGATGCATGACTTTATTAGGTTAACCTCTGAGCAATAAGGGTTAATACACAGAGTCAAATGACTTAACTCAGTGTGTATGTGTGTGAGTTGTTTGGTCGACAGATTTTGCTAACACATCTCTGTTTTCTCCATTTCTCTTTCAGCCCTGCACCGCGGCCCCTAGACGGAGACGTCACGCTGAGAAAGAGGCTCCTGGGAGAACCGGCCCCGCAATGGTGCCCAATAAACCAACCTTTCAGCCTCAGATCAACAGCCATTAGACTGTTACTAACACCAACCTTCAGGTTTGAAGCTGAAAAGAGAGATTTGAGTCTCCTAACCTGAAATATTGAACTTATTCTGCTTTAAAAAAAAAAAAAAAAAACATTTTGAAAGAATTTAACTGGAAGATCCAGATCAAGCAAGCCATCTTAGGACAGTTAAGCTATTTAATTTATTTATTTAAATGTAGACCAGCACATCTTAGGCCAATTTAAGCTGTTCATTTATTTATTTACTTTACAATATATTGACCAGCAAACCATTTTAGGCCAGTTTATGCTGCTGATTTTATTTTATTTTATTTTATTTTATTTTATTTTATTTTATTTTATTTATTTTATTTTATTTTATTTTATTTTATTTTATTTTATTTTATTTTATTTTATTTTATTTTATTTTATTTTATTTTATTTTATTTTATTTTATTTTATTTTATTTTATTTTATTTTATTTTATTTTATTTTATTTTATTTTAGACCAGCAAATCATCTTATGCCAGTTTAAGATGTTAATTGTTGATTTACCTTTTTGTTTACTGTTTTATTTTATTTATTTATTTATTTTTAATTTTATTTTATTTCGAAATACACCAACGAACTAATGCCAGTTTAAGCTGTTAATTGTTTGTTTGTTTTTTTGTTTTGTTTTGCTTTGTTTTGTCTTACGCCATTTTATGCTGTTGGTTGTTTATTTTATTGAATAATCTTATTTTTAACTGGATGGTGTGCGAATCCCTGCACCGCTTGTGCTTTAGACATAAATGAAGGTGGGACCGGATCCATATTTACAAGACCAGAAAATCACTTGAGGGTGGACTCATTCGACTCGGGCCAGTAAGTAACCACCTAGCAACCATCGAAAACACCCTAGTAACAACACATCAACATGCAACTCAAAAACCACTCTGAACAATAATGAAAAATAATGCACGTGTGAAACGAGATTCAAATGGAAAATAAAGATGATGTCATAGTTCCAAAAATTCCCCCGCTGACCTCTGCGGGGTCGCGACCTCCTGCAGAAAGCGTAGCTCCACGTCTCTGCTGCAGACGCTCGGCATCAGGCAGCGTGCTTAGTGCCAGTGGTTTGACACTCACCCAGCTGGCCTGAATAACAATATGTCATCGTTCTGTGAAGAAACAAAGCTGTAATGTTATGATGTGTTTCTGGAGCAGTGCGTTGAGATCCGTATGGGGTGTGTTTTGCTCTCCAGCATGTTGGTAAGTGTTGAATGTGTGTGTTTCTCTAGTTGCGGTTGTGTGTGGCATTGCATGGGATTTTCTGGATTCTTGTGGCGCCCTCAGATATTGTAGGTTTTTTTGTTTATACTGCTGCGGTTGTTTTTATATGAATAATTATATCATGTGACGAGTGAAGCGGGGCACATGGACACAGGCTGTGATTATTTGACGGTTGGCACGCTGGCAGAGACACTCCCTGACCTCACAGGACCCATAATGACAGCAGCAGACGCTCAGAGACGGCTCAGAGCCGCAGGTGCAGATGTCAGCCGTCCCGTGCGTGTGTGTGTGTGTGTGTGTGTGTGTGTGATAGACTCTCCAGACTTTGCCCTGTGCCTCTGTAAAACGAGTCTCTCCACCCTGATTCTCATCTTGGTCTCTGGCCCTGTAACCCCAAACGCATCCATCTAGCGCATTATCACTCCAGCAGTCACACCAGCATGTGTCTGCTGCATTTCTGTGTTGAATGCTCTTTAGCCACATTAAACAACCCATTTTACTTCAGTGATGTGACTCATTTCAGAGTGATGTAGGGAAAGAACTGGAATTGTTTATATTTTAGGACATTTTATTTTATTATTCATTTATTTTTTTAAATAAATAAATAGATATTTATGTTTTTTATTATGATTTTTTTCTGCAATGGTATGCACAGATGAATCAAAAAATAAGACTAAGATAAGAATATTCTAGCCATGTATTTGTTTGTTTGATGGTGATTTATTCATTTATTTATTCATCCATGCATGACGTGCACTGATAAATCAAAATAAGACTAAGAATATGATAGGCTATTTTTAGGCTAGTGTTGTATGTTATGCAGCATTTAAACATTTTTCCAGTAGTTAAATAATATTCCAGTGGTTAGATTTGAAAAAAAAAAAGCAGCATTATTACCATTGGCATATGTTGAAAGTCTTGTTAAGACATTTAGTCTATTTTTTTAATTATTTTTTTTATAATATTTATTTTCAAATAATTTTTATTTTTAAAATAACTTTTTTTTTTTTTTTTTTTTTTTTTTGCTGACTTACAGCAATGACATGCACAGCTGACTCATGAAAAATAAGACCAGGAACTTTTAACTTAGTTAACTCATTTTCCAATAATTAGATTTAGAAAAGAAACATTACCATTGGCATATGTTGAGAGTCATGTCAAGGAGTATTTATTCGGTCACACTTTATATTAGGTGGCCTTAACTACCATGTACTTGCATCAAAAAAAAATAACTACAATGTACTTATTGTGTTCATATTGTATTGCAAAACACTTTTGCTGCTATTGAGGTGTGATACGGGTACGTTTAGGGAGGGGTGTGGTGGTGTGGGTAAGTTTAAGGGTGGGTTAAGGTGTAAGTGATGGGCCAACAGTGTAATTATGAATGTAATTACAAAAATTAATTACAGATGTAATTACATATAGGTATTTTAAAACATAAGTACAATGTAAAAACATGTATGTACACAATAAGTGCATTGTATCAAATGATTAATTTAAATGTAAGTACATAGTAGTTAAGGCCACCTAATATAAAGTGGGACCATTTATTCTTTTTTCTTTTTTTTAATAACGTTTATTAATTTAAATTTGTATATTTTATATTTGTTTTAAATAACAGTTGTTTGTTTGGTTGTTTGAATTTACATGCTGAATTATGCTAAATAAGACCAGGCATAATCTTAGACTACGTTAATCCCCCATTTAAGAGTCTTGTAGAGAAGATAGGTCTATTTATGTATTTTTTAAATAATATTTTTATGCATGTATGTACTTATGTTGTAAATAAGTATGTATGTACTTATGTTGTAAATATTTACAGTGACATGCACAGATTATTCATACAAAATAAAACCAGGAACAAAAAAAACAATCGATTTTTTATTTATTTTTTTGTTTATATATATATATATATGCCAGTATATTTTTATTTTATTTTACTTTGTCTCATGAACTGGGACATACACAGCTGGACATGCAGCAGACAAGCTGAAAACGTCCCCAGATTTCATCTAGTCCTGCTCTTTATTTCATGTTTACCAGTTTGTTCTCCAGCAGTAGAGTATTGTGCCCATCGCTGAAGCTACAGACAGCAACAGCTCCGTTTAATAGGCGCAGAGTCCCGAGCTGTCTTTCATCTTTTAACGGTTGTCTCTGAGGTTCCTGTGCCAAACACAGCTGAAGTCTTTCTCTGCCGCTCTCATAGTCGTCAAACGCTCTGGCCTGAACCGTACCTCGGCCCCCCTTAAAATTTACAACGGAAAACTTTCCCCTGCACTTCTAATGCCTTTTTTTTTTGGACCTTTTTTCCAAAGCCTGTTTCAGCCGGTGTTGAAACGCCCGACATTTTATGTGTTTTCGAAGCAGAAGAAACGAGGGTCAGGGGCAGGTTTTGTACACCTGTGTAGGAAGCCGCGGGGAGCCTGGCTCGGCGGTCAGATCCAGTCAGCCAGATTTCCACTTTCAGCTCAGGAAGTGGACGCTTAGACAAAAGGGACGGTGAGTGCGGAACTTCAAACAAATAAACGCCGAAAACACACCTCAGGTGCCAGACTGAGAGACAGCGTGGCGTTTTTCTGGTTTTCTTTATATGCACTAGTGAAAAAGGCTTTAATGAGAGCATTTGCTTGTATCTTATAAAAACAGGAGAATGTCAGGTGATAAATTTTTTAATGAGGTGACACCCAAACTTCCACCCTGCGAGCCAAAAGGTAAACAAGTCACTCCCATCGGTTTTGCAAAATAAATGCCTATAAATATCCAAGTGTTTAATACAGCACAATTTAATGGTGCACTGGGAAAATGGCCAGTTGTAGCTGTTTGTAGGCCACCTGAGTTGGAGTAATGTTGGTGCGAGTTCGTCCAGGCCTGTTTGTGTTCACACTGAACTCTGGGCTCGCTCTGCGGTCGGCTGCCGCTCGCTCACACTAGCTTAGTTCAAACCACAACATTTTATTTTAATATTTCAGTAAGTTGTGGTGGGTGAGTGGGAGAGCCGAGCCGCTTTCCTGCCAGATGTGTGGTTCTGGATCTGGCTCCGTCTGTTCCGCTGCACCCCGAGTTTGGGTTCAGTTTCGACAGGTACTGACGGGATGGAGATGCTTTTGTGTTATTCTATCGTGGCTGATCAATTTAGATATGATAATATTACATTACGTGTTTGGATATGAGATTGAATTTAACATAGCAACATTCGGTTGACACAATATATGCATTTTTTAAAATATCAAAAGTTTTAAAGAGAAAAAATATGATTTGTTTTTTTCACTTTTTAATTATATATATATATATATATATATATATATATATTTTTTTTTTAATAAATAAATTTATTTTTTAATTGTGTATTTAAAAATATTTCATTTAAAATATTTAAAAATGTCATTTTAAAAATATGCATGTATACCCCCCCCCAACACACAATATATATATATATATATATATATATATATATACATTTTTCATTTTTTTTACATTCGTTTAAATTCTGTATTTTAAAATATTTAAGCTATATCATTTTAAAGATGTATATACAAAAACACATTTAAAATTTTATATGCATTGAAATATTTTTTATGAAGAATGTAATTTTTTTTCTTTAAAACTATAGACTTTCCTGATTTTTGACATCAAAGACAGCAGACAGAGAGAATACCTTTTTCGCATTATGTAATTAAATATTTGTGGTTTATATGTTGCTTGCCAAAATGATTGTGTCAGACTGCACAGTTACTTTAAAATGAACATCAATGGAGAAACATGCATTTTGACAGCCTATTTTTGTAGTTTTAACATCTGCCAGAACGGGTTAACTGACCCTTGCTAACTACCCAAACCGTGAGCCCTTGATTGTGACATCAAAGGGCGGAGTCATATTTGAGTGGGCGGAGCTGCTCCGCCTCCAGACCAACACCTGCAGCAGTCTGGAAGCTCAAGCCTTTCTGCCACAGTATCCCGTGTTTTGTGTATTTGTGTGCATTCAGCCCTCAGTGTTTTGTGTTCTTGAGAACCTTCTTTGTTTACTGATCTTTGTTAGCGATTATTCTGGGATGTAGCTCCGGGCGGCAGTTTACGCGGCCACTGAGATCAGTTACTGGTATTTACAAGTTCGTAAGACGGATCTTTCCCATGCCTTGCATATGAGTGTGTTTTTACCCAGAACCGAAGCTAATTACTCTCTCTCGTGTGCTTTCTAAGTCTCTTTTCCCAGTGGCACGGCTCCCATGATGCACCCTGCCTTCCTCGCCACAGCCCACGCATTAGAGCGGCCATTGATAAATTGCCCCATGCTCGGCCTTCACGATTAATTTCTGCCCGTCAGCAGTGTGAGGGCTGTGGCTTTGGGGGTTTATGTTGGCAGACGCGCGGCGTAGGTTGAGCATTCGAAGGCCGCGGAGTCAGTCCAAAAACAACATTTCTCGTCGGCCACCAGTGCCTGACAAAACTGGCACGAATCTGGCCGACACGGACTCTGATGTGAAGTTAAATGGCTGGGAAAAGTGGAAATGCGGCAGTGTTGTCTTTCGTAGCTTACTGCAAAATATCGTTCCCTCGTTTCCTTCATCCAAGCATGTTCTTCTGCTCTTGACAAAACAAAGCCCGGCCCGGCTGTCTCTCATTCAGAAGGATCTGGGCTCTCGGCCTCTAAATAAAGTCTCGGAGGTTTTCCAGAGATGATGGAGAGCGCTTTGACGTCTCAGTTGGTGCGGCGTGCCAAACTCTCAGGCTCTCCAACCGACAGGATGATATCTGGGGAGAAATTCAACAAACTGTGCGTCGATGTGCCAAAAGACTTAAAACGACACATGAAACGAAGAGCGCTTTGATTTGTTATGAACTGCTTGTAAATATCTCGGCTTCGAACTCCAGGTCCTCCTGAGGCGAGGTTGATTTTCTGCACTTGTTTGCGTGGGGTTTTTTCCATGCATTACGGTGGAGTTGTGTATTGCAAGCCAAGGACGTTTGAGGAGTGTTAATTAGAGAAAAAAGAAAGTGGTCCAGGTGCGTTTTCTGAAGCCTTTCCCATAAGAGACTTAAGATTTAAATTTCACTAACGTTTGTAGTAAATAAACTAGTTTCCCCCATTTATTTTAAGAAAATGAGTCATGCTTGGCAGGAAGGTTTGCACAGACATGTTGGTATTGTGTTGTGAGTGGTTGCCAGTTTATTAATTGCTTGCAAAAAAAAAAAAACATAAATAAATATTAAAATATTAAATCAGCATGCACATCTACTTTTGAGGACTTGGGAAATCATTTTTATTTATCTTTTGTATTTATGAGCGATAGTAATGCTTGCCTTAAAATCTCCTAATAAATCTCCATAATGTTTTTTTTTTTTTTTTTCAGTTGGTTTTCAAAGCTTTCTCACATTGTTATTTTGGTATTATTTAAATACCATTGTAGTTTTTATTAATATTTTGAATGAGACTTTTTTTTAGAATTTTCATATAACTATATTTTTTGTTTTTGTTTTATGTCTTATATATATATATATATATATATATATATATATATATATATATATATATATATATATATATATATATATATATGCGATTTTGTGTGGGATTTTAAAGATATTTCTGTCTAGACTTAATGCATTTTTATTTCAGTTTTATTATCAGTTTTTTTTTTTAGTTTTAGTTACATTTTAGTTTTATATATTTCCAGTTGGTAATATTAATGTATAAACTTATTTCAGTTATAGATGCCAATGTAACAATTCAAAGTTTTCATGTAATATTTATATTTTATTTTATTTCAGTGAATAAAATGTTTTAATACTTTTAGTTAACGATAATAGCCCTGCTTGCTTGTCACCACCAAATTAGATTACATTAAATGTGAAGTATTTTGTTTGTAATATTGGGTATTTCCCACTGTTTTTCCGGCCAGCAGGAAAGGAACCGGAGTGGACATTAGTCAAGCGGGGAATTCTGGGAGGATTTAGAGTCTTAAGTTTGTTAACTGGTCACAAAAATATATTTACACCCACCAGTTTAGTTTTCAGTGATGTAATATTTCCTGAGCATTAGCAGGGCCGTGTTGGGTTGCGCTCAGAGCCGTGTGCATGCGGCGTGCTCCGAAGGGGGGTGAGTAATTGAAAAGTCATGTTTTATGAACAACATCTGTTTGGGATTTTTCCTGCAGCTCCTTGCCGAACGGATCCAGAGAGCTGCAGAGGTGCTAAAAGCCCCAAACTGACCTCAGGCTTTGAGTCGGACAGCCCACCGCCACCACAACAGCGAGGTACTTTACCGTTTTTCCATGATATCCAGTGAAAACGCGGAAACTGTGTAATGCAGAACCAAAATGGCTGCCAAACTGGGTCATGTGACTCAAATCAGTTTGGATGTATGTTGGAAGCAAATTATAATCTTTTGGACTGTTTAGTTTGTATGCATTTTGTGTATTGTTAATAAAGTCTTGCCATAAAACACTAATCATTAAAGGAATAGTTTAATGAAAATTTGCAGAAAATGCAGATGAGTTTGTTTCTTCATCAGATTTGGAGAAATGTGTCATTCCTTCATTCGCTCAGCAATGTATCCTCTGCAGTGAATGGGTGCCGTCAGAACGAGAGTCCAAACAGCTGATAAAAACATCACAATAATCCACACCACTCCAGTCCATCAGTTAATGACTTTAGAAGTGAAAAGCTGTGTGTTTGTAAGAAACAAATCCATCATAAAGACATTTTAACTGTAAAATATTGCTAAAATATTAGTCTTAAAAAAATGTACTTTTTTGCTGTTATTATGGATTATGGACTCGTATTTAAGCCAGAAGTAATGTTTTGAAGTTAAAACATCTTGATGGATTTTTTTCTTTTGTCTTCTCCAGATGTTAACTGATGGACTGGAGTGGTGTGGATTATTGTGATGTTTTTATCAGCTGTTTGGACTCTCATTCTGACGGCACCCATTCACTGCAGAGCATCCATTGCTGAACATGTGATGCAATGCTGCATTTCTCAAACTCAAATACATCTTGGATGGCCTGAGGATAAGTAAATGTTCACAAATAATTTTTTGATTACACAATAATGTGTATTATTTGTACTAGTGCAAAAAAAAAAAATCCTTCCTGTCATTACAAGTGAAAAAGACAATATGAAATTGTCCAGCACATCCAATTTATTCTAATCAAAACATACATAACTGTATAACTATGACTTCCAATCGCATAAATAGTAATGTTTCAGGAGGTCTTGAACGGCGGAGCCTAAATAATGAAGTAATAACCTCGGCGTTCTGTGTTTGTCCATTAAAAACTTTGTTTACAGACTCCACACAGCATGATGTGTCTTTGTCAGCAAGTTTCAAAGATTCAGACTGGAGGGTCATTGTGATTTGTTATTGGTCATTATGAAATGGTTTCAGTGCTTTAATGATGGGTCACGATGATTTCGATCTTTTTAAACGAAGCCAAAACAATAACATTCCCTCGACGTTCGCTCAAATTCCCGAACTATTCAGAGAGTCACGCCATCATATATCAAGACTTACAAAGACACCGATTTCATTCTTGAGACATGAAAAAACTGCAGTTCAAATAAAATAAAGACATTAATGGAAACAAAAATAGCGGACAGTTTTATCTTTGTGAAGAACAAAGCAGGTTCTCTAAACGATCCTGAACTCTGTCACAGTTGGGTCGTCCTCTTGAGCAAATAAATACTGACGCAGAGCTGCACCTCTAACACTGACGCTGAAAAAACACAGCAAGTGCCGAGCGGGGAATTGGACGGTTTGATATTTTTGGGGTAGCTGGAGTCTCTCTTTCTCTCTGGTCACCCAGCTGTGCAAACATCCTTCAGGCTTTGTTGGGGAACGGCAGCCAGTAATCCAGGGAAACAGCGGGAAGGTGGCAAAGCCTAGAAGACAGGTCTGTGTGATGCAGCCACCCAAACACAGCAAACAGCAACAGAAGAGTCATCAGCTGCTCATCTTAATAGAGAAGAAATAGATTTTTACATATTATGGCATCATCTCCTTGGGAGTCCAGAATGCTGTGAAAAATGAAAGTTCCAAAAGAGTTTTTCGCCGTGATGTCACAGAACTGCTATTTTGGGTTCCAGAAAGAACCTTTCAGTGAACAGTTCTTAAAAGAGCCATGTTTCACATTTGAATAATCTAAAGAACTTTTGTGGAATGGAAAGATTCCATGGATGTTAAAGGTTCTTTATGGAAACATCTATGCCAGTAAAGAAGCATTATTTTTATAAGTCTACATTTTGGTTGGGTTATTTCCCAACATGGAGATGTAGGTGTTTCCCCAAAGCAAAACTTGTGTGTTGTTATGTGGGTGTTGCTAGGTGGTTGCTAGGTTGATCTAATGGCTGATCTGTGTTCTGGGTGGATGCCTACTGTTAGAGAGTCTATGAGTTTATGGAATTAAATTTGCATGACTTGTTTGTTGTTGGTGCACATTTTACAAACATGTGATACATTAAAGAGGTCATTGATGGTGTTTTAATAACTCTGTCTATGCAGTAGAAACATGCATATTTATATTAGAATAAGGTTTTATTAATATCTTGAATTATTTTTTTATATTTTCATTTTTTTAAATTTTAGTTTAATTTTTGTAATATGTGCTTATATATGTTTATTGTATTTTTAATATTACTATTTATGTTTTATGTAATTTTATTTCAGTTTTATTTCCAGTAAGTAATTTTCATGCTTCAGCTTATTTCAGTTATGTTTTTCATCAAATATTTATATTTTATCCTATTTCAACTTTATTTGATAATTGCCCTGCTTGCTTGTCACCACTGATTTACATTGTTAAATGTGCTTGGTCATTTTTTATTATCTTTATTTATTTATTTAACTAATTACTAGGTTTTAGTCTTTATTTATAGCTTATAGTTTTGGTTACAGCTTATTTTCAAAAGTGTCCACACTCAATTCTAATGATATTCTGGGTTAGATATCATTCACTTCTCTCTTCGAATATAGGTTTATGGGATTTTTAAATCACATTTTACATATACTTTTAATATAGTAAAGCGGTAATTCACCACTGGCAAGATGGGCTTTTAATAAAACTTAAAATCTATTCAGTAGAATCACAATTTTTTTAAATATGTGCTGCATACTAAAGAAAACAAAAACTTGAACACCCATAATGCACTTTTGATTTCGGCACAGCTGGAAATTTGATCTTTTTTTTTTTTTGCTGATAATTAAATGGTGATATCATGGAGAATATACTGATAATAATATTGGAACAATACAAAGTGAAAGATTGTTTAAGAGTTTGTTTAAATCTCAGACCTTTAGCTAACACTATTAATCACATCAGTGATTTCTGTCTGCTGTGGCGTCCTTCAGCAGGTTTCTGCTCTTGTATCTGGAAAAGGTTGCACACAAATGTGCGTGCACACATGTAAACTCCCAAAATCTCACACTAAGGCCTGATGTCTGTTGGAAAACGTGGATATTAAACAGTGTGGTTTCTCTAAAATAGGCTTTTATAAGCAGGCGGAGGAATCTGGCAGGGTGAAGCCGGTGGGAGGAGCCTGAATGTTTATTGGTCTTTTGTATTGGCAGTGTGAGAGTTTAGTCTGACAGTCATCTCACTCACACTGGGGGGAAGATCGCTCCTCAGCCTCCACACAGCTGGAGAACCTCAGAGAACCTTCTGAGGACCTGCCTAACCAGCCTTAGATTTAGCAAAGAATATTTCTGGTCTGTAGGGTGTTACAGAAGTTAGGTTTTTAAGATCAGTTTACTGGTTTCTGGATTCTTTCAAGCACCAGATAGAAGTATAAAATCGTTCAAAATGAGCAAAAACAAAGGTTCTTTATTGGCATGGTTCCATTAAGAACCTTTAATATCAATGGAATCTTTCCATTGCAAAAAAGGTTCTTTATAGGGATTAGGTTATTAAAATATTCTTCACACTAAGAAAAGTGGTTCTTTTAATAACTGATCACTGAAAGGTTCTTGTGAAAACCCACTTTTGGAACTTTTTGTTTTGTTTTGTTTTTTGTTTAAAAACAGTAAAATCAGTAATATTGTCAAATATTTCAATTATTTTCTATGTGAATATCTGTTAAAATGCCATTTATTTCTGTGATGCACAGCTGTATTTTAAGCATCATTACTCCAGTCTTCAGAGTCACATGATCTTCAGAAATCATTCTAATATACTGATTTGCTGCTCAAGAAACATTTCTGATTATTATCAATGTTGAAAACAGTTGTGCTGCACAATATTTTTGTGGAAATGGTGATCCATTTTATTTTTAAGGATTCCCAGCTGAATAGAAAGTTGAAAAGAACAGCATTTATTTTAAATAAAATCTTTTGTAACATTATACATATCCTTACTGTCACTTGTGATCCATTAAATGTGTCCTTGCTGAATAAAAGTATTAATTTCTTTAAAAAAAAAAGAAAAGAAAAAGAAAAACAACCCCAAACTGTGACTGTGAACTATTTAATTAGCCAATTAATACTATAGGATTAAAGATTATAACACAAAAAATTGAATCTATATCTATAAACCGTGCTTAGCTTTTTGTCCATTAACTACAAATGCAATCTCAGAAAACACCCACACGTTCACAGCTTCCAGAACACACACACACACACACACACACACACACACACACACACACACACACACACACACACACACACACGGATCAGGAAATTCGCTCAGCTCAATGTGGGAGCCGCAGGCATCAGAGACAGCACTTTACATATTCACAACACAGCACCTTTCACATTCTCTGACACAGGACTCTTCAACACTGTCCTGTTGGCTTCATCAGAATGTCAGTGTGGTTGTTTTTCAGGCCAAGACATCTAATAAAGCGTTGGCAGCATCAGCCTGAGTGAACTTCACTTAACAGTAAGTAACTATTCTGCAAATAATAGTTAAAGATCGTACCCTGCACACTCACTCTCACTCACATAGTTTGTCTGTCCTTCAGTCTATTAGTGTATGTATGTGAGGTTCAGTCACTGTATTACTGGTTTTATTTGGCTCGCACCCCTGTGAGAATCATTAGCCGTCCTGAAGCACACTAGACCTCTCTCAAGTCCTTTAAAACATCCAGTTTCATGTTTCTTTGCTGTTTTTAAAGCTCCAGATCTCAGAGCAGGTCATTTATCTGTATCCCTTTTGAAGGCATGAAGATAAATGTTAGGATTAATCTCACCAGTAACATTTGATACTGGGTTAAAAGTTGTAGATGGATAATTTGCTAATCTGAGAAGTGTTTTAACTTCCTTGTTAACGGTATAAAAGCGTCAGGCTTTAAAAGTTTTAATATAGTGCACTAGTTGTATGGACTACTGTTTTAGAGCTTGAAAACCTCATTGATATTAATTGCATTGAAAAGCATTCCTTTTCCACAGATCAAAGAAACTCATACAAGTTTGGAGCAACATGAGGGCGAGTAAACAGCAGAGTTGTATATTTTTAGGTCTGCTGTCCCTTTAAGAAAGTTGGCTTTGAGATGCACAGAAGATGAAGAGGCTGAGAGAGCGAGCTGGACGCAGACAGAGGGAGGACAGAGGGACACGGGAGGGATGGAGAGATATTCAATTTCAGATTTATTGCTGCATTGCGGCCCAAATGCATTATGAACAAATCTCAGAGGAGACACACCAGTTCAGACACTTTACACCAAACCTGACAACATCCACATCTGACAAAACACATTACCGATCTCACCTGGTAGCTGCTAATTTACTGCGATTTTGTGTGATAAAACTAAGATCATAAACATTATAAATCCTGAAAGGTATGTTTTAAACTTTGTCATTTAGTAAGAAGTGAATGGACGTGAAGTGAAAAAAATCTCTCAGATTTATATTGAAGACCTGAGCCATAGCTATAGAGACTTAAAGGGACAGTACACCCAAAAATGATTTGCTGGAAATTTACTCACCCACAGGCCACTCAAGATGTTGGTGAAATTGTTTCTTCAGCAGTACATTAAAAGAAGATTTTTAGCTGAGACCGTGGTCCTTGGTAATTCATAAAATGCAAGTCAATAGCTGCCAACACTTTAAGTCAAAAAAGCATATACAGGTAACAGAAAATGGCTCGTGGCTCCTGCAGATATATTGAGGTCTTATGAAGTGAAACAATCAGCCTGTGCAAGAAACTGAACATTATTTACAACATTATTACCTGTAATCTAGAGCCTCGGGCAAACAGGGAAATCCGATTGTTTCTTTCAATGAACTGATTCAAATAACTGATTCACCTGTTAATTAACATGATCACTCAATAATCACACAATTATATTATTAACACACCCAATAATGATGTGAAATGTGGATGTTTTACATGTCTAAAGCATGTAAAGTGAATAAACTAGTCTTCATCAGCTCACTTTTTACATAAACCATGAGAACGTTCATTTCGCCCCTTCATTCAAGTGCTTGGTTCACGCATACGCATATTAGCGGCTCGTCGGTCTTCAGTCCAAGTTGAACTGTTTCCTTAGTACAGTGACTGATGGAGCATTGAATCAGTTTATTATTCAGAGTTATCAGATACGCCAGATAAAGTGAGTTTTGATTGAGTTATTTGTAGATCTGTGCTGCTTGAGTCGCAAACTGTTTCAAACGGTTCAGTCTGATTTGGTTATTGATTCAATTAGTTCACTAAAAAGAACCAGTTCAAAAGAATGATTCGTTCGTGAATTGAAGAATGATTCACTCAAGACTGTTTGACTGAAGCTCCGGATTGCAGGTATTAATGTAGTAAACAGTGTTGGGCACGTTACTTTAAAAAAAGTAATTAGTTATAGTTACTAGTTACTTCTCACATATAGTAATTGAGTTACATCATTATAAAAGTAACTAATTACCAGGGAAAGTAACTTGTTACTTTTAATAAATTGTTCAAATGTCAAATAACTTGGATGCCCAAGTTATTATTATTATAAAACATTGGACATTAATCTGTTTATCTTAGCATCAGTCAGTCAAGCATTATAATATGATATTATGATAATTTATCATTATATAATGATAGAACTTTAGTAATTGGAATAACCATGTATGAATGCATATTTGTCATGTTGACTGAACTTAGGACTGGTGGTGGTGCTTAAGATATTGTTTGTCATTTAGTGTTTCTATAAAAAAAGGGAGGGGGGGGGGGTTGATAAGATAACAATACTACGAATTCTACTACTAATAACAATATGAAACGCACTAAGGATTAATGAGCTGCTGGGTTCATGAATATTAATCACGTAGTCTGTGTTTGATAATAGGTGAGCGCCAGCCAAGGAGATTGTCGTTTAATGTAATGGTAATGTCATTGTAACAGGGGAAACAGTAATTCATTTGATTACTCGTTACTGAAAAAAATAACACCATTAGTAACGCCGTTATTCCCTTCACTGGTAGTAAATAATGTTCAGTTTCTTGCACAGGCTGATCATTTTGCTTCATAAGAACTCAGTATATCATCAGGAGCCACAGGTATTCATTTTGTGTTCCTTCCTTGATGTGCTTTTTTGACTCTTAAAATGCTGGTAGCCACTGACTTGCATTTTATGAATAATCAAGGCCCATAGTTTCAACTAAAAATCTTCTTTACTGTTTTACTGAAGAAAAAAACCTTGGGGTGCATAAATTAACATTTTGGGTGAACTATGCCTTTAAGGTTGCAGAACACTTTTCAAATGATGCTGGCAACAATGTGGAAACCACTCCAAACACTTAAGAAATTGCGTAGCAAAGAACATCTTAACATCACGGAGGTCACTTTTCAACTGCATGCAGCCTCTACAATTATATTATAAAATTCTCATTTTAATTCTAGGATGAAGTTCTTTCATTTCTCTTTGTGGGTGTTTTGTTTCTGGCTGTAGGTTGGTCTTGCGGATAACTTCACCTCTCAGCTGCTCATTTAACACCACTTTCTCCCCGGCCACGATTGCGTTTCTTGTTTGTTTAGTATTCTGCTCACTCGAGTAATAGCTGATTTTTTTGTAGTCTATCCGCAGATCTCTGACAACAAAGTGAGAGGAAATGATCCTGGACTGGAGCTCTGGGAAGGAGGGAGAGAGGAAATGGAGGCCGCTCTTATCTGCCGGACCGCTCCGATTCCAAAACCCCCGGGCTGAAGAACTGGATCTGGCAGGTCTTGGGTTTTACCCCACACTACCTGCAGGGGTCAAATAGCCTCTGTTGGGTTTTCATGTGCTTTTGTGATGCATAATATGGATTGAAAGCTCGTGCGAGATAAGTGGCAATTGCTCCGCCGGTGTAACTCTTTCATTGCCAAACTCAGACTATAGATGACCTTGAGTTATACTTAGACTGACTTTTCTGTTTGCCACTGACATATTTAAAGCAGTGTTGCTATTACTAACTAAACCAATAAAAAAAAAAACATTTTTCGGTAATTGAAATAAAGCTGAAATTAAATATAAATAAATAATTAAAAATAATAAATAATTTATATCAAAAATAAATATTGTAACATAATATAGAAATAAATCGTAAACAAAAAAACATATTACCTTGGCAATCATTTAAATAAGTTGAAATGCTGAAATTACTAAAGCTAAACTGAAACAGAAATTAAAGCTATCTAGAAATAGAAAAACAGACAAAAGCACACAATAAATTACTGCAGTGCAGTATACTGCAACTGAACTAGAATTCAAAATGAAAAACAACAACAAAAAATATATATATAAAAAGCTAATTCAAAATTTAAGGAAATACTATAATAGTATATAAATAATGCTAAAATGAAATTAAAACACTGATTTAAAGGGATACGTTCACAGAAAAATAAAAAATTATGAATACTTAAAAAAAACAAAAACAATACTTTTCTGGTGTTTTTTAAGCATTTTTGTAGCTTGACAGCGTCTGTCTCCATTGTGAGCACTCTATTTGTGTTTTGGGGTGAAGTGTTACCGTAAATGGATTTACGGTGATCTGTGTGCAGGTGTTTGTTTCAGTGGAGCGGAGGGAGTTCGTTTTACAGCTCAAGACTTTTTCAGAAATCATCTTTGCTGTAAACGGTCTCCTGCACTTTCTTTCACCTACTGTTCACACACCGAAACATGAACTGCTCGGATGCCTTCATTGTCTCTTTACTGTATTTCTTTTCGTTTTATTTCTTATTCAAGATCAATATTTACCCAGCAGTCCCAGGGGCTCAGGATTACCTCATATTCTCCAGGTCCAGCTGTGCTTTCTCAGCGTCTCCATAGCAACCTCAGGAATGTGCACATCATGTTTATCCTACTGCCAGGAAAACAGAGAGAGGGAGAGAGAGGGAGAGAGAGGGAGAGAGAGAGAGAGAGAGAGAGAGAGAGAGAGAGAGAGAGAGAGAGAGAGAGAGAGAGAGAGAGAGATTAAGGAACGGTTTCTCTCCTTGAGTCACAGGTACTTGAGTTAAGCTTGTTCTTTGTATTAAAATTAAAACGTTTTATGTCATGTGACACATGTAATGATTAGTAGTCACTTCACAATCAGATACACTACCATTCATAAGTATGAAGTTGATATTAATATTTTTTATACTTCTACTCAATATGGCTGTTTTTATTTGTTTAAAATTTCTGTAAAAACTGTAAAATTGTGAAATATTATTGCAATTTAAAATAGCTGTTTTCTATGTGAATATATTGTAAACTGTAATTTATTCCTGTGATACGCAGCTGAATTTTCAGCATCATTACTCCAGTCTTCAGTGTCACATGATCTTCAGAAATCGTTCTAATATGCTTATTTGCTGCTCAAGAAACATTTCTGATAATTATCAATGTTGAAAATAGTTGTGGTGCTTCATATTTTGTGAAACTGTGATGCATTTTATGTTTTAGGATTGCTTGATTGAATAGAAAGTTCAAAAGAACAGCATTTATTCGAAAAAGCAATGTTTTTATGGTGAGTTTTGATCAATTTAATGTGTCCTTGCTGAATAAAAGTATTAGTTTCTTTACTTACAAGATTTCAACTTCATGGAAACTTCTCGGAAATTTCAATAGCAATGCTCATAATGCCAAAATGGATCCATGTGTGTCTCAAAATATTACATCAGTTCACCTGTTGCAAAGTACTGAAAACCAAAGAAGTGTGACACTCAGTACAAAGTGTAAGGAAATACTACCTGACTGCCTTTAACTAAACTGACTGCCATTTTGATTGTTTTTATATGATCTCACATCAATTAAAATCATTTGTTACATCATGTCAGAAAATCTTGAATGCAGCATAATATACTACTGTTAGTTTTGGTTCTAACGGCGTTCCAAGGATTCCAAAAGAATTATGATAAGATGTTGCGACCAAACTATTTTTATCAGCAGAGCAAAAATAAACAAAGTAGCCGCTGCTATTTTGTGTCTGAATGTCAGTTACTCAGTTTTGGCTTCTTTTTATCGAACTGTTGTAAAAGCACCCATCACAGGCTGGATATCAAGCGCTGAAAATGATACTTGGCAGAACAACACTGCTTAAAAAAGCATAAAGCATTTTCTTTAAATGTACTTACTGCTTCTCAAATGAAACGTAAGCTATTTGGACATTTGGACATAAAATAGATTTTTATCTTCTCTGGCACGGTGAGGTCATGCCACCATCATTTAATGATGATGGAGTGTTTTGGTTTCTGTCTGTATTTAGCAGATCAGCATGAGTGTAGACCACATAAATCAGCAGCCGCTGACTGTATTCTGGGACAAACTGCAAGAAAACCCAGCACCCTCCCACACGCATCTCTCCTCTCCTCTACCTCAGCATTTCACATCACACTCATCGTCCAAACGCTTCACCACTGATCCACTGCCATGTGGAAATGTTGCTACTTCATCAGAAACTCCTTTTTTGCGGTCAGAGATCTAAAGTTTGTGTCCTGGACACCTGGAGGACTTAAGATAAGATAAGATAGATAGATAGATAGATAGATAGATAGATAGATAGATAGATAGATAGATAGATAGATAGATAGATAGATAGATAGATAGATAGATAGATAGATGGATGATAGAATGAATAGAAAGATGGATGATGTATGGATAGATGGATAAAATGGTGAATGGATGGATGGATGCATAGATAGAATGATAGTTGGATGGATGAATGATAGATACATAGAACGATGGATGGATGGATAAAACGAATGAATAACCAATAGACAGATAGATAAAACTATCTGTGAAATGATATAAACTGATGCACTTTGATGTAAGCTGTCATGTTCTTGATTTAGATAACTCCTGGATTGTGATTCTCCTGTAAGTGAACAGTGGAAACTTTGTCTTTTCCACGGCAACCGGCAGCTATTTGCACTAATTTGCAAAAGAAAAGCTGTGGAAGTGTAGTGTGCTCTGGGGGAATGTTATATTTGGTCTTTCACAGTAATAGAAGTCTCATTATTTAGCCTCTCAGTGCACCGGGAAACCGAGCAAACAGACCGAGTGACCCTTTGTCAAGCACCTCGTCCCCTCTCAGGATCCTCGCGGCCCTCAGCCATCAAATGGCCCTACGCAGCACGGAGAGGCCATGCAGACGTCCCTCAAGTGCCCTTCATTGAGTTGGTGAAAGAGATCTGGAGGCATTAAAGAGGACACACTCGGGGTGGAATTGAGAGGCATATTAAAACAGCAGGACTGGGGTCATGGACTGCTGCCAATAGGATCTAACTTCACGGATCTGACCAGATTTTGAAATTGAGTTTGGTGATCCACGCGACCCGGACAAACCTGGCCACCTCTTCAAGGGCCATGCAGTCTGATCATGTGCTGTTTCATCACAGTGCATAGGCTCTAAAAAGGATGGATATGCAAAAGTCATATCTGAGTCCTGCGATGTTTGATTTGGTCAGTGATGTGGACTTCATGGAGATGATGCCGAACGCATCCGTTCTGGCCCCAATGGAGACCCAAAGCGCCGACTGCAATGGACTGTTCCAGGACTTGACATCCATCCACGAACTCGACATCTCCACAGCTCGACCAAATGACTTTTACGCGCTGTCATCGAGCACCGCGTCTCCGGTGAGCGGCAGCAGCGGGAAACCCAGACGCAAACGGGTGATCAGCAGCGTCCAGCGCCAGGCGGCGAATATCCGCGAACGCAAACGGATGTTCAGCCTCAACGAGGCGTTTGACCGGCTGCGCAGGAAGGTTCCCACCTTCGCCTACGAGAAGAGACTGTCACGGATAGAGACTCTGCGCCTGGCCATCGTCTACATCTCCTTCATGACGGACATACTCGAGAACAACTGAACTTATACTCTGTGTTTCAGTCGCATTGTTTAGATGAACGTTTCTCAAGGTATTTAAAGTTTATTATGAGGAAAAAAAAAAGAAAAGAAATTATTAAAAAATATATATTTCTCTGTCACTTTTGGCCTACCTTAATGGCGTGAGCTCTGTATGCTGTAATGATTGCTGGAGTTAATCATTTTAAAATATGGACTTGAAAAGCATTTATGTAAGGCTGTAAAAATAAAAGTTTCAAAAGCCATTTTCGCGCCTTTCCCCCCTAAAGAACTGGGTTTTTTTGTGTGAAGAACATTCTAAAAATCTAAAGAACTTTTTTTTTTCCCCACTATAAAGAGCGTTATGTATAGAACAGAACGGATATGAATGTTAAAGGTTCTTTATAGAAACATCGAGCCAGTAATGAACCTTCATTTTTCAAAGCGTATCTGGCTTTTACAGCTGAAAGGTGCTTTAATCCAAGACTTCTGTAGGAATTATTCATTATGACATTATTTGACTTCTAATTCTCTTAGATATTGTATAATATATATCAGAATCCGTGTTGGAATAATGTTTTGCAAGTGGACAGTTAAATGAAATCTCATCTGTAGGAGTTTGAAATACACCAAAAAGTATTTTTCATGTCCAATGGTGGTGTTTTGGCGTATAGGTAGGCCTACAGTATGTTTGAATTATATTTTTTAAAAATTCCCATAGGGTCCTTTAGGATTGGTTCCAAAAATGATGATTTACAACAGGAATTCTACAATAATTGTCGCATTTGTTTTGGATTTTGAGGTGTTTTACGTTATAATTCTATTTTAAAAATGACATTAGGATCCTTTAGCATTGGTTCCAAATTATGATATTTATTTTGCATTTCTGAGATGATGTTCGATTGGGTTTGATGTGTCTATTACAATAAACAAATATTTATTTATAGCTGTAAATCAAACAAAGTGTAGTCTATTTTACAAGAAAATGCAATCAGGTTTGTTTGTAATGGTTTGTGAAATGTACTAGCAATTTTTCAGTGAAAATTCTTTCTACAGCAAATTATTTTTAGTGTAGCTGTGTGTGTTTGTTTCAGGACTCTTGACAGATCTCACTGAACACCTATTACAGGTAAACCAAGAACAGGTGCGTCGGTTCCCAGAATGACTTTAGAATTTTGAACACTTTTGAATGAACCTCTGCATTTTTAAACAGAAAATTCCAAGTCATTTCGATCATTTATATATATACATTAAAATAAAACATTCTTATCTGAAATCTTAAAGTCACATCACAGATGTGAGCTGCGCGTTTATGCACGATGGCACGCTTGGATAAGTTTCGTCAGTGCGCCCCCTTGCGGAATCTCGAAACCTTGGCTTTTTACACTCAAAAGGGAGCGTTTCCGCGGTCTTGTGACATTAGAAGCCTTTTAGTGGTTTGAATTTGAATGTATAATGCTGCTGTGTTATATAACATTTACAGAAACTTCAGTTTGTGCAGACAAAGGAGACGCTTTGGGTGTATGGGGTGCGTGTTTGTGTTGGACTGAAGCGGCCACACAGTTTGCGCGTCGTCTGCGCTTGGCGACCCGCTGCGTCTGAAAACGCTGCAGAAGGAAACCTGACTCTGCAATAACACTAACACAGACATGCATTTCAGAACATGTTCAAATAAACAATGAGGTCTACTTAGCCAACCCAGATTCGCTCTTTTCTTTTTTACAGTGACTTGAGGTGGATTTTAGCCCGCTGGCAGAGACGAATGACACAGTTCTTCACACAACTGCCAGCGCGCAAATTGGCAGTAAATTATATTAATACATTAACGGCATGATTAATGCTTTAAACGTAAAGCATCGCTACTGACCAAAGAAAACCTTCATTTTAAACTTTTTAAGAGCGTTTTTGGTCCAACATTTCCAGATCGCAAATCAAAGTCTCTTCACTCATTCCAGAACCCACACTGAAATCTGTCCAGCTGAAAAGCCCTTTTAATGATTACATATTAATCACTCCAATGGCTTTGGCAAAATAGCCAAAGATTCAGTACTGATTGTTTCAGTATTTTATGATATTACTTCTCGATTTTGACTATTTTTAGCGTTTGATGTGTTTTTAAGAAATGCATTCAATGCAAAATATTATATTCTAGTTTGCTTCTGTTCTTCCAGTTCAAGCATCTGCAGACGACTATGAAGCTAAATATGTCATCAGTTCATCAGCTCATTTATCAAAATTAATCACCAGCCTACCATAAATTTGTCATCGCACGTTTCAATATTGAATGTTTCAGTATTTTATTTGGATCACACTGATAAGTTCACTGTTTTGACATGATGGATGTTTGATATCATTTTTAATATGTTTGGCAATGTTAAGATCCAAAAATAGCTTCTATTCCATATTTGAATTCCATAAAGAACGAATATGTCATCGGCGCGTACGTTGTGTTTTGTTTAAACGCAGCGCTGTGATTGGTTCAGATGGTCGCGTTAAAGAACGGCTTCTTGTATAACGCAAACCTTTTGGATCTCGTTCCTCTCCCGCCTCTCCCCTCTTGCGTCACCCGCGCTTCTCGTCCAATCGCAGGCCACCCCAAAAAGTTTGCGCGTTCCAGACTATAAGAGCCTCCAAACTTCCCTTCAAGTTTGAGAAACACCTCCGTGACGCACTAGAGGAGAAAGGGATCCCGTTCCGCCGGACAGAGGGAAACTATATTACTTGCGTTCTCCAAACATCAGAGGTGATGTTTGAAGAAGAGCCGATGCAAGAGGAGCCCAGCTCCCCGGAGTCTCCAGTGGACAGTCTGGGCAACAGCGAGGAGGAGCCAGACAGGCGACAGCAGAAGCGCTGCAGCAGGAAAAGACGCCGGAGCAAAAAGAGCGGCGAGGACGCGGACAGCCCAACGCCCGGGAAGCGGAGCAAAAAGCGCAGCAACAGCAACAGCGGCAGCGGCAGCGGCAGCGGCAGCCCTCAGTCTCTGGAGGACCTGCAGACGCAGCGCGTCATGGCGAACGTGCGCGAGCGTCAGAGGACTCAGTCCCTAAACGAAGCGTTCGCGTCGCTGCGCAAAATCATCCCGACGTTACCCTCGGACAAGCTCAGCAAAATACAGACGCTCAAGCTCGCGGCTCGGTACATTGATTTCCTGTGCCAGGTCCTACAGAGCGACGAGCTGGACTCCAAAATGTCCAGCTGCAGTTACGTGGCGCACGAGAGACTCAGTTACGCGTTTTCCGTCTGGAGAATGGAGGGCGCGTGGTCCATGTCAACATCCCACTAACGCACTGATGCGCGCTTTCGGTGCAGCATGGTATGCGATGCAAAACTTCACGAGTCTCTCCGGATCGTATTCACAGTCTGGCAGTCACAAGTTTGGACACATGCGTTTTAAAAGCTTCAGA
The DNA here is from genome assembly GCA_036784905.1 of Acrossocheilus fasciatus. Lineage (NCBI taxonomy): Eukaryota > Metazoa > Chordata > Actinopteri > Cypriniformes > Cyprinidae > Acrossocheilus > Acrossocheilus fasciatus. The sequence continues at coordinate 3,773,897 of CM071956.1, forward strand.
CCTAGAAGCTCGTGTTTAAATGTTTCACATTGGTTTTTTAGACAAATATTATAGGGTTAATTCAGAATAACGGTAAAAAAAAGTCAGCCAATTTACCTGAATTCACCCATATATATTTATTTGGAAATAGAATTTGAGTAGTTAGTGATGAGAAACCAAGTTGTCCAAAGTGAGCTGAAATCTATAAACTAAGGGAGTTTTCATTTGTGTCACATATTTTGGTCACTAAATGATTCCCATACTTGAGTCTTAATGATTTTACTATTATTCCACAACGTAGAAAATAGTCATAATGCATACTGTGTCCAAACTTTTAACTGCTAGCTGTAAGTTCCTCGAGAGTGTTTTATGCCTAAATGAATCTTTGTGCATTTTGTGTTTTCAAAACATAGTTCTATAAAAAAAGTTTATAATTTGGAAAAATGTTTTTAATGTTCATGCAACCAAAGTTTAGTGGCTTTTGCAAACGTTATTAGGTAACTGATTTATTTTCTGGTATGCAAAAATACTATTAAGTCTACAAATGAAATGCATGCTATTATCAGATTCTCGCGGAATTTTCAACACTTTCATCTTTGTTTCTTCAGATTTTCGGCCTTGAGCATCGAGTCAGAGGAGCTGAACTCACTGGAAGAGCGACACCAAACAATGGCGAACATAAGGATTATAAAGGGAAGGTTCTGGAGCGCCATGACGTCGTTGCGAGCACTTACAGTTGTGAACCACGACATGCACCAGGAATTACAATCAGATCTGTGCTGTTGTGACGGTGAATGTGGAAAACATGTGCTTCTGTCTGTAGACCAACAGAGAGACTCGCTGCAGCAAGAGACGCCGCGCTTCTGACAGCAACCGGCGTCGTATTTATTATAGAACGAATGAAGGAAATATGGAAGGAACTCGGCTCGTAACACTTTCTTTGACTGGTCCTAGAAAAGACATTTATTTATTTATTATCGATTTTCACAATGCAGAATAGATCTGGTGTCTATGCATTTTCTATTTTAAATACGATGTAAATATGTGTATATTTTCTGCAATAAAACATGGTTTGAAATGTACTTATTTTTAGCACGTTGTTATTGCAGTTTAATGCATTATGGATTTGAAAAGTACAAACGAAAATAAGCTTTTGCACGTAATTATTCGATATGATTTTAAAACGGAAAAAGCTACTCCTGCCTGATTTGCCGTTTTTTTTAAATTACATTTATTTTTGAAAAGATTAGTTCTAGAAGGAAAGACTTTCATCAACATATTCAGCTCATTTAAATATTGCAGTTTTGTTTTGGAAAGTAGAAGGAAAGGAAAGCATTTACCAATAAGCATTTCGAAAAATAAAACCAAGAACATTTCTTCTAAACCAGAACTGATTCTTACGTTTTAATTGTTATTAAATATTTTTAGTTATTTTCGCGCAAAATATTTATTTTTGTTTAGCAGTAATGCTTTAAAAAAAAAAGTTAAACTAAATGCAATAATTGTTCTAATAACTGTACAAAATGGTTTACACAGAAAATATGTTTTGCATGTTATTTTCTACGATAACAGAAATAGTGAAATATAGCTAATTATTCCTGCATTAATGAAGACATTTGTGTCGTTTTACGCGGGTATTTTAACCCAAAAGGAGAGCATCTGACAGGAGGTCTGCAGAAGCGTTTAGGATGTTGTGAAGGATCATCTGAAGGTGTAACGGGCTACAAACATGTATGGAATTCCCAGATGTCTATAAAACTGAGGGGGTCAGGAAGGTCACGGAAAGGTGCGGCGGGTCAAAACCAACATTTTACAGTCAAGACTCTTGTACTGAATCAGTGAGTCAAAGGAATACTTAAGAATAGGCTAATAGGTTTTTGATATAATTACTGGTAAGTAAAATACTATAAAACCCAACGCGATCATCTCAGACAGCCGCTAGAAACCTGCATCATTTTTGCAGTATAGAGTTTTAAGAAGTCTAGTTTCACGAGACCCATAAGCAGGGTGTGATTCGGGTCGAGACGGTTCGTGCTGTCACTGATCTCTCCAGACCTTTGCATCGGGTTCCCGTCAGAAACACGCTCAAATGCCGCCTCGATCCAGGAGTTTGGGGAGTTTGGGGACTTGGCGAGGGAGAGAGCTCAGGCACCTGAATCAAACTTATTTCTACCAGATGTTGTTAATATTTTTCTTAACGTCACGTGAATAGAACAGATGTTGAGTTGCACAGACCCGCCTTCACTGCACGCAGTCTGACACAAATATCCTTTGAGTTTCTTAAAAAGAAGTTCGACTCGATGGGATAATGATGGGATGATAAACCTGGTTTTTGTGGAATGCGTGTGTGTTTCGAAATGCAGCAAAAGGACGTGGAACAGTCAAGGATCCGGGATTTCATCGCGCATTGAGGAAATACTTCTGGTAATTATTTCTCTAAAACTTTGCATCATTTGCATCTGGACTCGGTTTGAACTCGGTGTGTCTCGAGCTGTCGGGCTGAACAGGGATATGCTGCGATTCTGTGTTTTGGCACGCGCTAATCTAGTGCGTTTCACTCAAATAAAGAAAGAACAAATTATCATTTCGAATGCAAAGTTCTTGTTTTAGTTTTTATTCATGCTCAGAAAACAAATAAAAATCCCTTCACTGCAAAATCAAGCATGCATTACGACTGCAGTTTATTTAGGCCTTCTGCATGATCGTCTGAAATGTCTCGAAGTGTAAAAGCACGAGTGAATCCAGTTAAACGATTTGACGACTGTCGATGTAAAAGCATCAGTTCTGACCTGCAGGGCGGTGAAGATTCACCGAGCTGAATCGATTCACCATCTTCAAACGAGTTGTGTTAAACTTGAGTCTGAGCGGAGGAGCTCTCGCTTCTGTGGAGCTGCTGCACGAGGTTCCTGATCTGGGTCAGTTATACAGCAGTGCGTCTCTTTCATGTGTGTGACCCGATGGCTTTGACATCACCATTTAAAATCTAAAGGCCTTTAAAGACATTAATGCACCAGCATGACTTCAAATTGTAGGTAGAAACCTATAAAATGCAAATAATGTGTACATTTTATTTTACATTTTAAAATATTTTGAAATCTACTTTATATAAAAAACATGGCTTGACTGAATTAAACAGTAACATTTATATAATAAAAATTAAATGCATATTAAACAAAATTGCACTGAAATTATGCATGTCAACAAGTCATTATTTTCTGTTTATTTTGTCACGCTTTGATGTGGGAAAATTACACTTTAACAGGTGTAATTTCTAATAAATATCTTAGATTAAAACCAAAGTCAATTTTTACATTTCATATTTTTAATGGAATTAATCTTAAAAATCTGTTCATTAGCAATTCGGATATATGCATGCTAAAATAGCTTTTGTTGTGCATAAAAATTGAGAAAAAAGTAGTTAAATTTGATCCAAAAAACAGGTGTTTTTGAGTTCATGGTGAAGCAAATTTAAAACGTCTATTTTTAATCTCGAAGTGAGCACAGATATTGTTACTCTTTTAATGCAACCATTAAAGTATTAGTTTGTTATGTTATAGTTTTCCTAAATTTATAAACAAAGTCTCTGGGGTCCGCACAATAAAGTCAAACTCAACAGAATAAGAGGGTTAACTTAAAACACAATATTGATTTTTGAAGACTCTTTGATGATGCAGTGAGGTCAAAGGTCAGCTGTAGTTGTGTATTCTTGGACTGTTTGGTAACACGATTGTTGAGCTGAGATCGTCCACAACATGCTGCTTTACTTTCGTGTCTTTTTGGCGCAGTGGAAACTTCTAGCACATGCCTCAAACTGCTCAGCTCAACAAAGCATGTCCGTCCTGGAAGACTAGATTAATATACGATTTGATTTGAGCGAAGGCCTTTTCATCTCTGATTTACTGGGTTCTGCGCTGTAAGCGGAAACACATGGATTCAGCTCTTTCATGCCACTGCTGCTCCGATCCTACAGAGGAGATTCTGATCATATTTAAATGATTATGAGCAGCCAGATCTGTGTCCAGAGATTCATCGCACTACATTTCCTTCATATTCAGTGCAGACGGAGAACTGCAGATCATTCAGCCACAGCAATATCAGATTGTGCTTGGAATGGCATACTATCTTACTCATGTGATATTGCAGCCTGCAGCATATATATTATGCACAGCATGGTCATTTTCTTTGCATGTTTTGGATTATTAAAGCCCTGTCTGATATTCTACAAAGTTCTGCAATTAAAATGTGGCTTAGTTTTTTAGTAGGAGGCAAAACGTTAACATTACCACGTTTCAGAGACATTTTTTTGTCTTTGACCATCGATAGTTTTGATGCAAACAAGGCTTCCAAATAAGAAACCCAGTGTTGAAATCTTAAAAATGTACAAACATGACCAACCAAGACATTTTATTGGTGTTAAAAGTCATCCCACACAATAACAAGAATGCAAGACATTTTCAGAACTTGAGCAATATGAAAGTGTTGGCCGCATGTTGTTTTGTGGTAGGCATATTTGATTCAGTGTTTTGAATTTATTGTGGTACATTGTATTTCAGATGAACAACACGTAAAAACACAATGAAAATGTTTGGTTTCTTTACATGCACATATTACAACATAGTGTCTGTTCATGGCTGCAGACTGAACCCAACTTTATGTTGCAAGTTAAAAAAACAAATAAGGATTTTGGTTAGTAACCCAAAAGGTTGTATAGGTTCAAATCCCAAAAGGAGTGATTGTGCCTGTAGTAAAAAAAAAAAAAAGTTGTTTAAATCACTTTGCGTGACTGTAAATAAAGAATCAAGACTCTCTATTATAAAGTCTAACGAAATAAGAATCCCTTTGTTGAAACCTTAAAAATGCACAAGCATGACATTTCATTAGTGTTCAAATTCGTCCCACACAATAATAGCAATGCAAGATATTTTCATAACTTGAGCAAGTGTTGGCAGCATGTTGTTTTGTGGGTTGGCATATTTAATTCAGTTTATTCAATGCTGGTCTCTTAATGTGGTATAAAACCACCCCTAAATGGCACGTAAAAACAAAACGAAAAAGGTTGGTTTCTTTACATGTCAGTCAACTAGTGGCAGTTCTTGGACAGAATAAGCTGCAATTGAACCCAACTTTATGTTAAAAGTTAAAAAATAAGCATTTTGGTTAGTAACCCAAAAGGTTGTAGGTTCAACCCCCAAAAGTAGTGATTGCGCCAGAAGTAGAAAAAAAAAAAAAAAAAAAAAAACGTTGGTGTAAATCACTTTAGGTGTGTCTGTAAATAAAGAATAGCATGATGTAAAATCGAATCTTTAAAGCCTCACAAAAGTGCATTACGCTAATTCCAGATCGTAAGCGTCTGGTTTGTTCTGGTGCTCAGGTCCTCTGGATGTGTTTCTGGCGATGTAATAGTGAGGTTATTGTGTATATGTACCACCCAGGCAGCTGTAATGCCATCTGCGTCACGTGCCAGAGCGACAGGACAGCTCCGGCAAGACCGCCAGCCCACATCTACCTGCCCATCAGCCGGCGTGTGGTTTCTGTGAAAATAAACAGGCAATCAGAACGCAGTTCAGAGTACACAAAGACATCACACGCTCTCATGCAGGATAAAAGAGCTGTTGTCTGATATTTATTTGTGTTTGCTGGTTGCCCCCTGAAATAAGTTTCAGCCTGCCTGAAGAGGGTAAACACAATGCAAAGTAGACAGAAAACTCTGATTTAAATCATCCTGTTGTTGCTGTCCAGCAGATTTTAGTGTTTCAGATTTTGTTTCTTCAACTATGGGCGCTTTGGGAAATTAAACTCCCTTAAAACACATTTCAGACGCTCTAGTTTGTTTTATTTGTCTACTAAGAAAATCCAGCAGTGAATATACAAGCATCACAGATAAATTCTGTCATTTTCTCCCTGAAATATCATTAAAACTTTTCATTTCCAACCATCTTAAATAATGTATGTTTATTAGTGTTCTGTTGTGGAAATGATTTTTGCAATAAAAGGTTTGGCTCCATTTTCCTTTTAAGGTTCATTATAGTTTTATGTACCCTAAATAGACATTATTAATTAAAAATAGTACATTATTTGGAAAAATAACAGCATGAGAATATGGAAATGATGCATAATAAATTAGAAGAGTTTTCTTCACACATCACGTCTCATATTTCATATATATATATATATATATATATATATATATATATATATATATATATATATATATATATATATATATATATATATATATATATATACAGTATATATAAAATTATGGATTGTCAACATCAAAAATCTAGGTAAAACTACTAGTATCGTATCTTAAAGACTTTTTAAATGTAGTGTAAATAAATGATGAAGATCTAGTGAAAAGCAGGTCATGGGTTCAATTCAGGGAATGCTTAAACAGATAAAAAAAAGTACACTCTACCTTGACTGCATTAATGCTATGTAGGTTGCTTTGGATAAAAGCGTTTTCTAAATGCATAAACATAAATGTTTAATGTGACCTACATACTACAAATCAACCACTGGGACAAAAAAAGTGCCCAAAGTTGAAGTAACACCCCTATATGATGACTGAAATGAAGGATGTTCTAGGAACAAGAGAATATAAAGGACTGAGTCACTTACTGACCTGTTTCAGTAAGATGCATGAAGCCAACTCCCCTCTGACTTCCTCTGTTTCTCTTCTGGATCAGATCCCTGCTTGGAACAGAAAGTTATGAGCATGCATTTGCCCTGCTTTATTCCCCTGAATAGCTGGAATACACACCAGGTCAAATCTATCCACTGGAAACTTTTAAAAGTGAGATATTTTAATTAGACTGGACCCCGAAACTAGCCCTCGGCATGTCCGTTTAAGCGTTTTCACGCCACTCGCCAGGAAAATCTGATGGGCTGGATCAGACACATAGCACTGCAATTTTTGTTTTTGGTTGACAAACATTGCACATTGTTCTTGAGATCCACGGTTTGGTTTTGTGTTCACAGATTCAGCATGAATTAGCATAGTTGTGGTATGATCTGGATGTTTAACACGTCAAGCCAAGGTTAAAGACAGACTTGCGGCATTGGACAAGCTAGCGATTGATCCAAAACTGAGAAAAGTGAGAGATTGTTGGAGTGGTGGCCTAGAAAGTATTGTGCATGTTCTCAATTCCCCATCTTTTTCTTCTATCTTATAAATGAAAAGTTACAAAAATGAAACTTCCTTGTGGAAAACACAAGTTTAAACCAGCCAAAGATGGTTTGCTGGTTTAAGTGAGATTAAAATGTAATTTAGTAACTTAATAATCCTTTAATTCCAGCATACAACAATAAAGAGGGATCATGACATGAGAAATCAATTTTTCCTTGATGTTTTGACATAGGCTGAGAGGGCTCTGTACCATTAAAACATCCTGCAAATGTCAGTTTAAAACGAAATCCTCATTATCCGCCATTTTTAACTAAGAGCGGGCGCGCCATTTCTAATTTGAATGTACGAGACTTCCGGTCTTATGCTTCCAGTTATTTTTAGCTATATGTACAAAAAGCTAGCTCATTATGCTGCTTGATATTGCAAATACTTCTTTCTTATTTTATTATTTTAATGTAGGCCTATTGACTAAAAATCGAATACTTTTTATGTCATAGCGCCATAAGCCCCGCCCACTGGCGTTCGACGCTTAACGGCTGAACGAACACCTGGAACGAGTGGATGGTTTATTTTTAACGCCGTCCCGGATCCGTCGTGGGATTATATGTTTGTTCGGACATTTGAACACAGATTGTTTTGTAAACGAGGCACGTTATGGAGAGTTTGTATGAAGAAACGTTTGCTGGAAGATGAAATGTTTCGGATCTGACAGCAGCTGCATCGCAAACCGTAAGTAGGCCTAAACCATTTCATAATGTTTTTTTTTTTTTCTCTCTCTGTAAATGAGGGTTTTGTATGGATAATGATTTCAAAACACTTGCTGTGAGGGGGCGTTGATACTTTTTCTATGCATTGACATTAGCCAATCATAACAGTGGATGTTGACTGACCAGCCTTAGATGACCCGCCCACTAAAAATAGCATTTCAGATAGAGGGGCAGAATGAGGGTTGAAAATAATCATTTTTGCTAAAATATGACTGTTTTTTGGGGGGGGGGAATTTATTAACCTTATAAATGACCCTCAAGGAAAATATTAAAATAATATAAAATCCATGTCATGACCCATTTAATTTAGTAGGGCAATAAATTAAACAATTACAACTAAAAAAGAAAGAAAAGAAAAAATATCGAACTAACCAAGCACTAGTAGTAGGTAAATTAATAGCCTAGATCTGAATTTCCATATGTCCCGCTAGTCAATAAAAATCATTCTTGTAGTCCCAATGCCAATGCATAAAGTACACTTCCAATTTACAAATTTACACAATAAAAATTGTGACAATTTTTCAAGCACCAATTTAACAATAAATTAAGAACTATTTTGAAAAAAATCTATTTTTGCAATGCTGATGTTCAGTTGTCAGCTAAGTGCCCAAAACCAAAAAAAAAAAAAAAAAAAAAAAAAAAAAACTAGACTGGTCTGACCAGTGGAAAGCAGCCAGGTAGCCAGCTAGGAGCCGTAAATCACCAAAAAATGGATTTCAAAGTGTGTATTATCACATCACAACATTATTCTTTTCCCTTCACAGCATCTGTGGTACTTTCTATGAAAAAGTCTGTCAGATGTTGGTTGTCAAACCCAGCTATAGATTCTGGTCATGTGATGTGCATTGAGATGTGAAGTCTTAATCTGCTCTTAAACTCATTGTTGGAAATGCAGCATGAGATATACTTTACTCGTGTGTATCTAACAGCTACATTCTGATGAACTAAAGCAGCAAGTCCTGCGCTGCATGGCGTCAGGGGAGGTTAACGTTTCAGAGAGGCTTTTTTAAAAAGATCTGCTTAATGCATCTTTGTCAGGCTCTCCTGGAGGGGATCTGTGGGGGGTAAATGCAGACCAGCATCCCCCTGGGGGGTAATTAGCCTTCAGTGACACCTCCAAACATTCTGCTGCCCCCCTCCAGGGCAGAGCTTCAAGGCTTCATTAAGCCTCGTTGACTGGTGTCACCCTGACAGAAATGCTAAACAGATACACACGTGTAGAAAGTTCATCATGAGCGCATGATTCGTGCTTCTTTTCAATGTGTCAGGCAGTTTGATACATGCATTGTGTCAAGGCTATGAAAAAAGCATACGCGCATGCATGCATGCATACGCACTGCGACTTTTGAAATATGTATCTATAAAAAGTCACTGTCTAGGCGTGTGTGCATGCATGCATACACACATACATGCATGCAAGGTCTTAGATTTTGAATGTGAACACATCTAAATTGAATTAAAAATGCAATGCGAAATGCAAGAAATTGTATTTTCTTGTAAAATGTTTAACAAAAAAATCTTTGGTTTATTTAAACATTTTAAAAAAGCAATATTTACAACATACATGGGAAAAAAAAATTGGTGTAGTAACAAATTTCTCTCAGAAATTGCTAGTAAATTTCGCAAAAAAACAGCAAGTAATACACTAGATTTTACAAAGACTTTGAAGTAGAGAATCTGATAGTATTTTCTTGTAAAAAGTACTCCAGTAATCTTTACATATAAATAAATAGAATATCATCTTTTACAGTGTATAATCTTACATATTTCTCAGTGACACATATTGCATCCCGAAATGCCTCACATTGCAATACATTGCAATTCATAACACATTTATATGTTTCCAAGTGGCACTACAAGCTATTTTCAGTAATATGTTTTTAAAATGTGATGTTTTTGATGCTCACTTATGAGGTTCCATGTCAGTCGTGATGCTGCCTTAGTAGGGAGCTGCCTATGTAGACACTTGGCAGTAAGTCAGCTCATGCTGAGTCACTGCTATGGCATTTTAAGTGTGTATTGCGTTACTGCTCGACTCACTGTAAGAGTGATTCAAACAGTTTCACATCCTGTCTGTTACTCGGAGCACTTTAGAGGAAACAAGAAAATTGGTCTGTGTTTGAAAAATCGTAAAGAAAAGTCTTTCCGAATGAGTGAGCTTGTTTTTTTATCCTTTACGAGAAAATGTTGTGTACACATGCATGTCATCGCTAAAGTATGGCAACGTTATTCGCGAAATGTCAAAACCATCAATGAAGCTCTGAGATGTGAATGCTTGCGTGCAGTAAACCCACCAGAAACGATTGAACTCCACACGCTGCATTCAAGAGGGAAGAAAGAGGAATTATTAAATGTTCATTTTAGTTTTAATGCAGGTTCTCTCACTGGTGCTTGGTTTCAAAAACATTCCTGAGAAGTGAGTGTTCAGCTTTTATTAACCCTCATTTATGGGTCAATTAAAAGCTGGTCTCTCAGATCCAGATTCGTGAAGCTTCATTTGCAAACTCTGGTCTGATTCGGTTTGTATCTGTGTTTGTCTTCTCTTCTCAAATGAGAGTTCAGTTTCACTAGAGTAACATTGTCCTGTGAGATGGTGTCTAATTCATAAACAATTCATTGTTTTGATTCATTGAATCAGTTCACAAAACTGTTTGGGCTGCGTTTCCCAAAATCATCATGATCATGAGCAAAATGTGAAGTTTGAGTACAGATTGAACTTAAATTTGCAATGTAACATAAAACAGATAAGAAACTAGAAGAAACATTATTTCAATGATTAACTATCAAATGTGAGCTGTTGCACTAGGAATGTCAATGTACCTGGGTTTTTTGTTTGTTTGTGTTTTTTGACTGTAAATTATAAGAGGACTTAAAACTACCAAAAACTGTATATACATGAACACATTTACATGAAATGTAAATTTGAAATAGTTTTTCACCATATACAGTAAGGAAAAGTTAACCAGTTAAGAAGTAATAGAAGTAGAAACCATTGGCACCATTGCTCTCTTCAGTCTACTTAGGGTTAAGCTTTCGGGAAATGCAATCCTAACCAGTTCTTCTATTCCAGAATCTTTCATTCTTTTTCAAAACACAAAAGAAGATATTTTGAAGAATATCTTTATTGCATATAGCAAAAAAAAACTTAGACATCTTTAAAAAAAATAGTATCTTTTGTGTTTAGTAGAAGTAAGTCTGGGAGAGTCTTTCAAAAAAATGTAAGAATTTTAATTTTTGGATGAACAATGCATTTAAAATGCATGTCCAGAAACAATGCTCTTTTGTATAATGAGCCTAATTTATGTAAAATTAATGCACTCATTTTCATCAATCTGAATAAATCCAACCCGATTTCAGATTCTGAAAATTCTGTTTATGAGCTCAAGCTTTGCAACCCGATTCACATTTCCATCGTCATGACATGAATGAATTTCTGATTTTATTCATCCTGTGATGCAAAACCAAAACTCCAAGTTGAGGGTGCTGGTGTGTGGAGGTCAGGAGCAGGTATCTCCTGCTGCTCTGCATGCACCATTTACTCCAGAGAGAACGAGAAAAGTAAAGACCGAAAACCTGAAACAGATGGTCCATCGCCCCATGCAGTCTTAACCAACAACAAGCGCCGCTCAAGCACTTCATCACCCCTGCATTCTCTGCCCCCCTGCAGGGGTAAAAGAGCCTCTCGCACCCTCAGCCCCTCCGCGGGGGCCTGCCAGGACTATACGGAAGTGTGAAGCTCAAGTTAAAAGTTGTGGACAGATAAGAGGTTTTAAAAGCCCAAACTTGGTTTTTATGTCTCAGCGGGGCGTTGTAAATCCTTCCTCATTAGGTCTCCGTTCCTCCCTCTTCCCAGGGATGTGTTTGCGTGTTAAATTAGTTTTTAGTGGTGTTTGCTCAGTCAGGCATCACTCTTACTATTGCTCATACTTAGGGTTAAGATTTCAAGCTTTAATCCAGAGAATTAAACAATGTTTGTGTAACTCATTCAATGCCATTTGATTAAATAACCACCTAGCAACCACTCAAATGGCCATAGCAACGTGCAAATAACACAGTGGCAACCTCTTGGCATCATGGCAGCGAGTTTCAAATCTTGTTGACCTTGTCTTCATTAAAACCCGTAATTACGTCCTGTTTTGACATATTTAACTGAAAGTCCAAACTATAATTAATGAAAAAAATAATAAAAACTTTCCCTTCATTTTTTTCCACCTTCTTTTCTCCACTGTCCTGCCAACGCTGCCTTATGAATTCCTTTGTGAATGGTAAAATGCCGATGAAGGCAAACCCAAGCTTTCAGTTGCACGATTAAAGGAATAGGAATGACAATTTAATAATGATAATCAAAAATAATCAAAAATGCTAACGTTTTTCCAAACATGTATGAGTTTCTTTCTTCTGTTGAACACAAAATGAATGTTTATTGCATTATTTTAGTATCGTGTGTTACCATGATTTTGACTTGTGATGTACTTTGATTCATGTGATTTTCTCCTGATCACCTGTGTTTTTTGTTGGTTGTCAGTGTATTATAAAGGCAAAATAAACAGTAGGTTGGTATTTTACCATTATATCAGTTAAATATATACAGTATATGTTGTTGTTTTTTACTGTAAATTTAAGATCAATCTGTAAAACCTAAAAAGTTGTTGCTATATTTTTATGGTAAATTTCTGGCACCTACATTCTAAAAAAAATTCACCTACATTCTTTTAAATGAATCATTAAAAAAAAAAAGACTAATTTACTTTCAGAACAGCTGCAGAAAATTGAATAATTAAAGGTGAAGTGTCATTTCTGTAGCATTACTCCCACAAAATGCAAAATGGAAATGCAAAAATAATTGTTTTCAAATAGGTTTCCTAAACATCTTTCATTGGTTGTTCAAATAAATAGTCCGCCTCCAAACTCACACCATTGGTTGAGCCACTGTTGCTATGTTGGGCTCAAACAAACTGAGCAATTAAAAAAAAAAAAAACACCACCACAGTGTTTCAGCCTATGAATGTCTAACTTTTATCTCGGCATATTAAGCTGAGATAGGGAGGTATTTTAACTTAGAAAAACACGACACACATCATTAATCATTATATTCCGTGAGGTTCCCATCCCGGCTTGTGAGTTTCAGACATTTTTCTGCACCTCCTTTTGGCGACCTTTCAACCTTCCCTCCACATTAAAAAAAAGAATATGGATCGAATGCATAATGACTGTTTTCCTGTGCCGTAAACTCCACGACAGCAAACGGGCGATAATTAGAGTCTCCATGGCAACGGGCCCAGCAGGCTGAAGTTTCGTTGGAAAACTCGCTTAAGGCTGAAGTTGAACGCACTTCAAACAGACGTACATGAACGTGAGAGCGAGAAAGACAGAAAGAGACTGAAAGGGAGAAAAAGAAGGAATGAATAAATGGATTTGAATGAAAACAGAGTAAAAGAGAGAGAGAAACCGAACAGGTTTGGACTAGGTCTGGATTTCATTAGAGCCAATTACCTTATCTGTTTCATCTCTGGAGTGACCCGCGGGCGCGCTGCTCCGGACACACACTAATACACACACACACACGCATGTAACTATACACGCCAAACATATTCACACACACACACACACACGCTGCATGAGCACATACCTGCAGAGAAAGAGAAAAAGCAGCCATGCTCCACTGCTCTGAACTTCAGTGCAGCTCAAAAGTGCCATGTTAGATTATTTGTCATATTGAAATAGGATGAAATAGTGTTTTTCTCTCTCAGAGGTGTTTATTTATGTAACGTTCTTCAGTGAAGGTGTTGATCTTTCCACTGTACGGCATCTGAAGTGCCATTCAAGGCTGGACTAACACAACAAACTTCATTTGAAGAAAAATAGTGTTTTGCTGCTCAAAATGTTGTTAAACATCTGTGTAGCACCAAAACCCCTCAAAATGACACGTTTAATTATAAAATATTAAGTCTTGCATTTTCTTCAGAAACATGCAAAACTGGTCGCCACTTAAAATAAACATAATTTTAACGGTAAAGGACTATAAAAATGCCACTATTAATGGGTAACAGTAAGTTTTCTCACTCAGTATGTTGAAAAAGCTGTAATAAATCTAATGTGACATTTAATGTAATTTTACAGCATAATTTTGTTACATTTACAGTTTGTTGAAGTCATCTATACAGCAAAAATATATATTTTTATGGCCAAAATATATTTTAAATATGTCATAAACAGTGAAGCTCAGTTAAATATATTTTTGAATTTAGTATTAAATTCAATTTTTTGGTAATTAAAAGCATACACATACAATAAAACAATTGTAATGAGATGACAGTGACATTATCTCTATTAGGACGTACACAACAAAATGAGGTCCTCAAGGTGTTGAAAAATACATTTATACAGAAAAATAAACTTATTAAATAGTTGCTGACAACTTGACATCTTTTAACAGTCAAACAAGTCTTCAAGGTGTTTCTTTCTAAAGGTTTTTCTTTAGGACATTGCATGCAGATGTGGCTAAGATGAGTTTCAAAATCTTAAATATTTTATGCATTGCATTGATGTATCATATCTTTACTCATTTAATCAATGCATATCACCCCTAGTTGCGGTTTGCTTAGCTAAATTTGTACTTGGCCTAGCCAAATATCTTTCCATCGCAGTGATTCAGCTGAATGACGCGTAATGAACGAACCAGTGAAGGAGACAGAACAAAATAAACAATGACAAAAGAGTCGGCTCGCTAACCTCCACAGATGCTAATTCTGCCTAATGAATCGTGACACAATCAAACCCAACCGCGCTGTTTAATTGGCTCCCCGTTCAGGCAGCAAAGAGGAAACCGTTAAGATAAACACGTCGCGAGCGATAACGTCTCATGCCACGACAGGTCGCGCTACACACGCGATGTAGCTAAACCTTAGCATGCATTCCTTTTTTAATTCAAAGGGCAGAAGACTGTGAAATACAGCGATTACTGCTCAAAGAAACGAACACTGTCCAAACCCAAACCTCAGAGGAGATTCACTGCCATGTTTGATTAATGGCTTTGAAAATGAGAGGAAAACAAACCTTATGCTATGCTAACAAAGTCCCATTGCAATTGAGACGGCTGGATAAGAGGAAAAAAACTCAACACCAGTCTAAGATAGCAAGTACAAGTCTTGATACTGGTAAAACCAGACTGATTTGGGATGGATTTCATCTTAAATGCATGAAACCCAGTGACTAACAACCTCTGCCGTCTCATTTAGACACTTGTTAGCAATCACATTTTTCAAGACAAGAGCTTCAAAACTGTACTACTGATGTGTTTTATGTCATAGAATAAAAGGTGAACATATCTTGAGCTTGTGTTCATCACAGACATTTAACCAAAAATCCATTCAAAAAAACCATTGACTACGAAGTTCAAAAATATTTTAAGTTAAAAAGAAGTTTTCAGACTTTAACCCCCGGTTTCACAGACAAGGCTTAAGCTAGTCCCAGACTAAAATGCATGTTTGAGCGGTCTCAACTGAAAATAATTTGCTCTGACATATCTTAAAATATGTCATTGTTCTGTGTCAAAATGCACACCTTAAGGCATTTTTGTAAAAGTTGCTTATATATCTTAATTTAACTAAGGCCTAGTCCTGGTTTGAGCTAAGTTCTTGTAATTTTTATGATTATTTTTTTAAATGTCTGTATACTGTTGTTATTCATTTTATTTCAGTTTGAGTTATCTTAGTACATCAAGTTAAACTAAATGAAGAAGTTAAATGATTAAATGAGAAATGTTACTGTACAACTCTCTCTCTCTCTCTCTCTCTCTCTCTCTCTCTCTCTATATATATATATATATATATATATATATAATTTCAGTTAACAGTTTTTTAGTTATAGTTAACTATAATAGCCCTGTGCAAAACATAAAGTATCTTCGACTTTGTAGCACAATGCATCTTTTTTATGTGTTACTTCCTGAAGGTCTTACATTAGAGAGAGAGAGAGAGACTTTGACTAAAGTTTTTTTACCACCATCACACAAGCACTCTGAGTTCTGATGGCTTCCATGTGTGGTGAGTCCAGCTCTCTGTCCGATGTCATATCCTGTTCCAGGCTGGATGTGCTGTAAGGGTCTGCCGTGTCACAGTGTGAGAGGGGGAGTCTGGGTAATGATGGCAGGAGACCCTGCAGGTGTTCAGCTCCCCTTGCAGACATACATACCAGTGTCAGAATTCAGCTTTTTTAAATACAAGCCCGTGTTTGCCCCCTGGAGCTGATTTCCAGGGGCATTTCTATGTATATCAAAAACACACTGTATGCATTTTTGTCAAATACCTAATCAATGCATTAAAATGTCTAACTGAAAATATTTAATTTAATATTTAATGCATGTAAAGTTACATATAAAATTAAATGAGTATCAGCTCACGTTTTATACAATAAGAAATTTACAAATTTTTACTGTAATATTTTGAATTTCAGGAGTAATTCTTCTGTCACCTTCAGTGCCATTTTTGCCCTGACACTCATTCATGTTTGACATTGATACTTTCACATATTTACTTAGCTAGTGGGTTAAAATAGTGAATTTAAAATAATGAATTAAAAATAAATAGTTCTTTTTAAGTCTATGTAACTATGGGTAGTAACTGATTACATGTAATCTGGATTACATAATCAGATTCCAAAAATGAAATACTTGTAATTAGATTATATTACATTTTAAAATACTCAGATTACAGTTACTATTTTATGGATTGCATGATTACATATTATTCACACAATGGCAGTAAATTCATAATTTATCGATTCACTCCAATTCTGTTTTTTCCCCAAACTCTAATGTTTAATGCATTGCATGATGTTGATAACAAGGAATGGAATATATATTTTATATTATGCAAGTTATTTACCCAACACTTCGTATAGATATCCTCAGCGCTAACAGATAAGGACTTAAACCGAAAGCCAAAAAAACTGACCCTATTTTTTGAGTTTATCAGTTTTTCACATTTTGATGAATTTATCCAGACGAGTGATCTGTTGACTTTGAATGAGCCTCAGAGTGATGCTGTCGGTTAAATGGTTGAGTAATTTGTGTGAGTTTGTGTAGGTGGACGTGCGTGTGTGTGAGTTTGTGTAGGTGGACGTGCGTGTGTGTGTGTGTGTGTTGAGGGTCACTACTGGTTCACTCCAAAACCACAGTATTGTCCACCTGAGCAAACAGGAAAGAGGTGTGGGTGCATGTGAGGGCAGAAAGATGGCTGTCACAGAGAGACGGATGAGGATAGACAGCTTATGACAGACACATTGAGGAGGAAGAGAAATAAAAGGACTGTCACAGGAAGCCAGGGATGAAGAAACATCACTAATCTGATTTCCAAATCCCAATTTAGTCACACCAAAACGTCTCTGTGCAGCTGCTTTTACTTCATTTTTGGATGATTTCATAAAGCCTCAATGGTTTTCAGGTGTTCATATGTTTCAAAGACGCTAGAACAAGAATGTGGTCAGATGAGAGTACTATATGAATTCAGTTAGCTTGTTTGCTAAATGCATACATGCAAACGTGAATGCTGATTACTCTGCCTGATTGAACCTGACATGTTAACACATTTACATTAGTATTTCTGCATTTAATGGATGGCTTTCCTGTAGCTCAAACGGTGAGCATGACGCTAGCAACACCAAGGTCATGGGTTTCATTCCCATGAAAACTGGTCACATGTAAATGTGTAGCTTGAATGCGATGTAAGTCACTCTGGATAATAGCATCTGTCAAATGCATGAATGTGGATGTAAATTCATAGTGATTTAAATTGCATGCAAGCAAAACTTAATTTGAAGTTCAGAAGCATAGGAGAAACAGCTCTGTGAATAAAATTAGGATTTTGCTGGGCATTTCATATCAATATCACAGTGAAAATGCATTGAATCCACATCTGTATTTACATTTAATAATTAAGCTGATGCTTTTATACGAAATGACTTACAGATGAGGAAACAGCACAGGCAGTTTATCATAAAAACGAGCAAATATTTCTCACAGTACTGTAATGTCAAGCTAAAATAGTACAGTATGTATCTGGTTGTGGAATCTAAATTAATTTATTTTGACACTTATTTTATTTTTTACACTTCATTATTATTATTTTATATACTTTTATTATTATTATTAACTTCAATATTATTAATATACATGAGATTATAGGGAAATTATGATGATTGGATTATAGAGATGTTTGTTATAGTTTATGAAAGCAAGCATCAAATCAAAACTGACCTTTGTGACCTTATTGTACGTAATTCATCTGTGCACATAATTCTAAAGAAAAAATCTTTCATCAAAATGAAAACTTTCATCCTGTCATACAGAGACACTTTTCATTACTCATTATTTCATTATGACACCACGCCAAAACTCGATGTGTTGTTTCTCTCAGAAATCTGACGTGAGGAATGTAAAGTGGCTCGTGAACATCATGCTTTCCAGCACTGAGAGGTGTAGATGTAGCAGAGAGATGGTGGATTTGTGCAGATGTTTCTGAGATGCGCAGCTCCTTCGTCAGTCATAGCACAACACACACAGCGGGAGTCCTTTGAGTCCTGCCAGCCGCTGACACCACGCCAACACACACACACACACACACACACACACACACACACACACACACACACACACACACGTCCGTCTCTGCTTTCACACAAAACTCAACTACAGAGACTCTTTGATTTCACACAGCAGCCAAAGAGACTCTTGGTATTAAACACAGGTGCCATACGAAACAAAAACAGAAACAGACAAGAAATATTTTCAAACTGTGAAATACAAACCATCTGATAGTTCACTGATACGGGAATATGTGTGGTATATTGTTAATAATGCAGGTGTACTGTAAGTATAGTGTAACTATATTAAACAAATAGAGTGTAATGACAATGCATGATCTGTCTGGAATATGAACACGTGACCCAAAAGCTTATATCTTATTGGTCAATGATTATTTTTGGTGAACAGAGGAGGGCAAAATAGTGCAAAGGACAGTTTTTTCCCCTTTGTCATTGGACGGATATCGTTCCCTGTGAACAGGTTCTTATCAGTTATTTTAGTACCATTGATATAACTTTATAGTTTTTGTTAATATTTTAATTCGATTTTATATAGTTTTTAGTATTTTTTTTTTATTTACTTTTAGTTATTTTAGTACTGAAAGTTACTTAAAGTTAAACTAAATGAGAAATGTCTTGGCAATTAGCTGAAATAAAAAAAAAAGTTTAAGTTTATTTTTTTATGGTTTTAGTTTTAGTTAACGATGATAACCCTGATCCACATGAATTCATTATTTTAAAAGTTTAGGGTCAGAAAGATGTTTTAATGTTTTTGAATGTTTTTAAAGTCTCTTCTGCACACTAAGGCTGCGTTTATTTGATCAAATATTATTATAATTTAAAAGAAGTGTTTTCTGTGTGAATATCTGGTAAAATGTAATTGTTTGTTGTGATGCACAGCTGAATTTTCAGCGTCATTGCAGCCTTCAGTGTCACATGATCCTTCAGAAATCATTCTGCTGATTTATTGCTCAAGAAACATTTCTGATTTTTATTTATTTATTTATTTTTTTTTGTGGAAACCATGATACATTTTATTTTTCAGGATTCTTTGATGAATCGAAAGTTCAAAAGAACATTATACACGTCTTTACTGTCACTTTTGAGTAACTGAATGCATCCTTACTAAATAGAAGTATTCATTTCTTACTGACCCCAAACGTAGTATACGGTAGTGTATATTTTATTGTGTTTAATGTCCAGTTAAACTGCTTTAACCTGTACATGTTTAGCAGTGTGACGTACCTCAGGGCAGAAAGATTTCCTGTACAAATACACAACGGTGATTGTATTGTTTTCAGATCTGGAGCCAAATTGGATTTGTGATTTTTTTTCTCTATAAATAAATACATCCAGAAATACCGCCCGAGTGTTTGCAGTGAAGTCCACCGTATTGTTGCTCTTTTCTTTGCCGTGTTGCTCTAGTAGATTTTTTCCATCCTTGGGTTCCTGAACCTCCAAATCCACATGAAACAAACCCGAGTCCTGCTGGATTAGAAACAAAATGCCAATAGAAATAACCAAGACAGAAAGCATACAGTCTCGCTGTAATACCACCCTCATCCTCGACCCCCAAACAACCAAACCCTCCAGCCCAAAACTGACTCACAGCCTCTCTGGAAAACAATATTTATTCTTCATCTCAAAGTTCCTTTTGGGAAAAAGGGAAGAAAAACAGTCGTCTTTGTTCTTTTCAACTAAAGGTCTCACTGGCTTGGGTTTTGACACAGATGGCCGTCATGGTTTGGAGCTTGAAACAATCCAGACAGAACTGGATCAGTCGCTCCGTTCGAACATGTCGGACACAGAGGTACACAGTTGATGCTCGTCAAGCATGTTTGCATGGATGGAGTCAACAGAAACTACAGTAGCCATGTAAAAAATGTCAACCTGACCCGATTAATTCTACACTCTCAAAACGGATCTTCCGTCAAACTCTCCGGCAGTGTTTTTTCTAGCATGTGAGCGCCCTTAGTCATGCATAGAGGCCGTGCATGCTGGGAAGTCACGTGGGTTCATATTTGGAGCGATTCGTCTTGTGGAATTATTTCGTAATTTCTTTCACAGCTGGAGTTGTCCAGGTTCGAATTGCTGTTTTGCAACCGAAAGCTTAATTAACCAGTTTATCATGCCGGGTTATGCTGAATCTCTCCGCCTGTCTCCACGTCTATCTGTCGCTCTCTCTTCATACCACTTCATTCATCTCCAGTCCGCTCTGTCCACACCGTCCAGATAAGCCAGCTCTATATTTTTGAGAGAACTGTAAATTGTAGTTGTTGAAAGGCAGGAATAGTCCAAAGCATCGGTTAGATTTGCTCTGGCTGAGATTTACTAGGGTCATATTTATCTGCAGCCTCAATGGACAGGTTTAAAAATAGGGAGGCTCAGTCCAGCAGCACAGGAGATGAAATGTAAACTCCTCGAAAATCAAATGAAGCAATTTGATAAAGGGCTATTTGAGCGGAACACAAATTTTCACCCTGACAAGATGTTAAAAAACACTTTATGAAGTGTGCAACCGGGTTTTACCGCTCAAAATGTTAAACATCTGTCCAGATGCCAATGTAGGCCTTAACAGTGTTTTGCTCCATTCAGAACTGAATTTGAACTGAAGTATTAGTAAGATTCAGAATTGCCATCTAAGAAAGCAGAATTAAAAGACTTTAAAAAAAATTATATAATATAAAAATTTGAATAAATGAAAATGTATATAATATTAATAAAAAGTTATATATATTCACTTTGTACTTCCTTTTATATGTATATATATATATATTAGTGCTGTCAAATGATTAATCGCGATTAATCGCATCCAAAATAAAACTTTTTGTTTATGTGTGTGTACTGTGTATATTTATTATGTATATATAAATACACACACATACAGTATATATATAGAAAATATTTAAATGTATTTACATGTATAAATTTATATTTATATTATATATAAATATATTTAATATACAAATATAACATTTTTCTTAAATTTATACATGCATGTATGTGTATTTATATATACATAATAAATATACACAGTCCACACACATATAATATGTAACCAAAAACTTTTATTTTGGATGTGATTAATCGCGATTAATCGTTTGTCAGCACTTATATATAATATTATATATTATATACAAATTTATGTATGTAGTGTGTGTAAAAAGAAAAGAAAAAATAGTTTAATTCTTTTTATAAATTTCAATTTTTTCAACAAAATGTATTAAAAATATAAGCTTTTTCATAAATTAAAACTGTTACATATAAAATTAGTGCTGTCTAACGATTAATCGCGATTAATTGCATCTAAAATAAGTTTTTGTTTACATAATATATATATGTGTGTGTACTGTGTATATTTTTATATATTTAAGAAAAATGTTACATGTATATATAAACTATATTTATATTATGATATAATTTATATGAATATAAATATATACATGTAAATATTTTCAAAATATATACTGTATGAGTGTGTGTCTATATATGCATTATAAACATGCACAGCACACACACATATTATGTAAACAAAAACTTTTATTTTGGATGCGATTAATCGCAATTAATCGTTTGACAGCACTTATACAAATAAAAGTGTATACACACTGTTTATATTACTTTTATTATATAATTGTATTATTATATATATATATTTTAATTAATTACATTTAGACTTTCCTAGAATGCATTTCCTGTGTTGATTCATGTTCCTGTCATTTCAGTTCAACTTCCTGTGTGTTGTGGCCATTTCATTATAAATTCGAAAAGGAGCCAATTCTTTGATTCTGAATATTGCACAAGCCAGTTTAACACTAATGAAAACAAAGGATATTTACATTCTTGTTGAGTCTAAAACATGCAGGATTTTCAAGCTTCAAAAATCACAGTCCGCCTTCTAGCACTCAACCCTGCGCATCTCCTGTAATTCACTGCCAATCAATCTGTGATGAGCATTGCATACAGTCCAGTCGCTCGCACTTCACGGTCAAGCTCGCTTTGAACATCTGCATTCGTGATGAACTCGGAAAAGCCGCGGATTAAGGTTTCCGTGCGGTTGCAGTTCAAGGGCAGATTCCCAAAAAAACTGAAAAAAGAGCTTTCCGCTATAATCAAATGCTAGACTGCAATAGCAAGCGTCCTGTCTCACTGTGCGCCTGATCAAAACGTAAAGCGCCGGGCTGAGGAAGGGCTTTCCGCTGGCGCTCCTCTCTCACACACAGAGGGCATTTGTTCTGCGGTGGGGGCTTGATTTGTGGTCACGTCTGAAAGCAGATCTGCTCCGTCTGACCCGCGTTAGCAGGAGGGAAATCAATGCGCTGATTAGGAGCCCGGATCAAGTTTCTGATTAAAACCGCAGTGTGTTAAAAAAACAAAAAAACAACAGACACTGAATCCTCATCTCAGCGCAGGAAGATTCCCAGAATTCCTTAAACTGACATCACAGCCTGATAACGGCACAGACTGATTTGAGTCGTCGAGTTCATGGATGTGAGCGTTTCTTGGACGTAAACGGCTGAAATGAAAAGTGAGAATTAGTCAGCGCTCTGGCAGTGACAGGATAGATTATCTCGCTCAGTGTGATCGTAGATACAAATTAGACGGCGCTGTGGCCTGGCGGAGAGCATTAGAGCTGCAAGATTTGGCCAAGAAATAAATCAAATTGTCATTATTTTGATAAATATTGCATCTGTGATATGATAAACATCTACTGCAGCGTCTCATACTGCTGCTGCTTACCAACAATCACACTGAACAGAGGCTTGAGGTGGACTTTGACTTAAATGGATACTCCACCTCAAAATGAAAATTTTGTCATTAATCACTTACCCCATGTCGTTCCAAACCCGTAAAAGCTTAGTTCATCTTCGGAACACAATTTAAGATATTTTGGATGAAAACCGGGAGGCTTGTGACTGTCCCTTTGACTGAATAGTAAATTGCACTGTCAAGGTCCAGAAAAGTATGAAAAGCATAGTCAAAGCAGTCCATCTGCCATCAGACGTGCAATCTGAATTTTATGATGCGACGAGAACACCTTTTTTGCGCAAAAAAAAAAAAAAAAAAAAAATTGACTTCATTCAACTTTTTCTGCAGAGCACGATGCAAGCACGCCTCAGATGGCGCAGTATGTAAACGCCGTGACCTACTGACATCAAGGCCAGCGTACACCGTAAACGGCGTTTATGTGCTTGCATCGTGCTCTGCAGAAAAAGTTGAATAAAGTCGATATATTTTTTTTTTTTTTTGCACAGGTAAGAAAAAGGTATTCTCGTCGCATCATAAAATTCAAAAGCTTTTACGGGTTTGGAATGACATGGGGGTAAGTGATTAATGACAAAATTTTCATTTTGGGGTGGAGTATCCCTTTAACTTTAGCAACAACATAGCAACAAGCTTGAAAAAACTCTCAAAACTCCTTTGCAATCACATAGCAAGCAATTTGGCAGCCAATTTAAAATATATATATATATTTTTAATGTCATATTTTGCAATTATTATTAAGAAGAGAGTAAAGGATCTGGAAAGCAAACTTGTGCCAGATTCAGACTTCTTCAATGAGAACTGGATTGATTTTCACATTTGGATTCACTGAAGGAGCCCTGAAAATGGTTCAGAATCACAAAAAACAAATCATATTTTCATTAGTTTGATAAGTATTTGCAATCGTGATTTGATCTGTGATATAATAAGCACCTAACATCTTATATTTGCTACTATTTAAACAAAAAAGCTGAAGAAAAAAAAACTTATAAATGATACCATAACATACCCTAGAATGCCCTAAAATACCCTACCAACCACAAAAGAACACTCAAAACAACTTAAAGCAACACCAGTGCTGGGAAATGTTACTTTTAAAAGTAATGCATATTGCGTTGCTGCCTAAAAAAGTATATAATCATGGTACTTAGTTACTTTTTATGGAAAGTGGTGTGTTACGTTACTTTCACATTACTTTTTTTTCATCTGGAAGCACAGATGTTACATTTATCTAAAGTAATTTTTTGCTAAGTATGGTTGAACTGGATCATCAAAGGTCAGCTTTAAAGACAGCGGCTAATAAACTGGGCTTAAATACTTAAAGGGTATTTGTGTTATGTAACATTTAATTATTGCAGGTTTGCGTAATATTTTTTTTGCATTCCACTTTTTATTAATTTTGAGGAATACTGAATCTGTTTTTGTGCAGTGAGATGAGTAAATGCATGTTCACATTTAGTCCAGAACTACAGTAACATCATTTTCACACAGCGCACACAACTTACTCCAGATTTTGAATCTGGAAATCAAAATTGGCTCAGTGTTTCAGAGCATATTCTCCTAGTGTTTCAGGTGAAAAAAATCTAAATTTCGATATGACCGGTAAAAAAAACATTAGCAAAAAGTGGAATGAAACACTGTAACAACTTACTTGATAGTGTAGTTTTGGTTCACGTTCAGTGTAAATCCAGTGAGAACCGGGCTCACTTTCACTAAGTTTACTTTTGGATTAACTGAAAGAGCCTGAAAATGATTCAAAAACACTAACACTATATTTGCACACCAGTAATAATGATACTTGCCTTTGCACACACACACACACCCAAAAATAGATATTCAGTGACTGTTTCCTTGATCACAGTGACAAATTGACAGCTAACATAGATGCATAAAGATTACATAAGCTGTATCTGCTTCCAATAAAGAGGGTCGCAATCTAAAGAGCATCTCAAAGAATGGGAGAGAGACGGACAGAGAGCGAGCCAATGAAACGCTACCTTGCTGTGGGCTATTTGTGTTAGTAAGTAAGTTAAGTATAACCTCTTTAGCCTCGGCATACCAGAAAAAAAACTCATTTTTTGATGTGGCTCTTCAATGAAGAAAAACAAACATGGATGTATTACAGAGGGCAGAGCAGCGTTGATTCCAAGAGATATGTGCGTAATTAGATTCATGCCATTTTTTCAGGTCTTTTATTAAATTATAGGGAGTTTCAACAATATTTTTGTAAACTGAATTCCTCCCTCTTGGGTTTTTAAACATAAGAAATGGGAGACTGTAGAGTAGACTGATGATGAATGATATGGGACGCTTTCATTTTTATAGAAACGAAGTCAAGTGTGAGAAAAATGTCAAGAGTGAGGCAATTAAAGGAATAGTTCACTCAAACAGTCGAGACAACAGGAGATGGATTTTTTTCACTGGAGGAAGAGTTATTATGGAATATGGACTTGAAGTTGGTTAGAATGGTTTGAAGTTAAAAACTTCTTAATGATGGATTTGTTTCTTACAAACACGCAGCTTTTGGCTTCTCAAGACATTAACTGATGGACTGGAGTGGTGTGGATTATTGTGATGTTTTTATCAGCTGTTTGGACTCTCGTTCTGACGGCACCCATTCACTGCAGAGCATCCATTGGTGAGCAAGTGATGCAATGCTACATTTCTCCAAATCTGATGATGAAACAAACTCATCTACATCTTGGATGGGCTGAGGGTGAGCAAAGTTTGGGTAGTAAAAAATGATCTTAATGCAGCTTCACTTGGTGAGCATTTAAACATGTTGTTGTGAGTTAGTAGTTAGTGCTAACTAGCAACAGCACATAATTGCATGCAAAATAGTAAATGCTCATTGAGTGAAGCAGCATTAAGATTATTTTTCACACACCCATCCTCAGCCTAAAAGCTCCACTTTTCACCACAACGATGACGCAACATAACACAAGCCATTCAAAATCCCAACATAACAGGACACTGAACTATAAAAGGAGCCCTTTTTTCTCATCTTGCGCAAAAACGCTTGAAATAGCACTTTATTTCAACATTTGCTCTCCCCATGAAATCCCATGCAGTGCATACTGGGAACTGCGAATCCTTGGCCGAGTTATGCCAACAAAAATGATTCATGCCTCATTTAAATGTGTTGCATTCGCTCATTTTAATTCAGTAAATTGAACAAGCAGCTTGAATTGCATCAGGAGGACTATTCCTAATCTCACATATCTACATTGATGAGGCATAACTGTGCCAATGTGCATTGGCGGAGAGACTGAGGACGTGTTTTTGATGGGATGGGGGAGGTGGAAGTGACCCAAACCTGAATGGATGAAGATCTCTTTGGACTGGAGTCTGCCTCCCATCCACAAAACATCTCTCCATCAACCAGCAGATAAAACTTTTCTCTTTTGAACTCCGGGAGTGAGTTCCCCTCCTCCAGCGGTCTTATCTCCCATAACTTGAGAGGGAGTGCTGATCCTTCAGAAGGGTTGAGATAACAGCGTGGACCGTAAGAGCAATCAGCCTGACAAACTCATAAACCAGCTCCACTAAAGGCTCATTCATCTTTCTATACATGAGCTCTGTGTGTGTGCTTGTTTGTTTCATTGACTGAATTCTGTGGTGCAGGACATTTAAAAGTTAAATGCAATAATTCAACTAAAGCATTCAACATTTACTCACACTTGTGTGCTTCCATACTTGTATGCTGATATATTATTAGTGGAAAACCGCTCTTGCCAATGTCGCCATAGAAAAACACTTCAAGGCAAGACTGTCAAGCTTTAAAAACGACAAAAAAGTAGTCAATACAACTTGAAACTTGTATGGTGTACTTGTATAGAGTTCTGGAGTAATAACATATTTTTGTAGGTCAGACCAGAAGTTTGCATCACCAAAAACCCAACAGGATTTTTCCATTGGCTTTTGGATTATTGCAGAAAATAAGCTCTGTCATGTTCATGGTAATCTTCCCAAATGAGCACAACTTTTACAAATTTTGATGCCTAAATACAATCAGCAGAAGTAAAAAGCTAAACATAGGCTATCAATGAACTGCATCACAGTCACACAACTCCGTCGCCACCAATTAAGCTTCTGACAAATCTATTTACAAAATAAGTTCTAAGAGTTAGCCACTTGTTAGCAACAGCCTTTTTCAAGACAAGAAATATCTTCAGGGGGATATTAATGATGTGTGATAGACTAAAACGTGAAAATATCTTGAACTTGTGTTAAACACGGACCTTATTTCATGCATTTAACCAAAAACCCATTCAAAAAAACCATTGACTTAAGAGCGATGGAACTGGAAGTTAAAAAAATGCAGCTTGTTTCTGGGTTTTGGCCTAAAATAATATGTTATCCCCGCAGCACTCTATTCAAAGCTCTTAATTTGTCCATATAGTGAGCTGGCAAATACATTTGAAGGAAACTTATCGCCCCCTCGAGAACTGAGGTTCATTACCACCATTGTAACTCAATGGGACCACACACCTACAATGAAACATTGTTGAGTCATTCATTTTCATGTCCCCAAATTACATATCTTATATTGGAGCACGACCAAACATCTCTCTATGGCCACTTTTAACTTTGATTCAGAGGATTGCATAAAGCCTTCAGATGTTATTGTGCATTTTAAAGATTATGGAAGTAGACATCAAACACAGTGAGTTTTAAAGTGCCCCTATTGTGCCATTTTAAGGTTCCTAACATTGTTTCGGGAGCCTGCTACAATAATAATTTTACATGCATGCAAGGTCAAAAAATGCTTTCGTTTTCTCAAAATATGCATTTAATATCACCTCATTTTCCAACGATTCTCAATTCGTTCACAGCAGTTCTAAGATTCAGTCTCTCTAAACCCCTCCTTTCTGCCTACTCCTCTGCTCTGATTGGTCAGTAGTGCTGTCAAATGATTAATCGTGATTAATCGCATCCAAAATAAAAGTTTTTGTTTACGTAATATATGTGTGTGTACTGTGTACATTAATTATGTATATAGGCTGTTCAGAGTTGAATAAAATGTAATACGATGCAACAGAAGACTTATGCTAAGGTTGTCAGGCAGATAAATTGGAAGTAACATTTCTAATCTAATGTGCATTAATAAAAGAAAAGTTTTATCATTTAATATCCAACAATTTTAGATGAAAAGCAACAGTCATCAAAGACATTCAAAGATTTTATGTTGAGACTGTAGTGTTTTTACCTTGTTTATGTATTGACTTTCTAAAAACATGTTTCTGGTCTTATGGTGAATGATTCATCAATGCATTAATGTGTCATCTTTATAATCAAGATTTAATAACTTGCTCCTTCTCTGAAACAACTTTTCCTATTTGCTGACGTCACAAATGCCTCCAACCACTTGTCTGAGCGTACTTTTCTCTGTTTTGTTAGATTACAGTTTTGTGCATCACTTTATATTGACTTTAGGTGTTATGATAAAGTGGAATGTTGGTGTCAGTTGCACCTGCTTCCGCTCAAAAACCAAAATTAAGTGTCCTTCGCGGATTCCCACCATCATTACGAGACTTTTGACAGCTGCACCCGAGAACAGCGATCTTAGGTTTTTTCCTGATTCATTCATAAACAGCAGAATGTTTTGATTACTCGCCTTTAGTGGCTGCAGCAATGTTATTGTAGCCTTTAAAATCTACAGTGATAAAAACTCATGCTGACTTTTTAAAGAATGAACCTGTTAGGCTTCATTACGAGTATTTTCAGTTCTGTCAGTCACTGAAAAAAAGAAACGGGGAGCAAAAGTTTGCGGTGGTCTGTCCCGAACGCACAGCTTATTGCGTCATTTATCCTGTAAAACTCAATTTTCTCCATCCATGGTGAAGCCCAACTGTTGCTTAACTGAACAAAGCCATGTATTATAGTAGACTGGCGCTCCCAGCCGTTTTGGACGGCATGAACAATCGGACGGCACCAGACGAGCACGTCGCTTGGCAGGTTCAGAGTCGAACAGAAAGGCTTCACTGGGCCTGCGTTTGAGTTCAGGGTGGTCTGTTTTATACTCTCTGCATCGAGTCTTTCCCTTTAGCCCACTGCCAGTGCTGTCCCACGCCACTCGTGCGGTAATAATGTACGGAAAGAATAACAGCCATGATACATTACCGCTTCATAGCTGAACGCCTGCGCACGCAGGAACGCTGAAAGAAGAATAATAAACCAGATTCCACATGTACACGGCTCATCATCTCTCCAGCGTTCACAAGTCTACTCTGTGCAATATTCCTGCTGACAGGTGGACAACCTAAAGTTGCCACCCAATCATTTTTCACTAACTAAAGTTGCAACTGGTTTTGCTTACATTGGACTTCAGTTGGGATCCAACAAAAGATACTTAAAGGAACAGGCACAAGACAAAACAGAAGTTGCCATTAACTTTTTTCATAGCAGGAAAAAAAATTAAATAAAATAGTTGCGAAATGAAAAAGAATTGAGACAAAAATCTGAATTTTGAGATATAAACTCCAAATTGCAATGTGTAAATTCTAAATTTTGAGGAAAAAAGTCAGAATTCCGAGTTTTAAAAAAAAAAAAAAGAATTTTGTGATTTAAAAAGAAACGGGCTCCCAGTCTGTCACATTCCTAACAAGACAAGAACAAAAAAACAACAACAACAACAAAAAAAAAAAACATAAATCAAATCAAAAATAGTTCATATGACTTGAATGAGACAGAGGGAGTTTTGGTTCCTTGCCGCTGTCGCCTCTGGCTTGCTCAGTTGGGGACACCTAATTTCTAGCGATTATCATTGATTGCACAGATACTATTTAAACTAAACTGAGCTAGACAATGACATCTCTGAATTCAATAATGAAATGCCTTTAACTGAAAATTGAAAATTGAGTGTTTAATCTTATCATTATACATTACTAACACTCTGTCCTCCAATTTGATACTGTTAAGTGCTTTGACACAATCTGTATTGTAAAAGCGCTATATAAATAAAGGTGACTTGACTTGACTTGAATGCAAAAATTTTGGTCCGTTCTTCATAAACTATTGCTTAGGAACAAATATGTAATATATTATATGGGAAACGACACACAAATCTACTTTAATGGTGCCTTTTTGTCCTAATGTTAATCAAGACTGAAAAATGGATACATTTGCGATGAAACGGAAGTAGTGACAAATCTTTTCACTGAAAGGTCCACATATGACATTTGAATCGGATTAAACATAGGCAAAAAGTATGCCTGAATTGTTCAACATCTATAATATGGATTTAGAAAATGCATTTCATGCCAGCTTGAAGACTACTGATTTCTCTGTCCTAACTATGCACATTTATAGTTAGTTGCATTTATTTGTAGTTTATTATTTGCACTTGTAAGTATAGCATCTTATAAGTACGGTACATCACTTATAGTACAGCTGCAGCGTTTTTTCTTACGGACAGAACAAACCTGTGAACCACCAGGTGAGAACCGCTGCTCTCCACTTGTTTTTTGTTATAAAAGAGTTTAAAATCGTTTTAAACATTCAATGAATCAGCGGTGCTGCACATCAGTTTTAAATATATTTCCCCGCGGCCCGCGATGCAGGATTTCTTTCTTGCGTTATGAATCTTCAGGGGCACATAATTCTCTACATGAGTTTTGGATGACGTCATGTGAGCCCCATTTCAAAGCATAAAAACAAACTGTTTTATGCATTTTGCACTATTTTATGGCAGTATAATTCTTAACGCAGCATCTCGCCGCTCCGCAAGGTGAGTCTTTGAGCTTTCCGAACGTGTTGATGTCACATATTTTATACACAACACAAATTTATTACCTTTCACACCAGGGTTTCTCTGCAGCACAGGTCATGCTGGAAGAATGTGCTTTTCTTTGTGTTTTTTCTTCTCTCCCCGCCGTCTTGAGTAAAAGAAGGGAATAATAAACTTCTCGTGGGCCCTCAGTATCAATGCAGTAACAGGGATGAATGTTTTGTTTGTTTAATGATCAGCTCCACTGCATTTCAAGACTAACCGGGATAATTGCGAGGCACACGTAAACCGAACACAAGCAGTTTGTCTTGATTATGTGCCTGCTGGTGGAAGGGGGTACGGTCTCCATAAACCTGTGTGTTTATGGTTCATGTGCCTCCCGGTTCTCCAAAAACACGGATATATTCTGGTTTATCAGTTGCTTGACGATCAGTTTGCCTTCTTTCGTTTTAGCACTCCTTCTGAGTAATTGAAAAATCCTTAGTTACATCATTTATCTGGATCAGATGCCGCTACTGAAGTGTGTCATTTTTTGATATTTTCTTTCTCTATTAATCTTTTCAAATAAACTCAGTCTCTGGAGTCTCTCGGTGGTGAGTGACATTGTTTTTGTTTCTCCGCCAGAGTCGATCCGTGCAACATCATTAAACTAAATGACAGGAAGCTTCTCTTCAGTAACCTCGACCACACACATCACGAGGGGTTAAAATAGCCCGGAAAGAAAAAAATATTGGCAGTTTGTTTGGACTCTGTCCAGTCCATGCGTCTGATCCAGTCCAGTTTTTGTTTGATCCAGTGCAGTCTTGAGTTTTCATCTCAAATACCATTTAGCAAGGAAAATGCTTCTAAATGTACATTGTTGATGTTCTAAACCAAAAAGTTTTTTTCTGAAAAAGAAGAAAATACTATTTCAGTTTTTCCACTTCAAAATTTCAGGTTTAATTCAATGTGTACTTGCCATTTCTGAGTGAAAATAGTTTCTGACCCAGACAACATCAAAGGGTTAGTTCACCCCAAAATGAAAATTCTGTCATTAATTACTCACCCTCACGTCGTTCCAAACTCGTAAGACCTTCGTTCATCTTCGGAACACAAATTAAGATATTTTGATGAAATCTGAGAGCTAATGTTCCCAGGTCCAGAAACGTAGTAAGGACATCGGTAAAACAGTGACATCCGTGGCTCAACCTCAGTTTTGCGAAGCTACCAGAATACTTTTTGTGCACAAAGAAAATAAAGTATTTTATTCATCAATTCTTGCTAAATGTAAACAACGCTGATTACGTCGATTAGCATGCGTCGTGGTACTCTCCAAAATGGCGGAAGACGGTACCTCTGCGAGAAGAATTGTTGAATAAATTGTTGAACGAAGGTCTTACGGGTTTGGACCGACATGAGGGTGAGTAATTAATGGCAGAAGTTTCATTTTGGGGTGAACTATCCCTTTAAATACAATAAACATGGCTTGTGTTGATTGTGATGTGAGGTGAATTATTGACTGCTGAAAACCAAAAGCTCAACTGATGTTTAGAAACCAAACACTGCAAGCACTTCAGCTGTTGTTTATGCATTTATAAAATGTCACTTTTGCACATGGTAAATATTGTGCATACATTTGGGCCTCTGCAGTTCATGGATACATAAATAAATGATGAGCATTTTTGATGGTTATATGAAGAACTTTTAACATCCATGGTAACTTTCCAATGAACAAAAGCTTTTTTATAGAGAGAGGTTCTTTAGATTAATTAAATATTCTTCACAATCAGAAGAAAAAAAATTGTTACGCTCTTAAAAATAAAGGTTCCAAAAGAGGTTTTTGATGCCGTAGAAGAACCAGTGTTCATTTTCAGTGAACAGTTCTTAAAATAACCATTTTTTATTAGTGTGAGGAACAGAACATTATGGTTCTGTTCTGGGCAGAACTCTATGCTTGTCCATGCTCGGACAGAGCGGGGAGAGCAGCAGGTCAAACCCCCCTGCATGGGGTACAGAACAATTCACAATTTACATAGGTTGTAGAGAATACAAATACATGGTAGAGAATACTTGCAAAGTAGTGAACTATATACGGCGAGAAACACAAGCCAGGTTAGATTCCAGGTTCAGCTGGGGTTGGAGGAGGGAGTTTGATTTGCAAGCAGCGATGCGATTGGAGAGATGCTGAAAGAATGGAATTAAATGGACCGCTGTGATAAGTGTCGAGACTGGAACAGCTGACGCGAGCGTGACTGACGTGGCCTGCCTGAACTAACGCGATACTTGATTAAAGAACCTTGATTTTTAAGAGTGAACCCTCCTGTTGTGTTGGGGTCAATTTGATGGACACTCGATTTTCAAGTTGCTTGAAATACTGGTTAAACTATCTATTTCTTCATGAGATTTGGTGAATATTTCTTGTTTAGGGTCATGAATGTGCATGCAAAGTTTCATCAGATTTCTCAATTTTTGTAATAATGTTTGTGTTGGGGTGAAATTGTCCCTCACTGGTTTCACTGCAGTTTGCCAAAAATCAACGCTTTGAAAAACACTGAAGAGTCAGTTAAAAAAAACGTTAAAACATTTATTGTAGCTTGTCGAATACTAAAATATGAAATACATGAGAATGTATTAAATTTAAGACTCCATTTACTTGAAATTGAGACTTATCTTCTGAATCATTCAAGGAAAACTCTTTTTCTTTATCTAGACCAGTTTCACAGTCAAAAATGACTGCCAAAAGTTATTGTTTTGTTGTTAGTTTTTTGGATATCAATTTCTAGACCGTTGCAGAACTGAAAAGAAGTGTGAGCAACCCATGTTACCCTCACAAGGGTTTGAGTTATAGATGTAAAGCGATAGATACTACTTACACTAACTGCAAATCAAGATGTTTATACTTATACCTCACTGCACAAATAGTCATTACAAGTAACCATGACCAAAAAAAAGTTACTAATTTTGCAACCAATTTTGAACATAAAAAGTGTCAAATTAACCCCTAACGATAGAAATAAAGGAAATTATTTGATTTCTTACATACTTAATATTTTCTAGTCTCTGACAGCTCAAATTTTCTGCTTTTACGCAATTTTTTTGTGTTTTTCACCATTTTTTGGCAAATTGCATGGAAACCAGTTTGACCCCCAAAACAGTTTTTGAACACAACAGGAGGGTTTTCACCGAAGGCTTCTGTAGGAAACCCAAAACGGTTCTTCTATTGCATCACTGCAAAAACCCTCTTTTGAAACCTTTACCGCCAAAATTCAGTTTCACTGCTGTGTCTGCTACTCAGATTTGGCACTGAAGTGAACATAAATGTGTTTTGCGAGGCCTAACATGTTACCTGTACCTGTTAGAATAGCTGCAAACCGAAGTAGCCCATGTAGCATTTAATCTGCGGCACTGGAGTTTGCTTTCACAGCTGGCTGCGGATGCAGGTGGGCCTGTTTTCTGCCGGTGGGAAACCCTGCTGAGCCTCAAGATGAATGGCATACCTCTGCAGGAAGGTGGAAGGCTGTCTAATTGGGGGTGGGTGGAATAATTCCTCTATTTTGAGGAATTTCCTAATCTATATTTGAATGATGTTTGCACTTATGGAGAACCAAACGGCCCCTTGCTGAAAATAGAGACCCGATGTCAAATTGAGGTCTGACCGCAGCGTTTTCCAGAAAATAAGTGTACAAGAGCCACATGACAGAAAACGGGACCCTTTCTGAGTCGAGCAGGTCTGAAAGCAAACCAAAGGAAGGAGTCGCTTTACAGTCGCTGGAAGAGCTGCTTGCTAACTGCTTGGGAAATAAATATTAATTTGATGAAGGATGTATGGTGTATTTAAATCTTTCCTTTTCTAGATGTTAGATAGTTTAACAAGGTCGTAGATTTGATGATATATGAGCATGTATTCTGATAAACCTTGTTTTGATTTTGCAAGCTAAGTTCTATCAACAGCATAATTGACTGATGAATAAGAAAATATTTTTAAAAAGCGAAAAAGTAACAAGTGCTGTTTAGTTTCAGTAAAAATACAACTATTATAGTAATGCACTTACACTGAATGAAAACTGGCTTTGAAACCATTTTCACTCAGAAATTTTACAAATAATTACATAGAAATGGCAAGTAGCACATTGAATTAAATGTGAAATTTTGAAGTAGAAAGACTGAAGTAGTATTTTCTTGTAAAACATACTCCATCTTATTTTTTTTTTTAATATTTACAACTTTGAAAAATTCTTTTTGAGAGTGTACAACAATAGCGAACAGGACCATGCACGTGAAGCTCATATTTTTGTTAAAGCACATGAAAAAAATATGCTATTCCCATTCTAGATGAATGAATTCTAGATTTAAGCACATATTTTGAATGCAATTTTCTGGCTTACTGGGTTTACTAATTTTGCACAGACATGGTTACTAAGCAATAATAAATGCAGAATGTTTGAAAACTATTTCTAACATTTATTTGATCAAAAATACAGTTAAAAAAAAAAAAAAACAGTAAAATTGTGAAATATTTTTACCATGTAAAGTATTCTTTTTCTATGTTAAAATATAATTTATTCCTGTGATGCTCAGCTGAATTTTCAGCATCATTACTCCAGTCTTCAGTGTCACATGATCCTTCAGAAATCATGCTAATATGCTGATTAGCTGCTCAAGAAACATGAAACTGTCACTTTTAATCAATTTAATGCATCCTTGCTGAATAAAAGTATTAATTTCCGTAAGTAAGGTATTGTATATTATGCCATAAATGCTGTCAGTAGAGCTTAACATGTAAATGCCGAGTCTCCATCGAGGTCTGTGATGTGACAGCCGTATATCTGCGTCAGAAACATTCCCTTGATAGCAGCCAGAAGATCACAGATTCTCTTAAGCACACTTCAAAGGGTTAACCTGATCCCGCAGCTCTGCCCGAGCACAAGAGGTTAACGTAACGCTCCCTCAACATCAGCCTGAGACGTGAGGAGCTGTGGGAAAAATGCGAGATAAAGACAGCGAGGTCAAAGCGGAGAGATCGCAGTCCTGTTCGCTCGGAATTACCTTCAATAATGAGACGAGTCTGAGGAGGTTTAGAGAAGTTTTACAAACAACTTTTATTTTAAAACTATAATGTCAACGTAAACATGACCTTTGACCCAAGGTTTTTCATGCAGTTATTGTTTCAATCTAGCGTGACAGTGGATAATAAACGTTATTTACAGAGCAGTGAAGTAAAAACAGGCTCTTGTTGTACTTTTATGGCCACATGATTAAGAATCCGTCAATCATCTGTTTCATTAGTGTGATTAGTGACGGCGATTCATTCATCTGTGCATCTGTACATCTCACAGGCCTTCAACACAGTGTATGATCACAAAATGATATTGCAAATTCACAAAACTTTATACATCTCTGTGCTGGCCTCATCGTGAACTGTGAAAATCTTCAACTTTAGATGTTATAAACATGAAATATCAGTGTTTTTTTTTCTACAGAGATCACATGGAGAAAAAGTTTCGGCATTGACACCGTTGGCGATTCACAGCAATTGTACTGATTCTGTTCACTAACTAATGAGACATAAAACACATCTAAACCACAACACTGACTGATCTGAATCACTGAATCACTGAATCGTGAATCCAACATTGACTGATTGACTGAATCGTGTGAATATAACAATGAGTGAATCACTGAATCGTGTGAATCCAACATTGAATGAATCGCTGAACCATGTGAATCAAACATTGATTGAATCGCTGAACCATGTGAATCAAACATTGACTGAATCATTGAATCATGTGAATCAAACATTGACTGAATCACTGAATCATGTGAATCCTTTACTCACTGAATCACTGAATCATGTGAATCACTGACTGTCCGGACTGCACACAGCACAAACACAGACCCCATCGTGTAAACAAACACTGAAAACCCAAGGCCGGATTCATGAAAGAGTCTTAAGAAAAAAAAAAAATCTCTGTAACTTCTATTTTCTTCTTATTTTCAAACTTAAGAATAAAGTTTGTATTCCCAAAAACATTTCTTCAGAATGTTCTTATCTTTTTACTCAAGTTTTTGCTAAAGACAAAACTTAGAAGAATTAGATTTCCTGGAAAGAATGTCCTTAAAAATCATCACAAATTCATTGGCTTCCTTCAAATATATATATATATATATATAAACTCACTACTATTACTAGAGATCAGAGGTATTATAGTTAAATATAACTAAAACTGCAAAAAAAGAAAAGAAAAAAAGAGTAATAATAAAAAAAAATGGTACATGAAATGATAATAAAATAAAATATAAAATAAACTCAAGTTTCCAAGGCAACATTTCTGGTAAACTGAAATAAAAATTAATAAAAACTTAATAAAAGATTAATGAAAGACACTTAAAAAAAATGAAAACGAATAAAAATGACAAAATAAAACCCAAACAAAATTACTAAAACTTCAATTAAAATTAAAATAACAACAAAATACAAAAATAACAACAAAATAACAAAATATTAACAAAAAATTATAATAAAATTGTAGTGCTACTAAAATAACACCAATGATTGATAAACAGTGGTTGGTTATTATGATTATACATGAAGCTAATTTTTGCTTCATTTGAAATTGAGTTACAACCCCTCAAATCGAGTTAAAAGGGAACCTCATTTTTTATTTTATAATTACGGCAATTTAATTTATAATTAAGGTTCTCGAACATATATCTGAGAACCTTTCAAGAACATTCTTACAAACTTCTAGAGTTCATCTTAAGGAATTTCTTGACTTATTTCTTAAGAAGATTTTGGTGAATCCGGCCTCTGGATGACAGCAGGGCATAGCAATCATTGCCTTTTAGTGATAAATCCCATCTCTTCCATGTTGATGTGAGGTTTTTGTCTGGGATCGTAAATAGAAATGAGCGACCTAACAGTGTTTTCAGCAAATGTAGGTACGTCACTAAATTGTATTGTGTTTACATTGACATTGGTCATTGGTTGACCACCAGAAACAAGACAAAAAACAGCAATAGTTTCACAACAAGGGCGTTGTTTAGCATCATTTCCGACAGACAGCAGAAAAGCTCGCTAGCATCATTTCCTCTGGTCACATGAAAAGCAGCTGCTCGCTACTGTTGGTGTAATGTGGGGGGTAAATGAAGCTCTGTGGTCATCGCTTTTCTTTATTTAGCTTCACACACAACAACAACAACAACAACCGAGAGGGCAGATCGCAGAAGAGACAGAGGTCAGAGGTCACAGACAGTGTCACACTAACAGGGCTGAGGACGGACACAATACAGACAAGCACATGTCCGCTCTCATACCTGCCCACTTTCTCTTTCCTTTCAGAATTTCACTTCACTTTCATCCCTTCTTACCACTCGCTGTCTCGCTTTCTTCGGTTGAACCTCAAATAAATGTCCAGGTCACATTTCACTCACGTTTGACTTTATTTTGCTTAAAGTAAATGGAACTTCTTAGGTAAGATTTAAGATTAGTTTGACAATCACACATGCCTTTCCCTCCAAATCTTAATGTTATATTATTTGCAGGATTTTTGCACAGTGGCAATATTTGTTCTAAATATCTGACTTGAATTTATTAAATAAAATAAAAAAAGTAATGAAAATTTAGTGATTTTTTTTTTAACTGTATTACAGTAACTCTTGACCACATTTTTAAGCATTGTAATGGATCTGAACATTTTTCTTTCAAGTTTTTAAAAAAATAATATGAAACCCAATGTTAATGTTCTTTATGGTATTTTTTGCATGATTTGAATATTTGTTCTAAATATCTGTCTTTAATGCTTAAATAAACATAAAATGTAGTCATTTTACTGTATTACAGTAAATTACAGTCTGAACATTTTTCTTTTAATGTTATATTATTTGTAGGATTTATTGTACAATGGCAGCATTTGTTCTAAATATCTGACTTTGATTAATGCTTAAACAAATTTTGTTTTTGTTTTTTTACTGTATTACGGTAAATTAAAGTCTTACCACTTTGATTTCATTTTCTTTTTTAAATTCGTAATGCAAAATTAATATTATATTATGTGTGGCATTTTTGCACCATGATTAATTTATGCTGAAATAAAAGAAAATGTTGTATTTATTTTTTACTGTATTACAGTAATGTCTCAGTATTGTAAGTTAAAAACTGTATAATAATCATTTTAATTAAGAATATTAAAAAAATAATAATAAATTTCCCAATGCAAAAAACTGTAAAGCTATATTTTCTTTAAGCAAAAATATTTTGTAATGTTTTATAAAAAAATTTATAATATTTTAATAAAAACAAAATAACTTTATTTATTCATTTATTTAAATAAATCAAATATGACCTGAACATTTTTTGACAAGTTTTGTGAGATTCAGCCCTTCCTTCTTTGCTTTCCTCATTTCTTTCTCTTTTTCAAACATCAGTTTCCGTCATGTTTTCCAGACAGTGTTCGGCATTGCTTGGCTTCATCTGCGCTGAACTCTGCTCCTGTTCTTCACCTGTATGTCTCCATGTGTCCTGCTCTCTCACGTCCCAGCTCTCTTGCTCTCTCTCTCCATCCTCAGGCTCAGTTTTGAGGCAGATGGCTCTGGCGAGGGCGGCCGCGGGTTCGCTCGGAGAGTTTCTGAAGCTGCGGCTGCGTATGACTCCAGCAGGGGGCGACGTGATCTCCGCAGACGCTCCCTCTTCCTCCTCCTCCTCCTCCAGATGGGTGCTGGGATTCCTCAGCTGCTCGATGGACTGAGACAGAACCTACAGAACAAACACCAGAGAGAAAAGTGAGCTGTTTTATCATTTGTATCATCATGGCTGATTTGATACATCACTCGCAAGGCTCCATGGGACGAGTAGTTCAGTGCATTAAATACACATATGACTTTATTAATTTATTTATTTATTAGATTTTCAGACTTTTAAAACATAATTGGTTTGTTTGTTTGGTTCATATGGAGAAAATGATTTGGAAAAGTAATTTTGGCCATCACAATTGCGCTGTATTGTTATTCCAACATTGACTGCAGTAATAAATGTTAAAATTAATTAAAAGTGACACATTAACATGATTCTTCGGAATTGATAATAATAACAATAATAATAATAATCACACACACACACAAACATAAATATATATATATGAATAATTATTATTTCATATTAATCATATTATTTTATCCTTAATTATTATTTATTTTAATGATACTATTACTGTAATTTTACTTTTGTTATTTATTTATAAAGTTTGTTAAATTTACTTATTTAATTAATTTTTTTCTAAATATCTGCCTTTAATTTATGCTTAAAAAACAAATCCATTCATTTTTCACTGTATTACAGTAAGTAACCGTCTCCCAACTTCTCAGCATCACAATGGATCTGAATATTATTTAACTAATTATTTTAAATATGAATAATTATTATATTATTTAATTATAATTATATTATTTAGTAATCATTTTAATGAAGGATTAAAAAATAATTATCACAATGCAAAAAAAGTCTTAAAGCTATATTATTTTTTAAGAAAAGCAAACATTTATGAATGAATGAATGAACATATATATGTACATATTTTAGACAAGTAATTCTGTCAATTATTTATAAAGATGGTTAAACTTATTTGATTTTATTTATTTATTTAAAATTTGATGTATTTGTTTGGTTCATATGGAGAAAATGTTTTGGGAAAGTACTTCTGGAGCTATAAACAGTGTGTTTCACTATTGCGCTCTATTTTTATTCCAGCATTAACTGTCTTGAGTTCGGTTATGTGTCGTTATTAATTAGAAGTGACACATTAACATGGTCTTTCATTGTTTTTGGGATCTTCTTGTAAAAGTGGCTCATTAAATCTGTCTCTCTCCCGAACACGCTGCCGCTCTGGCCTCAGTCCTCCTGTAAACGGGTCAAATAATACCAAGCCCAAAACACAGCAGCTGTAAAAGGTCTGCGTGAAATAAAGAGTGGGTAAATTTATATATACGGATACATGTGTGTGTTAAAGTGCCGCCGGCGTCTGCCTGCAAAATCCTCTACTAGACCTTCAGGAAATGAAAAAGAGAGATGAAATGAATGAAAAAGAGCGAGGGAAAAAGTAATACTGAATAGTGGAAGAGAACAAAGTGTTATTAGGAGGAAAAAACTGGGTGTATGGGGCACTGAATGAAAAATAAAGTCACTGCCCAGT
This sequence comes from Acrossocheilus fasciatus, assembly GCA_036784905.1. NCBI lineage: Eukaryota > Metazoa > Chordata > Actinopteri > Cypriniformes > Cyprinidae > Acrossocheilus > Acrossocheilus fasciatus. The sequence continues at coordinate 3,815,009 of CM071956.1, forward strand.
TTTGATTTAGTAATGAAAACTACAATTTTCCTAAATTAAATTAAATTGTAAAATTTCAAATATGTCTAAACATTAAATGAGTTAAAAGCAGCCGCAATAAAACATCCTGCTGGGATTTACTCACTTCCTCTCCTTGTATTAAATCACTTCCTGTCTCAACGAGGCATCAGTCAGATCAGTTTACACCATCATTTAAGAGAAAAAGCCCTTAAAAACTCCTATGAGGACCACAGACACACTGCAGAATACACAGGTTGCACACACACACACACACACACACACACACACACACACACACACACACACACACACACACACACACACACACTGGAATCTGGTGAAAACACTGCGGTTCTTCAGCACTTCTGAAAGGCACTTCTATGTGCTTCAATTCATCGATCATCATATCATCGCTCTGACACTCTCCTTCTCTGCGTCCAGTGGGAATTTTACGAATTTATCCAGTATTCATGTTTTAAAAAGGAATTTCTATTTGTAATTTTCAGACACAGTCTGTTGAAGTTGGCTCATGTGACCTCAATTGAATTTTGTCGCTGTTAAGAAACTCTCTTAAAAACATTAGAAACAAAACGCTAAAGTCTTTTTATGGTACATTTCAGATACGTACTGTAAATCTATTACACAATGATAAATCAGGACGGTCCTTTTGTTTTGATGACATACCATCCATTAAATGATCCTAGCGCTCTATGCTTTCCTTGTTTTTGAAAATGCAGTTTCTCATGTAATATGTGATGTTTTAGTGCTTTTTAAGACCCAAACTCTTTCTAAAAGTTGTCAAATAAAGGAAAATTGTTGAATGTTTGAATGCAAGTCTAACAGTTAAATGTGTTAAAAGCCCCAGTAAAACATCCTGCTGGGAATGATTTCATGATTCTTAATTCAAATTTTAAAAAAAAACGTAAAAAACAAAATGTTTACACTCATTACAATACTAAGAAACTTGTAATCTTTACTGTAATCTTTTATTTTATATTTCCTGTACATTTTTGACCACAACATTTTTCACAAGTTTAATGAGATCCTTCTTTAAGGGGTCATCGGATGCAAAATTTCACTTTTACATGTTGTTTGAACATAAATGTGTGTTGGCAGTGTGTGTACACAACCACCCTATAATGATCCAATCCACCCAGTGTTTTTTTAAATCCCCAATAATAATGATCACTGTCTCAGATCAGGCTGTTCTCAGATTCTTGGCAGAGTGACGTAGTTCTGCACAGGCACTGCACTGGCGTCTTACTTTAGACCCGCTCTGAGTGAGCTGTCATCAGTCTGCCAGTGTTTCAACGGCGGAGCAGATGTAGACAAGAATGTCTCATAAGTGATTGAGGTGTTTTGTTGTTGGATGTAATAATGAACATAGCAGTCGTCATTTACTCCTGACATCTGAGCTGCTGAAGACACGGAGGATTAACGTTTGTTTTTCAAGGCAATGCATCCCCCGATCTGCCTAAACAAGAATCATTCGTGATCCAGCTTCACCTACAGAAGAAGTGAGTATAAGGTTTTTTAGGAATCTTTGCAAATCGCCTTTCCTAATAACATGCTAATTAGCAATTTCCGCGGCTAAAGTAAACAGCCTCGGAGAACTGCTCATCACGGTGGGGTGAGCAGAGCTCATTAACATTTAAAGGGACATGCACCGAAACGGCTCGCTGTAAACAGAGCTGTTTTTGAGAAGGTAAAAAGGGTGTTGTTTTACACTACCATTGAGAAATTGTAATCAAAGAATGTCATAGACTTTTCATTAAGACCCTAAAGAATCATATCAACTAGGCATCCGATGACCCCTTTAAATAAAGACCCAGTCTTTTGTTTTCACTTCTCGTTGGGGGTTGCATCACAGAATGTTTGGTGGAGCTGTGTGTTAGATGAGTGAGGTGAGGTTACCTGGCTGATGTGGATGTGCTGGTGAAGCTGTTTCTGTTTCTCCATGAAGTTGTGGTGCTGTTGCTGCAGCACGAGCTGAGCCAGAGTGCTCTGCGGCAGCGGCGCCGACTGCGTCCGGTTCAGGGGTCGGTGCCGTGGTAACCTGGTGCGGGAACTCACTGATGGACGCTCCTTCATCAGCAGAGGAGACGAGGAGAGCACAGGAACACTACCTGTGACTGAGAGAGAGAGAGACATATGAATTACACATCTGAGATGCGTAAAAATAAAAGAAAGAAATTAAATTTAAATTAAATTTAAAAAGTACATTAAATATATATATATATATATTTTATTTTTAGGCCAAATGTTAAATGTGTTAAAAGCACATTGTTATTTTAGAATAAATAAAGAATATGTATATATATATATATATATATATATATATATATATATATATATATATATATATATATATATATATATATATATATATATATATATATATATAACAGCTGATCTCTGTCACTTTAAGAGAGCATGCACTTCCTGTGCGCTCTGCTCACCAGGTGACATGATCCTCTGCTGTCTCTGCTCCTTCAGCAGGAGGTGTTGCAGGAGCGCCTGCTGTCCGTTGCTCACTTTAGCCTCCATCGAGACGGGAGACGCGGCGGCCGCGAGACCTTCTGAACTCCGATCCTTCAGCGCCGTTCCCGTCTGAAAGAGACAGATCACACAAACACTATTAATATTCAACGTTTTCCTATTTTTGCATTTAGACACAAATTTCCACTCAAGCATGAGCGAGACTTGCATAACACCAGCATATGAAATATTAATAACTGTGCTTTTTTAAAACGCATCCAGTCAGCGTTTGCGTCCGGCATCGTCCATAATTTGCACATTATTATCGAGCCGCGTTTAGAGCTCCCTAGTGAGTCATTCAGCTATTTTAAAATGTGAAAGTGTTGAAAGTATTCAGTGAGAGTGATCCGTGTTTTGATTTTCTGGCATGTTACGCGCTTTCCTGACAGCATTTCTTTAAGATTTTAACAGCCCGTGATGAACGAGACGCTAAACTCACGCCTTGAAACCCTAAACCGAGGGCCTGTTTATCTAAGGGCTAAAGATCCCGCGGGTCAGAGGTCACGAGCCCCATTAATCCACACAAGCACTCAGTGAAAGCAGAAAATGAGACGGGCTCCTAAACCCTCCGCAAACAGCAGCTCATCTCTGTGAAAACACGGCTCATCTCTGCTCTCTATAAAGAGAATCGTCTCAGCGCTGTCTCCTAACACGCACAGCACATTCCTCATACAGTATTTTGTGCTTTCACCACAAATAGATGCGACTCCGTGTCTCACTGTCTCCTAAAAATACCTTGCTTTTTCTGCAGGATCTATTCATATCTGTTGCGCAGCAGAAGGAGAACCAGCGATGCTGCTTTTGTCTTTAGGCCTCGTATTTCTCAGAGGTTACTCTTTCAAAGCTCATGAGACCTTGTTTCAGATTTTTCTCCTCTTGAACGAGCTGAAAGTTGTCACACAGTAAGACTATAGAGTTATATACTGAACGCGGAAAGCAACAGGGTACAGTATTTGATGAAAAATGTCTGCGCTCAAAGTGAGATCTCTGAATTTTCATTGCATACCTGTGTATCTTGTGAATGAGACAGTAAGGGTCTAGAAAAATGCTCTTCAGAAACCTATGGGTAACGTCACTGATGCGACGTCCATGTTTTATACAGTTTATGTTCGAATTCCACTCGTAGCGGGTTGAGTAGAATCGGAGGGGTTACATTGGTGCCGTGACCCAGATGGGAGTGAGGTTTAGGGGGGTGAGTGTAGGAAGCCAGCTAGTAGGAGCTGCGGTCTTTAGTGTCCTCATTAGCATGCCCGCCTCCCATGCTAGAAATGCCGGTTCAAATCCTGCTCGGGGCGGGTCGAGTAGAACCGAAGGGGTTAGCTGGGGTTGGCTCAGTTGCAGGCGACGTTAGACGACAAAACAGTCGGCATTCGTCGCCGCTAGTTGTTTGATCCTGCCTTGGTGTGTCCCGGGCCGTGATGTAGTTCAGAACCACATTATATAAAACAAGCATTTCAAGGTCTTTGTTTTTGTGTCCATGAAGAGTTTGATGTGTCTGTGATGGACAGGAACTTACGCAGATGTGTGCGTGAGCAGGGTGCAGAGCCAGCGTGAGGTTTGGCAGAGAGGGGGACGTGTAGAGATTCAACAGGGACATGGACCCATCCGTCTGTAGGATGCCCCCCTGAGACAGACAGCGCTGGAGGAGAGACAGACAGAAAACATTACATCAACTCTTACATAACGCAGCCGAACACACACACAGCAACAACAGTACAGCATGAGATCGAGAACATCTGAAGAAGGAGAACCAGTAGATCTCCTATATCAACGACGTAACCTCACGTAAGCATTCGGAGGGACAGATTTAGATATTGACATATGAACTTACTCACTGCAGCAGTCAATTCGTGTATCTGTATGTGTGTGTGTGTGTGTGTGTGTGTGCGCGTGTGTGCGTGTGTGTGCACACGCTTTAGCTAGGTGTGATGTGAGAAAATCACAGTCAGAATGCATTTTAGGATTTATTAAAGTGTAAAATTATAAGGAATGGAATTTTGGACCAATGGGATTTTCACTTTAGCCCTTTACTGCTTGATGGTTTCTAGAGTATTGCTATGCAGTTGCAAGGGTGTTCTAGGTGGTGGCTAGCATATTGTAAATGTTTTAGTGCGTTGCTATGCAGTTAGGATAGTTGCTAGGCTGTTCTGAAAGTTCTCTATGACTCTCTCTCCTCTCCACCTGTAGCTGGTGTGTGGTGAGCGCACTGGCGCCATTGTCCTGTGGCTGCCGTCGCATCATTCAAGTGGATGCTGCACACTGGTGGTGGTTGAGGAGAGACCCCCCCCCCCCCCCCCCCACATGATTGTAAAGCGCTTTGGGTGTACAGCAATACACAATAAAGCGCTATATAAATGCCTCATTCATTCATTCATTCATTCATTCTCTAGTGGTTGGTAGGTGGTTGGTAGGGTGTTGTGAACAATTTTTAGTGCTTGGGTGTTCTGAATGTTCTCTGGTTTTTGCTAGGGTGTTACCAGATAGTTTTTATAGTGTTGCTAGTGTGTTGCTAGGTGGTTGTTATAGTGTTATATGTGGCTGCTAGGGCACTGTGAGAGATTTTGTGTGTTGCTGGGTGGTTCCTAGGGTGTTATGAATGTTTGCCAGTGGTTGTTAGGGTGTTGCCAGGTGGTTGCTATAGTGTTCTATTTGGTTGTTAGTATGTAAATGTTTTTTTTTGCATTGCTATGTAGTTCTGGGTGGTTGGTAGGGTGTTGCCAGGTGAATGTTATAGTGTTCTATTTGGTTGCTAAGGTGTTACCAGGTGGTTGTTATAGTGTTCTATTGGCTGCTAGGATGTTGTGACCATAGACATGTATAGACGCCCCATTTGACTGCCATCTTGGAACGGTCAATTTGACGTCATTCACTATACTATGAGTTTGCAAACCATCAGCTGTGCAGGATTGTGGCAAATTCGAATATTCATTGGTTACTATGGTGAATGACATCAAGTTGACCATTACAATATGGCGGACAGCTTACGTATAGCGGCCCATAGTCGTTAATGAGGCATCTATACATATCTATGGTTGTGACTGGTTCTTGTGTGTTTCTGTGTAGTTCTGGGTGGTTGTTAGGTTATACTGAATGCTTGCCAGTCATTACTAGGTTATTGCCAGGTGGTTACTATTGTGTTTTACTGGCTGTTAGATTGCTGTGAATTATTTTTTTGTGTTGCTATGTAGTTCTTGATGGTTGCTAGTGTGCTCTGAATGTTCTCTAGGGGTTGCTAGGGTGTTGCCAGGTGGTTGTTATGTGGCTGCTAAAGTGTTGTCAGTGGTTTTCTATTGTGTTGCTGTTCTGTCCCCTAGTAGCTGCTCTGTGGTTTCTAGGGTACTGTGAATGGTTTTCGTGCTATGCAGTTCTGTATGGTTGCTAGGGTGTTCTGAATGTTCTCCAGTAGTTGTCAGGTGATTTCTGGAGTGTTTTGGGTAGCTGTTCTGCACCATGTCAGTCAACATCAGTTAACGGTGTGAGTGTTAATGATATGATGTCATCTTTAGGTCATAGTTTTGAAGCTCATGAAGCAGTGAAGTCTCCCGCTGTAGGGCTGAGGATGAACTCAGTCGGCTTTGTGCCTACAGGAGGAGAGGAGAGGAGCGTTCTGGCCCGCAGCCTATGAGGAAATGCTTGGGCAGAACTTCACAGGAGAAACAAAGCTCACCATCCCAGAGCCCCTCACCCCCTTCCCCAGCCACTAGCACAGCCAAAACCACAGCGGAAAAGAGCTGTCACAGTTAGTTCAGCACAGCACTGCCGTACACACTCACACACACACACACACACTTCAATCTAACTCTACCACATGCTGCTCTGATGTTCTGATGTGATTTTAAAGGCGGTGTTTGTTTGTCAGGCTGATGGTACGAGCGCCCCGGGACGGGGTCTGTGTACTCTCAGCTCCAAACAACGGATCATTGGGGGCCCACTCCTTCACCCCATAGTCTGATAAGAGTAATGAGACGTGGGACCATGACCGTTTTATTTAGTTTCAGTTTTGTGGGTTGTATGCTTCAGTTCTCAAGAATGCAATCAAAGGAACAAAACTGCACGCAAGTGCATGAAACTCTGATCCACAGCTGCCGCTGTGCTTAAGACTACTAACCTGTTTGTTAAGACAGGATTTATTCTGACTTTACAAGCAAAATATTTCACCAAAACAGCAGATCATTAAAAGACATTGCAAAAATGGCTCAGAGAAATGCTTATGCAATATTTGTTTGCAGATTTGCCACTTGCTTTGATATTTTGTTAACCAATGTCATGACATTCAGACATTTTTATTAACACTTGCAGCCCACAGTTTAGTAATTTCTCATGTGATGAGGTTTGTCATAATAACAGAAGCTATATAGAGGTTTTGTACAGTGGCAAAATCGCCTGTTTAATTTTGGTGTATATGGGGAATTATATATACAGTATATATTTTGGAGACTGAATCAAATTAAATTTACAAAAGATAAAAGATACAAAACAAAGAATGCAAGTAAAGTGTCTGCTTTAATGTTTCAAATAAAAATAAAATATGGGTAAAACAATGTTCCATTGTCATTCATTGTCTTATTAAAATATATAAATAAGTAAATAAAATACTAAAATACTACTAAATTGTATTCTATTTTAAATGATTAAAAAGTTCTTGCTGAGAAATGGGTAAAACCTAATTGTTTGAAGGATAGTGGTAAATATTAGTGAAGATGTTAAATTACAATTAATTACTTTTTAATTTAAAAATATACATTATTTAATATATATATATATATATATATATATATATATATATATATATATATATATATATATATATATATATATATGACCTCTTAAATTTTATAAACAGAAATTTAAATGTAGAAGAGAGTTGAGTATATTTGGTACCTCGATTTGAGTGGTGCTGGACCGGTATGACACTCCGTTCTCATTGTTGCACAAGCCAATGGGTGAGCTCGGTCCAGAACCTGCAGGGCTCTCATTGGCTGATGAATCTAGAGGGGAGGAGAACAGGAAATATTAAAAAAGAGACAACAGCAGTCAGCTTTGATACTGACTGTGAGCTCCACCCCCAGCTGTCTATCAGACATCAGATGTGTGTCCTGATTGGCTGAGATTCTATCTCTTCACATACAATAGTTTGCTCCAGATCAGTGTTTTCTGATATAAGGGCCGTTTATCCGTGTTTCAGGTTGCTGGTTGATGGTCGTTCGCTCACCTGTTAGTTCGAGAGTTCGTTTTTTCAGCGGCGTAACGAGGACGCTGCCGTCTCTGCGGCGTATCGGTCCGCTTCGTCTCTCAGAAACCTTCTGCTTGAGTCTGGAGCGCACCTTCAGATTGGGCTCAGACGCTGAGAGGAGAGACAAAACTCATTAGGTTAGGCAATATTTCAAATAATTAAACTCACTTCATTTTCATTTTTTGTTTCCAGTGAATGAGACTTAAAGTCATTTCTTGGAATATTTAGATATTTGTATTTTTAAACAATAATAAAAACTTAAAATAAAATAAAACTGCTCTCTGGGCATGGTTAAAAAATGACACATAAGACAATTCAGTTTATTTTATGACCTGTCAAATACAGATATAAAAATGATAAAATAAATTAAAATAATAAAAATAGAGATCTCAGCACACATATACAAGTGTTCTGACAGGCAGCTCACAGAGAGTGAATGTGTGGCCGCGGTCCAGCCGCACTGAGGAATTCTGGGATATCTAGCAGCTGCAATGAGGTAAGAAGTGGAAGATCAATTCCACCGTTCATCTGGAGGACATTAAAAGTGTCTCAACTGGCTGTAGGAGTCCAGTACCTGCCAGCCTGCCAACCACAAACCTCCACGGTAGCCGTGTTTAAACCAACACTGAGATATCGGCACCGACAGAGAGAGCAGGAGCGAGAGAGAGAGAGATTTGGCTTTAAAAAAGGGGAAATCCTTTTTTTTTTTTTGTCTCACTGTGACCTGTGGAGTCCCAAAATTCCCTGGATTTTACTCAGGCTGGGATAGAAAGCCAGCCGCCCGATTGACGCCACCTACCGCCGGTCTGACCGCTGAGTGGGCATCAAACATACACACATCAGGAGCCCGAAGTGATTACAACACACTGTGGGCTGAGAGCAGAGATGAAACGAGATGAGGAATATAAAAATACACACACACACTTCCTATTGGCAAGACTGATTCCTGATAATATACTACAGTGTTAAAAATAAATAAATAAGCATTTATAACTTTAAATAAATAAATATAACTGAAATTAAATGTAATTACATTTATAATAAAAATAAAATAAAATGAAATTGACTACCCCTAAAAGAACAAAGTTTACAGAACAAGTTTACAAAAAACTAAAATAAACCCTAAAAGATTACTTAAATAAAATAGAATGTATAAGAAAATAATAAATGAAATTGAATATAATTGTATTTATTTAAAAAAAATAATAATTTAAATAAAAAAATATATATATTATTAAAAACTGAAAAACAAAACAACTAAAATATAATAAGATCAAATATAACAAAACAAAAAATTGAAATGTAATATAATTGTATATATAAAATAATAATAATTATTATATAAAATAAAAATATAATATATAACAAAATAAAATATTTAATTAATTATAAATGTATTTATAATTAAAATAAAATAAATGACTACATCCTACCCCTAAAAGATGCGTTGACGAGAAAGTTTATGAATAATTTAAAAATAAAATTCTACCCTAAAAGATAACTTTAAAATAAAAAAATAAGTTAAAATTTAATTAAAAATTTTTTGAATGTGTTTGGCTTCTCAATCATGCACATAGCTCAAGGATGAGGCCGTTTTATGCTCCTGAAGTTTCCACCACCACTGTAACCCTTCAGTCCTGCGGCTCTCGTTCGGGAAAAACCCAACATGCAATTTTTTGGCTGTTAAGCCAGAAAAATGTTACAAGCAATTAAAGAACCCCACATAGTTGATTAATTAATAAAATTGAAGACGGCTGACAAAAAAGGCCAATCGTTATGAAAAGGATGCTTTGAGTTTCAGGAGCACTTGGGCCAGATTACAGCGATGCTCAAACACTGTAATTTAGTCTCTCTGACACATGATGAATAAGAGCTATTAGAAAAACACCGCAAAAATATTTGCCAAGCAATTAGCGGGAAGGATTTACACGTTTTTAATTCGTAGGGAAAATACGCCGAGCGGTCGGCATGTTTACGTTGGGTAACGTCATTAAAGGGCATTTTCAGCGCAGCCCGACTCTGACTTCCTTACACAAACACCTGTGGGACGGAGGTACACCTGCCAGGCTTTTTTAGCTGCTGCTGACCGCTTCCATATGTACCTCCACACCGCCGACATTACCACATGCTTCTTATCTGAGGTCACTTACAGCTTCAGCTCCTCGAGGTGCTGATTATTAACCACACAACAGACTGACAAATCAATACGGGAGCTGCGTCAAACTGTGTTTTTCAGAATTTAGAAGTCAGTGGTGTCCAAGATAACACTTTTACATTTTTTTTAACGTCCAGTTCTTATGGACAACATATATGTTGCAAACAGCTAAATACATTTCTTTAAAATTCCAAAATATATTCCAATCTTAAAAATACATTTTGGAGAAAGTAACATATTTAAACAACAACAACAACAAAAAAATGAATATAACGTTTTTGTTTACATGTATTATGTGTGTACTGTGTATATTTGTTATGTATAGGCTTTACAAATACACACACATGCATGTATATATTTAAGCAAAATATGTTATGTTTATATATTAAATATATTTATACATAATATAAATTACATGAACATTTTCAAAATATATACTGTATGTGTGTGTATTTATATATATACATAATAAATATACACAGTACACACACATATTATGTAAACCAAAACTTTTATTTTGGATGTGATTAATCATTTGACAGCACTTATAATATAAAATATAAATATAATATATAAATTTTAAAAAATCTTAAAAATCTTTATTTTTTGCCGTGTGTGTTTGTGTGATTTTTCACCCGTTTTATGGTCCAGCAGGTGTAAAAATGCAGCACACATCGTCTAGAGCACAAACGCTGCAAACTGACACACACGCTCAACATTGATACTTAAAACTAACAATACGGTTTTGTTCAGATCACTAGTAGTAACAGTAGTGCTTGCACTAGCAGTATTGGAGCGTCTCTCCCGCTGTTCTCTTTCCTTACACAAACAGACCTGTCGCCTGCACATCACGAGCACTCAGCGTCCCGCCCCCTTCACACCTGTCAATCATTCGGCCGTGAAGGTCCTGACCAGGGCAAAGAACAAACGCTACCTTCATGATCACCCACCACCCCCAATCTGAGCGGGAATCTACTGGGAACGAGGCCTCGAAACAGTGTTGCCAAGTCCGCTGTTTTCCCGTGGAACTGGGCTTCTTTTATACTGTTGCTGAAGGTTGTTGGGGGTTGAAGTGAAACACAATTTTGGAGCGATTAGATAGCCAATTTGCCACAAAATGCGATTGGGCTAGTTTAGGCTGTGATTGGGTTAGTTTTGAGTAGCAGTGGGCTGGTTTCGTTACGCAGACCTGGCAACCCTACCTCAAAACATCATTCAAAACAGGAGCGTCTACCATTTTATACTGTTGGGGTTAGATTTGACCAAGATTGGGATGGTTTTGAGTAGCAGTTGGGCTGCTTTTGTTACGCAGACATCAAACTGTGTTTCTAATTTATAATTTGTAAGTCAGTGGTGTCTAATACCAAGTTAACAGTTTTATTGTAGTAAAAAAATAGGCCTATATATATATAATTTTTTTATTTATTTTTTTTTAAATGTTTGTTTTGAGTAGCAATTGGGCTGGTGTTGTTAAGTAGACCTGGCAACCCTACCTCAAAATGTCATTTTAAACAGGATAATCTACCGTTTTATACTGTTGTCGGCTTGCCACGATTGGGTTAGATTTGACCATGATTGCTGAGTTTGTTATGCAGACATCAAATTGTGTTTATAATTTTTAAGTCAGTGGTGTCTAATAACAAGTTAGCAGTTTTACTGTAGAAATATATATATATATATATATTATAGACCTCAGGGTTGCCAGGTCTGTGTATCTAAACCAGACATATCATTGTCAAATCTAATCCAATCGCAGCAACCGTATAAAATAGTAGACTCTCCTGTTTTTAAAGACATTTAATGTTAGTTTTGAGTAGTAATTGAGCTCGTTTTGTTAAGCAGACCTGGCAACGCTACTTCAAAATGTCATTCAAAACAGGACAGTCTACCATTTTATAGTGTTGCTGCGACTGGGTTAGATTTGACCATGATTGGGCTGGTTTTGTTACGCAGACCTGGCAACCCTGAAGTCTACATGCAATGTTTGATACATAAAAACATTGTTTTTCCATGTTTTGCGAGCAGTGCTTAAACATCTTGTTTAAGGTATGAAACAGTGGGAATTATTACATTCATAAAAAAAGCCTAAAATCCTTCCCTTCAGGCACAGAGAGGTGTTTTGTGTTTTAATTGGCCGCCTCTGCTCTATCTTTGCTCGTTCTGATCTACGGTCTGAAACCGGAGCCGCAGGAAGTGGCCCTGCAGACCGTCTTGTCAGCGTAGACAAATTATTCCATTGACAAAAAAGCAGGCTGTTTTTCTTCTCATTTTTTCCCCCCCGTCTTTGCGTCGTTCCTGTTGTTTTTGTATCCCCCCTAATGTACCGGACGGACCTCTTTTTAAAAGCTGTTACCTGAGTTATTGAGAGGGGATGAAAAGCCGTCCTGGGGTTTTGCGCTGATCTCCGATGCGGCCCGAGGCGGCGCTCAGGAAAAATCTCCCCGGAGGTTTGCGGTATTCCGGCCCGCTGAGCCTCCCGGTTTTTTGGCCGTGCTGGAAATTCCGTGAAAACAGTGCCTGGATGAAAACCAGGTCTATTTTTACGTTTCCTTTGAAAGGGTTTTCAGTCTTATCATCGAGTCAGGCGTATCACCTTCCTCTGCAAACTCATCTCGAAATCAGCCTCGCAACGAGACGCCGAAATATGCAGAAAATATCTGATCATGTTGACTCAAGTACCAGTTCCTGGAAAAGCAAGCGTGTTTTCAGATGTACTTTTTCACGGTGTTTGCAAAATCACTTGTACTATCACTAACTTTCAAAAGATTGAGGTCAGACAGATATTTTTCTTTTTTGAAAGAAATCCATGCTTTTAATTGATCAAAAGTGAGAGTAAAGACATTTTATAATGTTACAAAAGTTTTGGTTTTTTTTTTTCAAATAAATGCTGTTCTTTTGAAACCTTTATTCATCAAAGAATCCTGAAAAACTACCACACAAAAAAAAAATGAAGCAGCAGAGCTGTTTTTAACATTGATAATAATCAGAAATATTTCTTGAGCAGCATATTTTCTGAAGGATGATGTGACACTGAAGACTGGAGTAATGATGCTGAAAATTCAGCTTTGTGTCACAAGAATAAATTACATTTTACTATATATTACAATAGAAATCTATGGAAGCCTCTTTAAAAAAAAATCAAAATTAATTAAAAAATTTTTAAAAAAAAGTTAATTGTGCAATTCTGAGAAAAAAATAAAAACTGATTTAACTCAGAATTCTAACTTTTTTTCTTACATTTCTGACTTTATATCTTGCAATTCTTTTTTTTTTCTCAGAATTCTAAATTTACATTTTTTATTTACCCCCCCCCCCCCCCCCCACACACACACACACACATTTTTGAGTTTATATCTTGTAATTGTTTTTTTTTTGTTTGTTTTTTCCAGAATTACAAGAAAAAAGTAAGAGTTGTGATATAAAATGTTGTAATTACCTTTTTTTATCCTGTGGCAAAAACAAGTTTCCATAGAAATCAGCTGTTTTAAACTGTAATAATATTACTTCACAATATTACTGCTTTTACTGTATTTCTGATCAAATAAGAGCAGAAGAGACCAAAAACTTTTGAACTTATGTTACTTTTTGCAATATTTGTCAGTGTTTATGTAAAACACTGCAGGGATTCAAAGAAATCACTGAAGCTGTATTTTTGATCACATAAATGCAGCTTTGATGAGCATACTGTTCAAAAACATTATAAAATCATCCCGACCACAAACTATTGAACATCACCATCACTAAACGCTCAAACATTTTAACTTAGGACACAATTAAACAATCCCAAAGACACGAGGTCAAAGGTCAAACGCCCACAATGGCCATCCTGAACGCTCCTCTGAGGTGATTCGTCCCCGTGCGACCCAAAGCCACCTACTTCCTGTTAACCTCTGTGCTCTGATTAGGGGCCAGAGAGCCGGACCGGTCCATCTCTGCAACCCCTCCGCTTGCTAATTGTTTGCAAACCTCTGCACGGGCCGCCCCGGGGCGTTCAGCGGGCACAAGCGTGGTCATTCTCAGCACGCTGACCCCAAAGCTAAACAGGGTCACTCACAGCTGTGCCCACAGGCCACTGCTCCCATTGACAAGCTCAGTTGACTCCTGACCCCGGTGATTAAATATCGGCCAGATTCATCTGCAAACATTTAGGCAGTGTCACCTCCGCCGGGCCCGTGACGCTCCTGTAACGCTGTTATATTCTGCACGAGCCACAGGAGCACACATCAGCTCACTGGGCTCTGTTCCAAAACCTAGTGAGCACCCTAAACAGACGGCATCAGAACAGATACTTCTTTTGGTCAAACAAACTAAACATATCCAATAAGACGTTTAGAGAACAATTGATTAAAAACATATTTAATTAAATACTGAAAATATTGACTGTTTGCACTTGAAAAAATATTTTCTTACATCATATTTATTTATTTTTCTTACAAATATCTAAAAATTCTTAATTCGAGATACATAAAGAAAATTACGTAAGATATTAAGTCCTGTTTTCTGAAAAATGTATCACAATTACGTGAGTTTATGCTTAAAAAGAGAAAAACACCTGTTGTGTGGATAGAAATCCTGTTTTCCCTCTGAATTAAGTTTATATTTCTGGCCACATTTGGCAGATATTTGTTCTTGTTGTATTAAGCATAAACTGAATAACAATATTTTATAATATTTTAATATTTATATAATATTTTAAGTCTTTCTATTTTATTTTCTATTTTAAGTCAATGTATCTTCATTTAAAAATGTTTGTATATTTGTACTGGAATTTACATAAGCTATTAAGTAAAAATTACATAAGATATTAAGTCTGGTTTTCTCTAAAAATGTTTCTAAATTATATGAGTTTATGAGGAAAAAATATGTGCCAGTGGGATATGAAAAATAATCTAATTTCACCTTAATTTTCTGACTTTATTGGCAGATATTTTTGTACAAAAATATTTTTGTACAAAAATATCTGTAAAAATAATTTAAGCATAAAAAAAGTAATTAATTTTTTTTTTTTTTTGAAAACAAGACAGTATCTTACAAAAATATTTGTAAAAATAATTTAAGCACAAAAAAAAGTAATAAATTTTTTTTTTTTGAAAACAAGACACAGTATCTTATATTATTTTGCTACTCAATTAAAAGTATCTTGATTTAAGAATTTTTAGATATTTGTACAGGAATTTTTTTTTATTTTTTTTATTTTTGCGAACAGGCAAACACCCTACATGCTGCCTTAGAAGGAAGTAAACAGCTAGGCAGCTCACTAGGTTTTGAAACAAAGCAGTTTAATCTGGATTTACAGTGTAAGACCTCTATGAATATTCAGATTGCCCTTGCACTGCCCTTCTCAAAGACCCAAACCTGAAGACTTCCAAACATGTCTCAGATTAGAGTGATTTTGTAAGGATCATAGGACGGCATGACCTCTGAACTCTGACCTACCAGTCTTCCTGAGAGGGAAGTCCTCTCTGTAGTCCAGGCCGGAGGTCAGAGGGTATTTGAAGGTGGGCGGAGTCTCTCCTAGAGGAGGCGAGCTCTGCTCTGCAGGACCCGGGTGGGTGGAGCTGTGAGAGAGGACATCATCACGTCACCTTACACTGTGGACACTTTAGATTCAACACAAATCCTATTATTTTATCAAACATTCACACGGAAGGTGCGGGAGGCTGATGTACCTGTACCACAGTTTGCTGTGGGTGAGAGGGTAACCGGCGCCGGACGCTGACAGGTCTTTAGCTGATTTACTCATCAGAAAGTCATGCAGCTTCTGACGAACTTCAGTGCTCGCCATCGCACCTGCACAAAACCAGTTACCAACAGAGTTAGACTTTATGACAGATCAAAGCATCAGATATCAGCCTGTATGTGATTCTTTTACAGAGTTAATATGTAATGGAAATAAATATTTTATATATGTATTATATAAATATATAAATATATATATATATATATATATATATATATATATATATTAAATATAAAGCTACATATTTATTTAATATATTTTCAATCTGTATGCTGTAATGTGTGCTATCTTTATGACATTATCTCAAGCGTTATCTAATTTTGTATTTAATTTAAATATAATTGTAATATTTAAGTCTTTTTTATTTAAATATTAAGTATAAATTAAATATTTACTTTACATATTTTTTATATTCATTCATATTTATGTATTTCATTATTTTTGGTTTGTTTTAAAACCCCTGTATGCTATCTTTGACATTATCTCAAGCATATTTTTATTTAAACTTAAATATAATTTAAAAATTATATTAAAATTAAATGTCTATCTCATACATGTTACTGTTTGTTCTTATTTATGTATTTCATATTTATTTTAAAGCCTAATAATACTTATTTGTAATTAGTGATTTAAAATATCTAATTTGCTGTATGCTATCTCCTTTCTAAGTATGCTTCACAAATCAAATTACATTTTAATTGTCTGAAAACGTTCATATAACTTAAAGGCAATAATATTTGAATGTAATGAATTCAATGCATGTTGATTATGTGATATTCTGGCTCTGCTCAAATTACATGTGCAGCTCAGAAAGGAGACGTGTGCTGAAACAGCGTCACCTAGTGGTGAATGAAGCAGGTTGCAGGATTTAGTCATAGATGTGAAATGTTACTGGACATTTAAGAAGACAAGCAAAAACAGAAGCATGTCAGAGGTATATAAAGACAAATACTACAGGAATTATCGCTAAAATGGAGGTAGAAAGGACTGTGGCAGAGGCCTCGTGTTTTCTCACTCTCTTTAGATCGCTCCTTCCGTCTGTGGTGCTGGTGTTTCTGCGTCTCCCTCCTGTGAAGCTCCTTCTCGTCCTCCCGCACCTCCTCTCTCTCCTCCTCAGCCACCAGCCGCCGCTCCTCAGCGAACACCTCCTGCTGCTGCCGGAGAGTTAACAGAGCCTGCTGGAGCTGAAACACAGAGACAGTACAGTTTAGATTCAAAAATAAATAAATACATGTCTGATGTTGATATTCAAAGATCAAAGTGGTCTCTGACTGATATAATGATGATAGACAGTGGTGCCAAGAAGTAGCTATTTGGGCATTTATAGCACACTTTATGTATGGATGTCATGTATTAAATAACAAATATTGACAGCAAGTGGCATTTATTTAAAAAAAAAAGTTTAAAGGAAACATTTGATTTGTTTATCATCAGATTTAGAGCAATGGATCCTCTGCAGTGAATGGGTGCCGTCAGAACGAGAGTCCAAACAGCTGATAAAAACATCACAACAATCCACATCACTCCAGTCCATCAGTTAACATCTGGAGAAGACAAAGAAACTAATCCATCATTTAGACGTTTAACTTATTATGGACTCATATTTTAGCCAAAAGCAATGGTTTGAAGTTAAAACATCTAAATGATGGATTTCTTTCTTAGAAACATGCACCTTTTCACTTCTCCAGACATTAACTGATGGACTGGAGTGCTGTGGATTATTGTGATGTTTTTATCAGCTGTTTGGACTCTCGTTCTGTCGGCACCCATTCACTGCAGAGCATCCATTGCTGAGACACTGATGCAATGCTGTATGTCTCCAAATCTGATGAAGAAACAAACTCATCTGCATCCTGGATGGCTTGAGGGTGAGGACATATCCAGCAAAGCTTCATTTTTGGGTGAACCAGTCCTTTACAAGTCATTGAAAATAAAGAGAAATACTGCAGCATTTAAGTCCAGATGACCATTACTTTACACCTTTAGAGTGACCAATCAGCATCCACACTGAATTTGTAAATTAAAAAATAAAAAATACTATTTCAGTCTTTCATGTCATGTTTAATTAAGTGTGCTATAGTTGCTATTTTTAATTATTTGTGAAATTTACTTGCAATTTGTAGAATTTCAAAAAATAACTGTGCATGTACACACTCATTAACTCACTTCGCACTGCGTCACACACACACACACACACACACACACACACACACACACACACGCTGGAGTAATGCGATTAAGCACAGTAATTGTTGACAGAGCAGCTCTTTCCTGCAGGTCAGCCAAGTGACCTTAAACCACACTGACCTGCTTCATATAGGAGGATCAGCTTCATCCGATCTACAAATATCTGACACAAACAACGTCTTGATTTGAGTTTGACAGTCTGGCTTAGTGATGCTCTCTGGACATAAGATAATTGCATACTTAACATTTCTTTGCAGCTTGTGCTGCATTTGCATGTGTATTTACATGTTTTCCGTCTGGGGTCACGGTGAATGAAGGCTTGTACCTTGATGTGCTCCTCGAGCTGGGCCTGATGTTGTCTCAGCAGGTTCTGATGCTGTTTCTGGAACTCAGAGATGAGCAGCTGTTTCTGGATCTGCTGCTGTCTCTGGATCAGAAGCAGCTCGCGCTGTAACTGCTTCTCCCATTCGTCTGAATCACGGTCCCAGTCCAACATACCGACCTCCGACACACCGCCCACCGTCGACAACACCTCTGAATCTGAGAGAGGAAGACCAGATTTCATGATTAGATTGTTTTCTTTTCCAGTCAGACTTCTGATTCATTTTAGTCAGCTGGTTTGTTCAGATCAAGAACAGATTCTCTGATTTGTTTGATTTTACATAAATCCTGACAAATACTGTAAAAAAACAAAAAAAGATTTGTACTACCGTTCAAAAGTTTGTGGTCAGTAAGATTTTTTGATGATTTTGCTGTATTTATTTGATCCACAATACAATCAGTAATATTGTTAAAAAAATTTTATTTTATTTCAAATAATTCTATGTGAATATACAGTAAAATGTAATTTATTTCTGTGATGCGCAGCTGAATTTTCAGCATCATTACTGCAGTCTTCAGTGTCACATGATCCTTCAGAGATCATTCATTTTATTTTTCATGATTATTTGATGAACAAAGTTCAAAAGAACAGCATTTATCAGAAAAGGAAATCTTTTATAACATTATAAATGTCTTTACTGTCACTTTTGATAAATGTAATGCATCCTTACTGAATAAAAGTGTTAATTTCTTTCAAAAGATTTTACTAACCCCAAACATTTGAACAGTAGTGTACATTTAATTAAAAAAAAAATATTGCCCACTTAAAGAGTTGCCTATTAATGTAGCTATAGGTACTTTTGACTGTAGATTAGTACTTTAAAACTAGTTTGAAACTGTAGCTTCCCAGGCTACTTCACAGTTTAAATGAGCTTCTCAGATATTTTCATCTAAAACAACCTTCAACATTGTCAGCAGTTTAACTAAACTTCTCATCAAGCTTCTCTTCAAACTGTTGCTCCAGCACGACAGCTGCTGACCTGAAAGAGACAGTTTACAATCACAAACTTCACTGCTTTATGAATGGTGTTCAGACACATTTCAGTGCGTGATGTGCGAAACTGAGCTCGTAAGTTTGCATTCACCTCAAATGCTGTATAAATACCCCGGGTTTAATGCTCATACAGATTGCAAACGGATTGTGTCAGAAATGAAGGATCGCAGTGTTAGCTGCATCAAAAGACCAATTAAACCCTTCTTTAGGTCTTTAAATAAACCCAAGGGCAATTAGAGGCATAATCTACAGGGAGGGTCTTTTTATGGGGTCTATTTCAAATGCCTCGAGCATAAACACAGAGGTACTTCAACAACCTCCCGTTCGAGGCCCAAATCTTATTTGAGCTCAATCTAAAGCGAGACAGCATGTGACTTGTCAAGTTTGAGCTGCACTCAATGTATTTTTACTCATGTGAACGAAACGGCAAGAAAAGGAAAGGCGTTTGGCGTGTATGTGTGTAGTAAGTGTGTGTGTGTGTGTGTGTGTGTGTGTGTGTGTAGAGAGAATGATCTGGCCTCGTGCCCTAAAAAAGCTGCGCTGTAAAATCTCACTCGTAAACATGCCCTTAATCTGCTGCCCGAAACAAACTCCTCGCTAATAAAACTATTAGTGCTTGTGCTGCTTTCCTCGTGTGCTCTTCATCAGGCCCACAAATGAAAAAAACAACAACGAGATATATTTTCATATTCATATCTCTTTTAGTATCAATATGTCAACATATCGGTATTCATTATCAGATTCTCAATGGTTTCTTAGATTACGAAAAGACCTTCGCAATCTCAAAAGTTGAGAATATGACATAACATTACAAGAAAAAATTCAAAAATTATGATTTAAAGTGGAGATTGACAAAAAATGATGATAAAAAGTCATAATTATGACATTATTTTGATCATTCATGTCATAATTCTGATTTAGTATGTCATCAGTTTTACTTTTTACATCGTAATTAAGACAGTATGTCATAATTTTGACTTTTTTCTATCATAATACGACTTAGTATATCATAATTTTTACATTTTATCTCATAATTATTACTATGACTACCGTAATTATGACTTTTTATTTCATAATTGTGACTTTTGTCATATTTATCTCTTAGTATGACTTCTTAGTAGTCATAATTTCAACTTTGTATCTCATAATCATGACTTAGTATGTCATAATTTCAACTTTTATCTCATAATTATGAATTAGTATGTCATAATTTCTAATTTGTATCTCATAATTGTGACTTTTTATCTTATAATTAATGTCATAATTTCAAATTTTCTGTCTCAAAATTATAACCTATTGTCATATTTTTCTTTTTTATCTCATAATTATGACCTATGAGGTAAAAAGTGATCAAATAGGAGATTAAAAATGAGAGAAAACTAACTTTCGAAACATTTTTGACTTTTTATGTGGAGGGCATTGGACTTCAGAAGAGATCGGAAATCAAACATCAGAAATCTCAATATGAACTCATTCATTTCATACTGTATCTCCATACTCGTACGGTATGTTTTTATTTGTCCTCAAGGATTTTAGTTGAAACATTTAAGACAAAGTTGACTCTTAAATAAAACATGGCCGAGCTCTCCGTGAAGTCCCCTGGGCTATGAAAGAAAATCTTCCTCTGGTCGCACACAGTTATTCTTTGATGGTAGGTTATGAGGGTAAGTATGTAAGAGGCGACAGTTGCATTTGACTCAGAATATCGGCATCACGTCCACGTTCGGGCGTTGAAATAAAAACCGTGGCGTTGTGAAACCATCTCTCGCCGCAGAGACTCCATCGGGCCCCCAGCCCAGAATACACAGGCCACAAAAAGCACAGACCACCAAAACAGAACCACAACACTGGCCAAAGGTGTCAATCGACACCAAAAATACTGCAGCATGTGCTCTGAACGCAAATAATACTTTCAAAAGCTCCTGTTTTTTTTCTCCTGCTGTTATTCAAAAACAGAGAAAAGAGTGTGCATTATAAATAAAGCCTTCCGGTATTTAGTTATGTGAGGAGTTAACTCAGACGGAATGATAACCGGGGCTAATCTTAGCATCCTAATGCCTTAAGCCTAAAATACGGCGGCTAAGAATAGTCGAGCTTGAAGTCAAGAGGCCAGAACGTTCAACATGCAGCCGCGGGCAGTAACGGAGCGCAGAGGCACAGAGGGGTAAATAACTGCCCTCTCACGCCATTCCTAAAGCGGGACGCCGCGCACAAACACACCTGAGCACAACACAGCACTTGTCAAAAGAGCTTTCTTAGAAACGACAAATCAAGTATGAAGTAAACACACATCCACCTGCTAAACGCCGATTAGACCTGACAATACACTGCCTTTCAGAGGTTCGAAATGAATGCTTTTATTCATTAAAAGTGACAGTTGAGACTCGTTACAAACGATTTCCATGTTTTTTTTAACTTTCTGTTCATCAAAGAATCCTGAAAAATAAAATGCATCACAGTTTCCACAAAAATATGAAGCAGCACAATTGTTTTCAACATTGATGATAATGAGAAATGCTTCTTGAGCAGCAAATCAGCATATTAGCATGATTTCTGAAGGATCACGTGACACTGAAGACTGGAGTAATGATGCTGAGCATCACAATAATAAATTACATTTTAACATATGCTCACATAGAAAAAAAAGCTATTTTCAATTGCAATATTATTTCACAGTTTTGCTGTTTTTACTGTGCAGCCTTGGTCAGACTTCTTTCAAAGAAAGGTAAAAGTCATTTATTGTGCTTAATTTATTGGTTGTGTCCCAATTTGCATACTATCCATGTTAAATAGTGTGCAAGAATTTGTGCCTCCAGATCACTTTTCATGAAAATAATCACTTTTGACCTTTTTAGTTGAAGACAAATGGTTAAAAAGTAGGCTAATTGATTGTGACAAATAGGTCTTTTTTTTCTTGCATCTCATCAGCAGCCATTCTTTCAGTGCATAGTAGAAATATGCTAAATGGGACACAGACACACACTTGGAGGACCGTCTCGAGAGAAACAACAACACATGCTAAAAACAGAGTAAAGATCACATCACTGCACTGTTAACAGATGAGTGACAAGCTGCTAGACTCAATAATCAATAGCTATTTTTGGAAGCATAATACCGTATTACTCTTACTGCAGCGAAAGAAGGATTTTTGTCTTGTTTTCCTTTACAAGTATCTAAAATTCTTAAATCAAGATATACATTTGACAAGGAAAATGGCATCAAGACTTTTTTTTCTCCTTTAAAAAATATCTAAATGAAGTGAGTTTATGCTTTAAAAAGAAAAGTAATAATCTTGTTTTCCCTTTGAATTCAGTTTATTTTTCTGACCCCACTGGCAGATATTTTTGCTTGTTTTAAGCATAAACGTTTGCAAAAACCTGTAGTATACAACAGAGCACAAAGGTACAGTATCCCACAATGCAATGCGCTCAGCTTGACCTTCCATTTCCAGTGTGATGAATGAACCAGAAGTAACGCCAGCCTATTAATATCTCCCGCTTGACTCATTTTTAACCAGACCGCTAAAAGTTAAGATGGTTTTGCATTAAAAAAGCATTACAAATACAAAATAATAGTTAGCATGCAGTACTTCGGAGTATTCAGTAAGTAAGCTAACATGCCAAAACATTGCAAAAGGGAGTTTGTTTTGAGTCCGGCTTCATTAAATGAATCACGCTTCATGAGGATATGTTGATCTGAGATCAGAAACCTGCAGCTGGATGTTAGAGAGGTTAAGCTGTAAAAGGCCTGATGAAAGCACCTGCCGCCATTCATTTGATGTGAGTCACTCGCTTTTGTAAAAGCAAACAATGAATGTGAGATGAAACAAATGATGAAACTCTCTGTGACGTCCGGATATAGATTTGACCTGGTTAAGAGCTGTTGAATCATCCTCACACGTTCCCCATAACTCACATCCACACAAACTCAAACTCTTCTCATCACATCCACACTCCTTTCATAGCTATTTGTCCTTTTTTCATTTCTCCCACGGAATTTTAGGAGAAACATCTGAGACGAGGCTGATTTGTAAATGATGCAGATCAAATTAATTTTAAAATGATTATAATGTTAATATAATTTGACTTTTATATCGCAGTATATCAAAGTTTTTTTTTACATTGCAATAATCAAAATTGTCATTCTCATTACTTGTAATTGCATTTTAAAATGAATGGCATAAATTCATATTTTTTTTTAACTAAATGCACTTTTTGTATTGCACTTTATCTTATTTTATTATTGTAAGTCAAATTAAAATCCAAATTAAATTTAATGCAACTTTTTGTACTTTATAACTGAACTTTCTCATCAAATGATGTGAGCTGCTCTGTGTTCATTTTATAACTCTCATACTCTTGCTACAACATTTATTTGAGTCTTTTTACAATTTTTAAGAGAACCATCTGAGAAGAGACTGAGATGTAAATGAAACTGAGCAACTTTTGAGCTCTTCCTCACATGTGACACCTGGCCGTAAGAAGGAGATCTCCTCGATGGCTCAGTTGTTTATCTTACACTGTATGCGATTGACTTGCTTTAATAAATCACAAAAGTGAGAATTTTCATCACTTCATACTTTCATAATTCAGCACTTAAATTATAAAATACAAAAATGAGCAATGAATTCAATTTATTTTGATTTGTATTTTAATTACAATAATAAAATACCATACAAAACATAAAATTACATTAATTTTTATAATTTAAACATTTGTTTCAGTTACAAATTAGCCTTGATGCTTCTCCAAAAATTCCTAAAATAATCTTTAAAAACAAAAAAGTTTATACTTAAAACAAGACAAAAAATGTGCCGATGGGGTAAGAATATTTAACTTGATTCAAAGGGAAAATCAGTTTTATCTTTCTTACCCCATTTAAGCATAAACTCGCTTGAATTTGACATATTTTTCAGAAAACTAAACTTTGCTTCTCAAGTAAATGCATCTTGATTTAAAAATGTTTTGATACTTTGACTGCAATACAACAATACTTTGTAGTTGAGAGCAAATGGAGACGGGCTTCTGCCAAACAGCTCTGTACTGATCACCAACAACTGGTTTGTTAAACGCTGCAGCCCTGAATCAAAGTTTCTCTCGGAGCTCTGCCGCTGTACCTGAAGCGATGGCCGCGCTGTGAGAGTCCAGGCGTCTCCTCCTCCACTCTGCACTGATGCTGGAGTCAGATTCATAAATGGTCTGCAGCATAACTGGAGCTTCAGCGGCCCAGCGTCCTCTGCTCAGGTCCCGTCCTGTGCCGAGTCCTTGGGGTTTCTCTGTCTGTTCCTCTAGCCGTCCCTGCTGGGTTTCATCAGGTAGATGAGCGAGGAGACGTCACAACTCTCTGTTCCTGCCGCTCAACCTCTGCACAGGAAACTGAAGCAGCTCTGTCTCACGCTTTCTCTCTGTGTTACTCTTCCTAACCGCGCTGTCTCTTTCTCTTTCTCTCTCTCTCTCTCTCTCTCTCTCTCTCTCTCTCAGGTGCCAAGAATAGCAGCAGGACCAGCCCAGGACAGAAATAGGCCGGGCCAGACCAGGGGAGTAGAGCAGTGGCCAGACGCTCAAAATAGCAACACAAAAACACAGCTGTCTGCCTTCATCTCTTCCCTGCGCTCTCTCTTTCTCCTTTCATTTATCTCTGCATGGGTGAATCGCACGAACAAACCACCAGCTCCAGTTTCACCACAAAACCAGAGGAAAGAAATACCAATCTAAGTCTTATAGGGAAAGAAAATGAAGCCTGAAAGGCGTTGGGATATTGTTTTCATGACAATTAAGCACATTTAACACTAAATTCTCAAGACTGTGACACAAAAGAATCATTTTTATTGTTTCATTTCTGTTGCACAAAACAACAACAACAACAACACAAAACTCCTTATTAGATCATTATTGTAAAATTATTGAAAATAGACTGATTGAAATGAAAATATTAAAGTCATTTTACTTTTTGTAATGTTTAATTAACAATTTTAACCGTTGATAATTTTTTATAAATGACTTTATCAAAATTAAATAAATTCAGTTAAATTTTTTTGAATAATTCAAATAATTAAAGTGATATATCAACATCTTTCACATTGCAGCAAATTCTCATTCTCATTAATTTATATTAAACTTACTCAAATTAAATTGAAAAAAAAAAAAACAAATAAATTAAAAATCAAAAATATTAATGCAACTTTAGTGCTGAAAATATTTTCATTTACTTCAAAAAGAAAAAAATCTTATTTTTAATATTATTGTACAATTACTTTAAATTAAATTTTAAATGAAAAATATGAATGTAATTTTAATGCTAAAAATAGCATTTTCATTTACATCAACAAGAAAAAAACTCATTGTAATTATTTTCATTATTGTAAAATTACTCAAATTACAATAGAAATATTAATATAATTTTACTTTTTGTATTGTATTTAATTTAATTGTAATTTAAAAAAAATCAAAGTGAATTAAATTGTTAGCAATATATCAAAGTTTATCACAATGAATTAATGAATTAATGAAAATGATCATTTGTGAAGAAATGTGTGTGTAGTGCATTTTGCCTTGCGACAGTAATGTCAATAAACAAAAAGTATAATTACAATTATTTATTGATATTTTACATTTATTCAAATTTTCAATTTTGTTTTTTTAATTTTTGTCATTTTAAAATAAATTACCATTAAGTGAAAGAGATGTTATTGCTGCAAAGCAATATATATATATATATATATATATATATATACTGCTTCGATTTAAAGTATAATTTTAATTTAATGAAATAAAATTGCAATGCAAACAGTAAAATTACATTATTATTTTTTTCTTAAAATATAGTTCATTTTCTTTCCTTTCTTTTTTTTAAATGACATTTTTATTGATTTCTTTCCTTTGATCTTGTGACGTGTTTCTCCTCTGTCTCTGTCTGTCTCTGAGTTTCTCTGTGTTGTTGGTGTGGACAGTCTTTCTGTCGCTGTGTGTTTTTCTTCTGTTTGATCTCCGCTGTTATCTGCTTTCAGACGCTCTGTCTCGTCTCATCTTCACCTGTTTCTCTCGGCGGTTTAATCTCAGTAAAAGCATTAGCAGCACACAGACCCGTTTCAAAGGCAGATTTGGACACGATCTGTTGACATTAAGCAGTGCACTTCCTGTTTCCCAAAGCTTCCTCGGTAAACAAACAAACAACTCTTTGATTTTCCATCTGCAACAGGACACTCAGATTAAAATCTGATGTATTTGATGTATTTCCTATTAAAACATGAAACTGTGGTGGAACATACAGTATGTTCCACAGTATATGTGTGTGTGTGTGTATATGTATATTTATTTATTTTTTTATATTTTTTTCCTCTCTTGATGACCCTTGATGAATCTCTTTCTCAGTTTCTCCCTCTTCATAAAACTCCAAATCTGATCTCATGGATTCTTTAAACAACATCATGAAAACACCGTTAAAGCACCCTGTGGGGAAAACACCTGACAATCAGCCAGTCCAGAAGAAAAATAGCACGTAAAACACCGGTTAATGACGTGGAATACCCTCAGGCCTGCCGAATGAATTAGGAAACAGAGGAAATCTTTTTGTAATCCAGAAAAAGCCCAATTCCCAGGAGCGAGACATTCCTAATGTGTGACAGAGATGAAGTTCCTCTGTGGCCGCAAATGCCATCGCAGCTCTGTTTTCCCAAGCAGTTTTAGTGCAGTTTGCTAAAGCATGCATCACCCAGCACCTTAGCAACCAACCAGCACACCCTAGCAACCGCATGTGAAAACATGCAACACTTTAGCATTGCACCTGTGAATTTTGCGTGGGCAAACACTGCTTTCTTGTGAAAATTAACGCATTTATTGACTTTCTAGTTAATAAGTGCATGCTCTTGATAATACAGTACATCATTGTTACTTGTACTGATTGCTTAACTCTTGAACACACACACACACACACACACACACACACACACACACACACACAGACCTATAGCTTTCCTGCTCTTCCTCTCCAGACAAAACAATGGCAGTGTTGTAAAATAGGTCATCTGCACAGGTCGGTGACAGAGAAACAGACACTCCCAAGGTAAAAGGGGACAGATAAAAATAACCACGCCAGCAAAACAGCCTGTCCTATCTATAAAGACCAGAGTGTGTTTGGAGCAGAATACAAGTGTACTGAAAAATGCATTATGCACAGTATGCACTATAATCAGTTTGAATGCTTGATGTGTTACTCTGGCATTATCTATTCTATTTGTGTAGATAGGAGTATATTTCAGACCTAAAATATGGTGAACTATGCATTATGTAATGATAAACATGCCAAACAGCAGATACATTGTTGTCACATGATGTCACAGGATTACTTGTTTAATCCGAGGATTGGTAGCACATAATTATCTCGAATATAACAACAACAAAACAAAAAAAAATGCCTTTTTTATTATTACATTTTGGCAGTCTAACCAATTCAGACACACTGGATGGAGACCATCTACATATTACGCCTCATGACACACATACAAGACACCATTACACACAAAAAATACACACATGCTCATGAACACATGCTGGTTCATTTGCAACAGCTCCTCCTTGAGGCTAAAATACACAAGTGCATGCGACTTTTATATAGAGCAGGTGGAGATATGATGCAAACCAGATGTGTGTTTGAGTTACTACTCAAAAGGGGTCATTTTCTGAAAAGAAATGAATACTTTTGTTCCTCAGGAATGCATTAAATTGATCAAAAGTGACATTTATAATGTTACAAAAAATTATATTTCAAATAAATGCTGTTCTTTTGAACTTTCTATTCATCAAAGAATCCTGAAAAATAAAATGCATCACAGTTTCCACAAAAACATTCAGCAGCACAACTGTGTTCAACATTGATAATAATCAGAAATATTTCTTGAGCAGCAAATCAGCATATTAGCATGATTTCTGAAGATCATGTGACTCTGAAGACTGGAGTAATGATGCTGAAAATACAGCTTTATGAGACAAGAATAAATTACATTTTAACATATATTCATATAGAAAACAATTATATTAAATTGTAATAATATTTCACAGTATATCTGATTTTACTGTATTTTTAATTAGCAGAAGAGACACAAATCTTGCCAACCACAAACTTTTAAACTGTAGTGTGTACTGTATATGTATTAGAATGTGAAGTTTGCTTGTTTATGTGTGTGTGTGTGTGTGTGTGTGTGTGTGTGCGTGCGTGCGTGCGTGTGTGTGTGTGCGCGCGTGTGTGTGTGTGTTTCACTGTGTAATAGAGTGTAAGGGGAAGTAAATACATATGTCAGTGTGTGAGGAATGTTGCTGGTCTCCACCCTCAGAGCTTCGAGGATGGATGAGCCAGTATGAAGCTGAAGTTTTCAGTGCTGACATCACTCAAACAATCACACCATCTGCGTCACTCAACACACACTCTTGAACTCGTTTCATAACCTCTCAGACGAGACTGTCACACAATACACTGACTACAATATCAGCTGCACTGGTTCACATTGCATTCTTTATGTTTCTCACACTGTAGAATAATAATACATTTTAAAAAAATATGATATTTAAAAAGATGAAATAACAACTTTAATCAGTTGTTAATCAGCTCTAATTTATCATTATATGATCAGATGTCAGTTTGGGTCTCCCTAAAGCAGCCGAAGCATATCTAAAGTGAGCCGAGAAGCTATCACTGAGGCATCTACCTTCAGACCAGGTTTGTGTGAGAGAGGTCAAAAGGTCAGTACCTGCATCCCGCGGTGAGCTCGTCATGAAGCCAGCCGATGATGAAGAGTGTACAGCATCGTGTGAGTCCTTTAACAGCGACATAAACACAAAACACACTGACTGTTATAATCACTTAGAGATGCAAAATAAACTGCAGCGTCCAAACGGCTGATTAAAAACATCACAATAATCCGCAAGTATCCACACCACTCCAGTTCAGTGATTAACATCTTGTACACTTCCTCCAGTGAAAAAGTGCATCTCCTGTTGTTTCTCACATCAAAATCCGCACACATGTTTGTTTAGAGCTGTTTTGGACTGTAAACGGTGCGTGATCTGTGCAGATTTCTCTCCTGATACAGCCGATTTTGTCAAAACATGTTGATGGATTTGTTACAAACACACAGCTTTTCACTTCACAAGATGTTAACTACTGGAGTGTTGTGGATTATTGTGATGTTTTATCAGCTGTTTGGACTCATTCTGGCGGCACCCATTCACTGCAGAGCTGCGCAAG
The DNA here is from genome assembly GCA_036784905.1 of Acrossocheilus fasciatus. NCBI lineage: Eukaryota > Metazoa > Chordata > Actinopteri > Cypriniformes > Cyprinidae > Acrossocheilus > Acrossocheilus fasciatus. The sequence goes on from CM071956.1 coordinate 3,844,476, forward strand.
TGATGCAATGCTACATTTCCCCAAATCAAAACTCTTTTACATCTTAAACGGTCTGAGAGTGAGTTTCAGCAAATTTACATTTTTGGGTGAACTACTCCTTTAAGGGCTATTTGGCTTTTTATAATATGTTGTTTCAGGCTGGTGGAAAGACTTCCAAAATACTCATTTAAATGTTTATTTTATTGCACTATTTATTTGCACCTGTAGATTTAACAATTTAATGTTATATTTATTTAACGTTATTTACTAATATTATGTAATGTTCAAATATCCTTTTCAGCAGCAGTTACATACACCGAAATACTAAAGGTTTTTACAGAGGGGTTTGTTCATATATCATTCACCTGATTTTATAAAACATTTTATTTCTAAAAACATTTTTTTGACAGTATTTTCTGATTTACAGAGTGATAAAAGGAGATATACAAAATGTAAAAACCTTTGACTCTAATGACATAAGAATTTTGATCCAATGTTCAGATTTCTGTTCTAGAAATGTATGCAAATTTGTGCATATTTAATTAGATTATGCACCATTTTCTTACTTATACCTGACATTTCAGAAAAACAAAAATGTTTGCAATTCTTACTGATATTTTTAGCAGTTATTTTTATAATTGTTTAACCCTTTATATTTTACTAAAAAATCTATAATATGCTGTTTAATGGCAGTTCAATAATAGCGCCAGACAGTGGCACATTCACACCCTTATTTATAGCAGACCTGTTGATGAAACCTGTTGATCCTGTTGCCATGCAGTTCACAAATGCATGCGATATATGTTATATGCACAGCAATCAACTGAGATGCACTGGAGAAACAGGTTCTGTGCTGTGTGTGTGTGTGTGTGTGTGTGTGTGTGTGTGTGTGTGTAGCTGCTGTCAGGTCTATTTATAGCTCAGTGATGTGTCCCCCATGCGTCCTATGAGCAAACGATGCTGGATATATTCTCTACCTGTTACCAAGAGCTCCAAGCCCCCTTTATTTAAGGAAGAAAACCACAAAAAATATTCTAATGTAGGCTTGCATTATAATTAGTGTTAGGTTTTACTATTACAACTGACTAACCTGTATTACAAGCCATATAGGCTAAATTGAACAGAAAAAAAAAACAGATAAAAAAATCAAGAACTGTTCTAATTAATACAGTGCAGTGCAATGTCACATAAAATACATGACCCTTATTTTACACAAAAGCAATTCTCTGATTCAAGTCGGTGCAATAATTATTATATTTAATAATTATTTAACAGTGCACTCGCTCACTTGCTCTCTCTCGCTCTCGCTCTCTCTCTCTCTATTCATCTATCTATCTTTTTATCTATCTTCGAGGATGCTAAAATGAGACATGCACTCACCTGAAGGAGTGTCTCTCTGCTCCTCTTCGTTTGTGGGATGCTGCGATAGAAAGGACGCCGATCACACACTCATTCATAAAAACGCACCGCGGATCTTCAGCGCGCGCGCGCTCGCGAGCACAGCAGCCAGACTCGAGATCTAAAAATAGCGCGACAGAAGAGATGCAGCAGAATAACCCACACTGACTGTTCTTCACATCACTATACTGCCTTATATTACTCAAGACGTGCTGACACGGTAAAGAACATAACGCAGTGACTATGACATGATCTTATACATCATAACCAGCATTCTGATACAGATCGCCTACTAAATATATAATACATAGCAGATTTTATTTGGCTTTATTGTAATTTCATTTAGACTCAGGATCACCTAAAGTTTAATTGTTGGGGAAAATATAGATAGATAGGCCTATAGATTTTTTTTTTTTTTTTTGACATTACATTTTTTCAACATGCATTTAAAAATAAATATTCATATTGAATTAGAATGTTAAAGAAATTATGACTTTTATAAATATTAACATAAATGTTATCATAAAATATTGCTGTCAGGGAAAAATGTTTTTTTTTTATTTTTTATTATAGGCTACAGGAACTTTATCGTTATCATATTCATTCAAATGCAAAAACAATATTAGCTTTTATAGCCTAATCCATAAATCAAGGAAACGAAAGGAAAGGAATAAAGCGGGTATAAAAATATAAAATAAATATTTTGTACAGTTCACAAACTTAGTCTCTAGTCTCAAAGCATTTATGTGCATTTTACCATTCTAATGCATTCCGTTTTCGTTGAATCATTTATACCTTTTAAGTTATAAAACAAGTCTGTAGGCTCATAACCACAGAACAACAGCCTTTTATCAGTATCACTTTCATCAGAAAAACAATTAAATGTGCATTACCCTGCACTTACGGTATTTTGATCATCCTGATCTGTTTTTACTCGCTGACGGTCATAAACCTATATAAGGTCCAAAGTTTGTTTGGGATCATTCAGTGTGACGTCATGAGGAACATTTGGCCTGGCGTCAACCTGTCTTTATCCTGCTGTGGGACTGACATGGAGGAAATACAGTACATGATACTTACTTCTGCCTTGGACTGATAAGATCGAGTCTTATGATGAATAAGCTCACCTGGATTTTGAAATGGACTGGAAATATGTGTGACCCGACCGAGGCTTTGCGCAACTGGAAACAGGTAAATGAAAATTCATGATGCATTAGAATTAAAATGAAGCTTTTACACTGATTACACTGTGTGACATAGCCTACTTTAGACGTTATGAGACAAAAAGGAAGGAAAGGAAAGAAATGCATTAATTTCAGCTGTGCGCTAGAACACGTTCAGTGTTTCACTGTGTCACGTGCTGAGAGTAGTGTACTGAGAGGAGGTCAAAACTGCTGGATCAGCATAATGCGTTCAAATGACGCACGGTTTGTGAACTGCTTCGATGTGAAATATTTTTTCCACAAGCCGAGGCATGTTACTATGTATAGATCGTCGATGCTTAACGGGGTCTGTGCTATTTAAATTTGCCAAAGATAACTAAAGATAAAGGTGTGTCGTCACACGCTGACCAATCACGGGTTACGCTACAGGTAAACTTTTTGACTAGTATGCCCACTCTACAGCAGCAGCGTAGGCGGATTCCTAATAGTAAGTGCTAGGGAATAGAATACCATAGGGCTCGGCGGCTAATATGATAAATATATGTCTATATGAGGCACTATATTAAACAAATATGTACTCGTACATTCTCACATTATTTGATAATGAAGTTTAATTTGGGCTGACTTCACAAGGTGTACTTTTATCCATAAATTATAGTCATAACAATCGCTAGCTTCGTGGGGTGATAGAATACCGCGAACCAATCGGAGCCTGCGTTTCCCATCACGTGACCTTCCCTCAGAAGCGCGCCGGAGTGTGCGCTCTAGTTTTTACGTTGAGACTCATTGGCTTGTCGAGCTCGCGCTCATGGCGGCTGCAGGCAGGGCGCGCGCAGTCCTGAAGCGCTTCAGTTTATGAACGTGAGAAGAAAGGAAAACGTTAAAAATGTGGCGGGGATAAACTGAACGACCTCCGGTTTTGCATTTTAAATAATGTTTGCAGAGGTAAGTCACGCTTTTCTCTCACTGCTTGGTCAGTGTGCTGTTTTCGCTGTATTTCCCGCTGCTGTTAGCTTAGCCGTGGGTTACCTGAACAGGTAAATAAACACACACACGTTGAAGTACACACACGGCTACACACTTGAACGCACACACGACTTGTGTGCGGGATTACACGTATTAATGCGATGAGATTAGATGTTTCTGAGCGCTGACAGTAAGTCTGCAGCTAGCTCAGCTAACATCAGCTGTCTGTGTGTATTTACATCATATATGTGTGCTTACATGAGTAATGTGTGTGTGACAGCTGTGTGTATAGCGGCCGTGGGTGGAGATGAGGGTTTTTTGTGTGTTTTCTGCGTGCTTCGGCTTGTTGATGTTGAGAATTGGTGGGAAATGACAGATGCGTCGTGGCATGTGTGTGAAACTCTTGTTACTGTCATATATGTGTTTGTGTCATACATGTGTTTGTGTCATTCGAGCCTCTGATCATGTATTTACACTAACGTTGAAGGAAAATGTCAGTTTTGTGTCTATGAGACAATGAAAGTGTTGTAGTCCAGGTCACGAAGTTGTTTATTATGGCATACCCGATAACAGACACTTGTTTTGTGTGTCTGTCACTACGTTGTTTCAGTATCTGATCATATGTTTATATTAAAAACTTAGCGTTTACAAAAGTAAAAACGCCTGTTTTAGCGGTTTATTTTGTAGTTCAGATCATGAATTTGTTTATATGATGAGAAGCTTGAATTTGTTTGTGTTGCACTTATGTTATCTATCTTTATTTTTTTGTCAAATAAGCCAGAATTCTTTCCATTCCAGTTAGATGATGAATTTGCTCAAGATAATCCTTGCTTTATGAGACCTGTCTTGTGTGTGAATGTTATTGCAGTTTCTGAGAATGTAATTTTAAAGTGACAAACTTGTTTGGGCTCTATGCAATGTTTAAACCTATGCAAATGTTGTGATATAGTTGGTTATGATGGCAAGATAACCGTCTGGTTGCATGACACTTAATTTCAGCCTTTAATTCTAGTTTTAAAGTAAACTCCTGTTTTGGCTGTAAGTGACATTTAAAGGAATAGTTCACCCCAAAAATGAAAATTTGCTGAAAATGTACTCATCCTCATGCCATCCGAGATGTAGATGAGTTTGTTTCTTTATCAGATTTGGAGAAATGCAGCATTGCATCACTTGCTCGGCAATGGATCCTCAGCAGTGAATGGGTGCCGTCAGAATAAGAGTCCAAACAGCTGATAAAAACACCATAATAATCCACAAGTAATCCACACCACTCCAGTCCATCAACTAATGTCTTGAGAAGCCAAAAGCTGCATGTTTGTAAGAAACAAATCCATAAGCAAGACGTTTTTTTGTCTTCAAACCATTGCAATGGTCCATAATCCATAACGCTTCCTCCAGTGATGAAGTCCATCCCCTGTTGTCTCTCACATAAAAATCCACCCACATATTTGTTTAGAGTTGTTTTGGACTGATGGCACCCATTCACTGCAGAGCATCCATTATCCATTTATTGACACATTTCTGCAAATCTGATGAAAAAACAAACTCATCTACAGTGGTGTGAAAAAGTGTTGGCCCCCTTCCTGATTTTTTATTTTTTTGCATGTTTGTCACACTTTAATGTTTCAGATCATCAAACAAATTTAAATATTAATCAAAGATAACACAAGTAAACACAACATGCAGTTTTTAAATGTAGTTTTTTATTTTGAAGGAAAAACAAAATCCAAACCCACATGGCCCTGTGTGAAAAAGTGCTTGTCCCCTAAACCTAATAACTGGTTGTGCCACCCTTTGCAGCAACAACTGCAATCAAGCGTTTGTGATAACTGGCAATGAGTCTTTCACATCGCTGTGGAGGAATTTTGGCCCACTCTTCTTTGCAGAATTGTTGTAATTCAGCCACATTGGAGGGTTTGAGCATGAATGGACTGTTTAATGTCATGCCACAGCATTTCAATTGGATTTAAGTCCAGACTTTGATTTGGCCACTCCAAAACCTTCATTTAGTTTTTCTTGAGACATTCAGAGGTGGACTTGCTGCTGTGTTTGGAATCATTGTCCTGCTGCAGAACCCAAGTGCGCTTGAGCTTGAGGTCACAGACTGACGGCCGGACGTTCTCCTTCAGGATTTCCTGATAGGGTGCAAAATTCATGGTTCCATCAATTATGGCTCATCCAGGTCCTGAAGCTCAGACCATCACACTACCACCACCATGTTTGACTGTTGGTATGATGTTCTTTTAATGAAATGCTGTGTTGGTTTTATGCCAGATGTAACGGGACACACACCTTCCAAAAAGTTCAACTTTTGTCGCATCAGTCCACAGAATATTTGCCCAAAAGTCTTGAGGATAATCAAGATATTTTTTGGCAAATGTGAGACGAGCCTTTGTGTTCTTTTTGGTCAGCAATGGCTTTTGTCTTGGAACTCTCCCATGGAGGCTGTTTTTGCCCGGTCTCTTTCTTATTGTTGAATCATGAACACTGACCTTAATTGAGGCGAGTGAGGCCTGCAGTTCTTTAGATGTTGTTCTGGGTTCTTTTATGACCTCCTGGATGAGTCGTGTTTGTGCTCTCGGAGTAATTTTGGTAGGCCGGCCACTCCTGGGAAGGTTCACCACTGTTCCAAGTTTTCTCCATTTGTAGATAACGGCTCTGACCGTGGTTTGCTGGAGTCCCAAAGCCTTAGAAATGGCTTTATAACCCTTTCCAGACTGATACATGTAAACTATTTTGTTTCTCATCTGTTTATGAATTTCTTAAGATCGCGGAATGATGTGTTGCTCTTTAAACATGCTTCACTTTGTCAGAAAGGTTCTGTTTAAGTGATTTCTTGATTCAACAGGTCTGGCAGTAATCAGGCCTGGGTTTGGCCTCAGCTTTCTAAAATAATGTGGTTAATCACAGTTCTTTCATGATTTAATAGGAGGGAGCAAGCACTTTTTCACACAGGGCCATGTGGGTTTGGATTTTGTTTTCCCTTCATAATAAAAAACTTCATTTACAAACTACATGTTGTGTTTGCTTGTGTTATCTTTGATTAATATTTAAATTTGTTTGATCTGAAACATTAAAGTGTGACAAACATGCAAAAAATTTAAAAATCAGGAAGGTGGCCAACACTTTTTCACACCACTGTACATCTTGGATGGCCTGAGGGTGAGTACATTTTCAGAAAATTTTCATTTTTGGTGGACTACTCCTTTAAGACCATGCAAATGCTGTTGTTCAGATAAGTTTTTTTTTTTTTTTCTTTTTTTTTCAGTTGCATATTGGTGGATACTGTATCCTAGTATTTCAGCATCTGATCCAGTAATCATGAACAGGAAAATTCATAGAAATCAATTAGTGAGAAGTGTGGGAACCTGATGATTTTGTGAATGGGTGTTACCTTTTGTTTTAGCTGCAAGGCATTGTTGAAACTCATGCAAATATTGTAGTATAGTTATGATGACATGCCTGAATAGAGTCAGATATATTTGTTCTGTTTTGGGGTTATTTCAGGTTAATGATCTAAAGATAAAATAATCTACAGGTTAACCACTTGTTTTGTTATGAAGACAAGCCTGACAGTTGGTTGCATGCTATATTTCATCACTGAAACTCATGCATTTGTCAAAAGTTTCAGTGCATTGAAATCTGTGTCTGTATTTCGTCACCTGATGACAGGTGGATGAGGTGAATCCTCTTTAGTTACATGACCCGCTGTAAAAGCGTCCACACGTGTCTCTGCTGGCGTATCAGGACTTGAGTGCAGTCGCTCTGTCTTTGCATTTTAGGGCTGGACCTCGAAGTTAATGCATTACTGCAAATGTTGCAAACCAAAGCATTTCAGGCCAGCCTGCTGTGGTTCATGTGACGTTATATTTGATTTTTTTTTGCAATAAATAAGAACATATAGATCTATAGCAATGTCATGCACAACAGGGTCTTATCATGTTTGTTTCTGTTGTTTCCTCAGCACTCCACGAGTAAATATTAAGAAGTATGCATGCTTGCACGGTGCACTGCTGGGTTGTGTGTCAACAGAGGAATGCAAAACTGTAAATGGGCAGCACTTGACTAAGAGTCAGGCTCGTATTACCACATGAGTAGCTCAGTTCACCTGTGCGCTGAATCTGTTCCAGCGTACTCTATGTGCTCTCTGTGTGTGCTCTGTTTATACCCATCAGATTTGTCAGATATATGCTCATGTAAATCTTATCATCTGCTCATTATCAAAGCTTGGGGAAGCTCCTGGTTATGGGGTGTTAATTAGCTGGCATTATTATATAATACTGACAGGCTGTTATTTCACAGTTACACCATGTAACCTGTGAAATGAAGGAAGTGTTTTAAAAAAATATATATTTACAAAGCCTTCAAGATATAGATAGAGGTTTCAATTTTTCACCAATATAAATTTGTATTTAGTTTATATATTTCATCAAATGTAATAATGAATTAACTTTTGTAGAACAAGGTGGAAGAGCAGCAGTGTTATTTTAATATCAGTAATATTATAATATTATTGTATTTATGACTTTTATATTATAATTCATTTTATTTAATTTTAAAGTTTTAGAAAAATAAAATTGTCTTGTTTTTTAAATATGTCTATATAGTTTTTAGTTTAGTACTTCAGCTTAAACTAAATAAAAATTAGAAATGGTGCCACAATTAGAAATTGTACATTTTATTTCAGTTGAATTTTATGAATATTTATACGTTTATATTTTACATTTTCACTTTAATTTTAGGTGAAGTTTCAGTATTTTTATTGTTCTATTGTTATTAATATTTTTAAAAACGTGTTTATTTAGTTTTAGTTATTTTAGTAAGGAATAGTTCACCCAAAAAGAAAATTCTGTAATTAATTAGGGGTTTAGCCATAATTTTATGAAGCTACAAGAATACTTTTTATGCACAAAGAAAACAAAAATAACGACTTTATTCAACAATTCTTTTCCTCCTCGTTCCGTATGCTGTGGTGTGCTGCCATTGTGGAGAGAATCACGATGCATGCGCTGTCTTCTGCTTCATATAAAGTCATTATTTTTGTTTTCTTTACACACAAAACATATTCTCGTAGTTTTTAAAAATTACGTTTGTATCCCTGACGTCACTTGGACTATTTTACCAATGTCCTTGCTACGTTTCAGGACCTTGATCGTGGTATGGGAGGGTCTGAGAGATCTCTGATTTCATCAAAAATTTTCACAAATAATTTAATGAATTGATTCACATAAATACAGTGATCTGTCACGCCACATTAAAGAACTTGAAAATCACATTACTGTAAGACACATAATTTGTGTTTCGTTATAAAACTGATTTTGAAAGCTGAGACTTTGTTTTATACTAAAAGCACAAAGCTTAAACTATTGCTATTGGGTGGCTGGCGCACTACAAATAACGAATGCAATGGAAGACATGAAATATTATTTTATTAAATTTTTTAACGTGCCACTAAAACACTGTCATAGTTTTGTTATAATTATATGTAATTATATATAAGTTTTGTTTTGTTTTTTTTCTGCCAGGCAAAAATCTAAATGCAAAAAATAGAAGAGTAATAATTAGGGCTGTCGCGATAACCGCAATATCGCAATACCGCGCTATTGACGAGCATAACCGCAGAGGAATGCAACAACCGCAGCAACCGCGATATTTCAGTGTTTTCTTTTTCGTAAGGTTACGCACTTCTTGTTTTACACTTTGTGCATGTGTACTGAATATTAGTAATGATAACAATGTGTACCATGCTGATTTGCACAGAGGCTCAGTAAATTTTCCCTTAACAAGCCTAAACAGACCACGAATGAGAGAGAGATCGACTGATCGCATGCGATTACCTGTGTCTGTCCTTCAGGCTATCATGTATATTTGTGAAAACAGGTTGTCATGTCCAAGGAAAGCGAAATCTGTCTTAGCATCGACGTTCTGCTGGTCAGCTGAGCCTTTAAAAGTGGTAATACCGCATACCGCGCTATTGAGCCACTCAAAATTACCGCAAGCGAAATTCCTTAACCGCGACAGCCCTAGTAATAATACTCCATGAGCAAACACAACTTGTTTTCTTAGAGACTAAAAAGTGTTAAATTTTTAAGAGCATTATTTTATTTCACTTTAAGAAAAAGTTTAAGTATAAAGTGATCTGTAGAGAGCTTGTACTCTTTTCTCTGTAAGTGCTGAAAGCTTATATCTGGATTATATACACAGCGTTTGATCTCAGGATAGTGGCACTCGAGCCTTGGGTATTTACACCGCTCTTAAAATAGACCTCGGTTGACCATCCTGAATTAATGGCGAAGCCTGATGAGTTTTGTGCAAGATCACACTTAAAACCTTCGGGAACTTTTTGGCACTTACAATGATCATTTTATTTAATGAGCTCTTCTCAGTGCAGATTCACCGTCTGACTTTATCAGGTCAGGCTGTGTATAAAGGCCTCGTCTCAGCTGAGGATATTCAGGCCGACATGCAGCATAATGTTAATGAATTTTGCAGTTTAAGGAGGAGCTTGTTTGCAGCAGGTGATTGAATGGCAGTCGGTGGATAATAATCTTAACCTTGCTAAAGTCTTTGCTGACCCGTCCTGTGAGGACGCAGCAGGACAGAATGAGATCATCGCTGTTAAGAGACCTATTAACTCTACAGCTTTACACCTTTCCATTGACAAATGGATGATTCATTGGTTTATCTATTAGATTGTATTAACGTCCCCTCCTGTCTGTCCTCGAAAGCGCACAGCTCGTCTGTCTACTTACTGGATGGAGATTATGCCACCTTATGTGATGTGTTCTGATGTGAAAACATGGTAAAGGTAAAACAGCTGTTGGATTATTGTGTGTTTGATGACAAAGAGAGCAGCTTTAGTCTTTAGTAATCTGCTTTTATCTTCTTTAGAGGTTAGTTTGGTGGTGATAAGGGCCGAAACATGTTTTTCAGAGCACACGGAAAACTTCCCACAGACAAGGACATTTTTCAATCAGTTAGATTGTATGTGCATTTGAGCAAGTCTCTTTATCTAATAAACTAAAGGCTAAAAAAAATAGCCTTTTTATAACTAAAGGAGACTGTTTGATTCAAAACGGCTTTTTCTTCCCTACATTTTTTTGGGTTGATGTAGCGGTTAACTTTTGTTTGCTTTCCCTCGTACTTGATAACGTTTTGATGGCGTTTACTCGCACACAGTCAGACCAAATGCAAATCAGACAAGCTCATTGCACTTTATCATTCTGAGGACTCATCTCCCAGTTTGTTCATCTCAGATATTTCTTATTTGCAGTGACCTTGTTCATCATTATATGGAATGTCAGTATTTCTGTCCTCCTCTAACAAGTGTGAACAAAAAATAGAAGTTAAACTGGCTATTTAATAAATTAAGATTGTCGATATTTAGTGTTTACTTTCATATTTCTGTGATTGACTTTATTCCACAGGAGAAATTTTGAATCATGTGCTGCTTGCTAACTTTCATGCATCAAAAAGAACAAAAGTGACTTATAACCAGTTTTTTTATTTCGTACAGTAGTTTTGTGTGACAAACCGGTCAAAATTTAAAGGTGCAGTAGGAGATCTCGGGAAATGCTAACGTTAGCCTGATAGCACTGAAAGCGAACGTCCCACCCTCCCTGCAATCGCCGTCCAAAGCCACGCCCTCTGAACGCACATACACTCAAAGAGCAGCCAGAGACAACATAAATTACTACAATAGGCTACATCAACGGTTTCCAATTACAGTCCTAGTGCCCTCCCCGCTCTGCACATTTCATATGTATGAAATCCGTGAGTGAATGTTCTGAAGTGAAATAAACAGATTTTCCTGCTCAGGGAGTAACATTAGGGAGCAATGAACACTGTGTAGGGAGCATGTCAATCAGTTCATGTCAATCAGAACACAGTTCATGCACGGAGCTCTCTTCTAACGAGCTGGTCATCTGAACCGAGTGTGTTAACGAAGCGAGACATGCAAAATATGCAGAGCGGGGGACGCGCGGACTGGAACTGGGAACAGCGCTGGGCTACATCATGTGTCATTCACCCGTGAGAGAACTTTACAGCACAGTTAGTAAAAGTACTACAATACCAGGAAGAAGATCGGGTTGTTGATGTTTGCCTGCCATTCTCGCTGTGTCTGCACCGCGTGCGTGAACGCGCTGATGACGTATCTGTCTGCACCAACAGGGTGCGCAGAGGTATGCTAATACATACGTTGACAGGCAGGTAAGAAAGACAATTAACGAGCGGTTCGAGCGTTTTAATTGGACAAACATTTCTTGGTCCTACACTTTCCACAGAATATATGAATACAGATAAATACATTTAGACCACTTAACTTACTGATTGCTATCAGGATGTGAATGTTTCTGAAGAGAATCACCTATGGCACCTTTAAGAGATTATTCACTGATCATTTTGACTTAAATTTATGCCTGTTCATCACACAGATCAAAACAGATTAACTTGGCAAAGAAGTTTATGGTGCTTTTTATTTATTTATTTTTTGTAATTTTATGCCAGGATATTCTTAAATTAATTTGTGTTCCAATGAAATAAAAAGCTTGTACAGGTTTGGGATGACATGAGGGTGAATAAATTATCACAGAAGTTTCATTTTCAGGTGAATTATTCCTTTATTTGAGATAAATAGCCATAATTTTCACATGCTGGACAGTAAAACAGGTGATAAAATCCCACAGACTTACACGTAATCACAGAGACTGAGTCTTAAAAACAAACTTATATTTTTTTTTTACAAATTTAATGACATTATTTTAAACGTGGTTTAATGGCTGGCAAATTTTCTCAATTCACCTGCCATTGGAAGGTGTAGCATATAGTTTTACACCCTGATGATGATAATGATGATGTTAAAACTGATCCAGAACATGCCGAAAGAAAACATAAAAATGTCATTTGTTTTGCTCTAATAGTGTTGTGTTGTTTGCTGATGTTTCTGCTCGAATAGTTTGCCAACAGCTGCTTTGCGGTCCGGTGACGCTCCACCCGTGTGAAAGCCTGTTTGTTCAGCCTTCTAATAACACATACATGCATTGTGTGGCATAAAACAATCTATAGAAAGCTACAGCAGTGGGTTTGTTACGCTGTCTCACCAAATCCACAGGATGTCAGCAGCACGAGTCTTGAATGGCCTGCTGTGGGCAGAGGACTCAACAGGTTACAGAGGTCAGCGGGTCAGGACTAGGGTTTGCCGTCCTGAAATGAATCACAGAGGTTAAATCAGTATATAATTTCATATAGTTAATCAGTATCACACAAAGAGTGACTTTTTTCTCTCCAGAAATCAGCATGATTACAAATGTGATATTGATTTTATACAACAGTTTAATAAACAGTAAGTTAATATTAAGAGACTTACGTTTTAGACACTATATTGGATGTTTTTCCTCTATTTCGCCAAAAAAACCCAAAAAATCCAAACAAAGCCACAGCACTGTTTTGCGTCTCTGAGCAACATGACAGTGTTTCGTTCCTGAATGAATCAATCGTTTAAATGATTCGGTTCAATCGCAATGACTCGCTTATTAACAGTGAATTGCTGCCACCTACTCGTGGTTTTAAGTTAAGTATCTTTTCTTTTTAAAAATAATTTCAAATATCAGTGTTTTATGTTTAAAATATCAAAACAATATTTATGCATTTGTAACTGCAGGTTAAAGCATTAAACATTAAACAGTGTGTAAACGCATCTAAATGCCACTTCAGATGCAGCTTCTGCAAAGACTTTGTTGATACTGATTTCATTTGTTTGGAAACAGCCTAAATGTCTTATTATTCTGGTTGACTCATTAAATGCAAGAATTTGAAAAAAAAAATGGCTTTATAAAGGTAAAAATCCAATTTAAACTTATTGGAAAAGATTCATTTCTATCACTGATGTGAACTGGCCACACAGAATATGAAGAATATCAAAAACTTTAGGAGTCAGCTATCCATGGTAGTCCTTAAGGTATAATAACACACTCAAAATATTGTCTAATTATTGATATCAATAAAATCCCAGAGTGATTTGTGTATGTTTCTGTGTATGTAAACTAATGTATTTTGTTCTATGTGTAACTAAATGTGCTGCCTGTCTTGGCCAGGACCCTCTTGTAAATGAGATTTTAAATCTCAAGAGTTTTTAATTTCTGGTTAAATAAAGGAATTAATTAAAAAAAAAAAAAAAAAAAAAAAAAAAAAAAAAAAACTTTTAAAATAAAATATCTAGATATCTTTTTTTGTTAATATCGCACACCTCTAGGCCCTATAAAATGCGTTCTATTTTTTTCGAATTCCATTTTATTTTTAACCAAAATGTTTTCCATTATTTCCATTATTCACACAGAACATGCAGGTTTCGTATTTAAATAGTCTTTTTGCGGGTCCATATTCACAGACACTAATCCATATTGCAATTTTATTTAAATGTACTGACCTATTTTTGATTTACTCATTCTAAATTTGGCAAATTCCATGATATTCCACATTATACAGTAAATACCATTTTTATTAATGGATCCTTCGATTCCGTCCTCATTTTCTGCATTGCAGAAATCATAGGGCTCTATGTTTAGAGTAAGTTTATGTGGAGCAATAGCTCTCTAAAATATCTTAATTTCTTTCTTTTACACTCTTGCAGTCTTGCACTTTGGTCTTTCTTTCCTTCTTTCTGTTTCTTTCTTTCTCAGATTAACGTTTGAACATATTTTTGGCTGATGTTTATTTAACACACTTCATCTGAGCAGAACACACTCCAGGTCCGACCCTTCAGACCCGTGTGTGTGTGTGTGATCGGCTCAGGAGAAGGAAGGGAAGGGCACAGATTGGGTCACTGAGTTTCCTGTCCTGGCAAAAACAGGAAACCTGGCCATTGGACGCATTCACAGTCACACTCGCTCCTCTCATCTGTGTCGTCTCTAGTTTATTTCCTCCTTTCAGTTCTTTTGAAATCCTTTACCTGTCTGCTGAAAGCTCCTGCATTGTGCTTTCAGTTCTTCTGGGTCTCTGTGATGATGGTGATGATGATGATCTGGGGCAAAATGCAGCTTGGTGAAATGGCCTGTAATTTCACTACTTTAATTGCAATGCAAGAACGATAGTCTGAGTCTTACTGATTATATCTGACATGAGTGAGAATCAAATCAAAGAGCTGAAATCTCAAGGACTTTTACCTGTGTGAACATTTAAAGCAGTAGTTGATGCTGCTGAAATGATGATGCTAATAGCAAAGCAATGCCTTTGTCTTAGAGATAAAACATTATTTTAACGAAATAGTGCAAAATATGTTTTCATGGCTGTAAATTTCCTCAATTCACACACTATTTTGAACATTTTCGACCCTGATGATGTTCGGTTTCAGTTGTTCAGTTGCTGCAATCATCTCGTGGTTTTCTTCTGTATGTTCAGCTACACTATTTTCATGCTGCTTTCATTCCGATCAATTAATGCTCTTTAGCATGAGCACTCAGTCAGCCAAAGATAAGAAATAATGGCATTAACTCTCTCTCTTTATCTGTGTTTGTGTGTTTCAGGCCAGTCTGTCCATCTGGGGATGGGGGGGTCTAGGAGTCGTCCTCTTCCTCATCACATTTGGACCCTTTGCCATCTTTTATCTGGCCTTCTACATCCTCTGTTTCATTGGCGGGTAAGTGGATCACACATACGTCTCATTTCAGGCTGCATCAGTGTCTTTTAAGCTCTGTAAGACCTGTCGATGCTCCAGTGTGATGATGCAGTCTCTCTCTTCTCTCTTTCTAGGGGTTTTGTAGTGCTGCTTTTATTTGGAAAGATAAACTCAGAGAAACACCTGGAAAGGTGTGAACACTCCTACCTGCCATCAACACAGCCAGCCATACTGAAGGTGTGAAAACTCTTGCATGGCTGTCTTCCCTTTTATTTATTATATTTACCACAACATATACAAGCATTTGTAATGCATTTGATCGATAAAGTACGACATTGATGCTTTAAAAACATTTGCATTAAATTGAATGATGAAGTTAAATATTTTAATAAGTGAAAATAATTTAATAATAATTGTAACATTAATAATTAATAATAAACATTTTTAAAAATATTCTTAATTAAAAATACTAATACTAAAAAAATATGAAATGCAGCTTTCTGCATTTTTTCTTAAAACGTTTGAATTATATTTAATGAAATTGTTTTTTTGTTTTTTTTTGTTTTTCAGAAATTCTGTTTTAGTTGTTCTGAATTTTGTTCTGATTTAATATAAATTCATTATCAAAAGTGGTGGTAATCAAATAAAGGCATAAACCATTAACAATTAACAATTTTATTAATCTTTTAAAATGTAATCAAACAAAAATTTGGGGGCAATTTTTGACCAAAGTGCTGCACAACAGTTTTTTTTTTTTTTTGATAATATTAAAATATGGAAGAAACCATTTGTGAAAAGTTTTAATAATTTTATTTTTGTTGTTATTTTTACTTTGAGCTGTAGATTCCACTGTGAAAAAGTAATATATTTCTGTCATAGTTTCTACAAATTAAACCAAACTTTTATTTTGACAGCTTTTGTGAAGACCTTTGAGGTTCTGTGTATGCTTATTTTAATCTAATTAAAATTGGTTTTATTAAGCTAATTCATTAAGAAACATTCTTCTGCTAGATAGAATATATTGTCACTGACATGTAAACTAAGGTTTATAATTAAACAAGTGAACAGGTATTTTCTACATTTTTATTTACAATAACATTTACTGATAAATCATGCCCATTAATACCAGAAACATTTATTAAGAAAGTAAATTGCTGTTTTTTATTTCATGATGACTTTGGATTGTGCTCATGTTCAATTGAGTTTAAATTCTTTGTGTTTCTTCGTCAGGTTTTGGAGGAGATGAAATCAGAGTCCAAACCCATAAAGATCGATCGCCGTCTGACAGGATCCAGTATCATAGATGAGCCACTGCAGCAGGTACCATCAACAAAACCAAACGGATGGGTGAATGCGACAGCTGAAAGTGCACATTCATGCATTTGAGGAACCTGTGGTTTCTCCACTGATGAGCTTCTCTCAGACTGTCAAGCTTTCACTTCACAAATGCCATTTGTTTCCACCCATGACATGCGTCAGACGCTGGATCAGCTCGTTTGAGAGTTAAGGCTCAGCTGCTGTTTTCATAAAGCAGATGAGCACATGACACTCATTTTCAGTCAGTGGCCTCACATGCTGTACTGAATCGGCTTTAAGTCTGCTTACAACGCATATTTTTAATGCTACACTTTAGCTTTTATTTGCGTTTATTGTTAGTCAGAGAGGTTTCTTGCACTATAAAACCACCATATTGATGTTGCACAACCATTTACACTTTGACATTTAGAAAACAGGTTGTTTTACTGTTGTACCTTAGATATGTAAATGACACACCAGTGTCACTCAAACTGTTGTTCAAGTTGCAGGATATTGGATGGGTATTATGATGTAAATATATGTTTGTTTTATGTTAATGCTATCTAGACAGCGGCCTATGCTGTCATTATGCACACATACCACTAAATATAAGAGGCCTGTCTAAATTAATGATTGTCTAAGAAGCACAAAAATGTACCGTACACAAAATAATATTGGATAAAATGGTTTATTTTTATTAGATGGAGCTGTAATTTTTAGTATTTAATGAAGTATAATTATATAAAAAAAAAAATATTTTATTGATTATTTTATTTAAGTCAAGTTAATTTGTATAGTGCTTTTCACACTACACAGTTTCAAAGCAGTTTACAGAAAATCATGATGTTAATGTTTATATTATCTTAATATCTTTAAGCCTTACAGTCGCATTTACCCGATTAGAGCTGGGCGATAATATAGCTTACATCTTGCATTAAACTTAATAATTGAATTAATTAATTAAATAATTTAATGATTAATAAATGTTTAATGTAATGCATGTTTTAATTCAATTTCATAATTTAATAATTACGTTAAATTATTTAATTACATTTAATTAATTTATAATTAATAATAATTTATTAACATTTTTGCAAATATTGGAGCCCTATGAAATATTTTATATAAATATTTTTCAGAA
Source organism: Acrossocheilus fasciatus (assembly GCA_036784905.1). NCBI lineage: Eukaryota > Metazoa > Chordata > Actinopteri > Cypriniformes > Cyprinidae > Acrossocheilus > Acrossocheilus fasciatus. The sequence continues at coordinate 3,862,033 of CM071956.1, forward strand.
TTCTCAGGTATCTGTTGCGGCGGTAATCAAATAATGCATACATCTCTAACAATTGAATTAATCTTTTACAATGTAATCAAATATTAATTTAACAATTTCCTAACAAAATTGTGGATCAAAGTGTTGAACGACAACCAAGTGCACTGTATGTATGCAGATAAATTTGGACTTATATATCCTACTTTACATAAAAAGCAGGCAGATAAAGAGCATATCTGGGTAAACTTGGATATACTTGTAGTTGTATAATTGTTGTTAATTTCCATTTAAATTTAACATAATTCATTCATTTCCATTGAAACCTTTGCAGTGCATTTTGTAATAGCATAATCTGCGAGAATGCATTTGGTGCTGCCTTGGAAAAATGAACTATAATAAGACAGCATGGTGTTACCTACTGTTTTGAACAGCCTCCAAGTGGAGAGTGTTGCCTAAAAATGGTGTCTTGGTAGGCAGCAGTCTAGGTTTTTGGAACAAGGCTGACGTGTTCAAAAACGGTTCCTATTTTTTGTGGTTTAGTTTCAGTAACTGGTCTGGGTGGACTGGAGAGACTTGTAGATGTGAGAAAAGACAGATAAGTATCCGGTTTTCCCATGATGTGACCACATTAAAATCTTGTTCCATAGTTTAAGACCTCATTATGAGTGAAATCGTTGTGTAACTCATCCTATGTACGTCTGAGGTTTTGAGGAAATTGCATTAAGTTAAAGACAGTCATGAGAGTGTGTCAGCAGCTTCAGCTCTGTCTGTTCTGCTGGGCTTCACATCAGCTCTGGAATGTCTACCCAGAATCCTTTGCAGTAGCAGTGATGGGCCATTGTGTCTGTGCCAAAAAGAACCGAGAGCACATGATCCAGAAAAATACATTTTCCTTGTGAGGTTATGAAATCCGGATTATTTTTTGTTTCCAGAATTATTTTTGTTTTTTCCTAAATTCTGTGGTTTCAATTCATGTTTTTCTAGCTTCCCTTTTAATGGTTTAATTAGTTAGTTTAACAAATAAAACTTAAACAATTTTTACAGTAGTAAGGCCATATAAAATGGTTTATTTTTTGGAAATTCTGTGTAATTTTTTCCTAGATTTCTGAGAGTCTTCATGAGCATTTTGCAATTTAATTTGAGAAACTATTATCATATAATATACATACAGAAAATCAAAGGTCTTCATGGGAAATAAAAATTCAGTTTAACTTGAAGAAATTGTGACCGAAGTAAATTACTATTGCACATTAGAAAGTATATCTCAGTGTAATAATAATAAAAGTAGTAATACTAAAATTGATTATTCAAATTTAATTACTATTGAAATGGAATCCAGACTAAATAAAATGAAGAACACTGAATTTGGTAAAAAGAAATTATAATATGCGAAAAAAATAAAAAGCATTTCTAAATGCCTATTTAAAAAAAGAATAAAAAAAAAAACTTAATAGACTAATGATTTAAATTAGATATGTTTTGAATTTAACCATTAAAACTGAGTCTAAAAAATAGGTAACATTTAGAATAGTTACACTTATTTACTATTAACTACAACTTTTCCCTCAATAAATTCCTAATTTGCTGCTTATTAATAGTCAGTAAGGTAGTTGATAAGTTTAGGTATTGGGTTAGGGATGTAGAATAAGGTCATGTAGAATAAGGCATTAATATGTGCTTAATTACTACTAATAAATGGCTAATATTCTAGTAATATGCATGCTAATAAGCAATTAGTTAAGAGACCCTAAAATAAAGTGTTACCAAGAAAAATTCAGAGAAATTGGAAAAAAACAACAACAACCAAAAGAACCGAATTTGGAAAAAAAATAAAATGGAATTTCATAGGACCCTACAAATGGTGTCCTGTTTGTTTCAGGAAATGATCATCTGATCCTCTTCTCATGTCATTCATCAGGTCATCCAGTTCGCCTTGAGGGACTATATCCAGTATTGGTATTACACACTGAGTGATGATGAGACGTTCCTCTTGGAGATCCGTCAGACGGTCCAGAACGCACTCGTTGAGTTCTCCACCAGGTAAGACACCTGTCTGACACAGATCTGCTTTAAATCACTGCTGTATCAGCATGTGAGTGACGCAGGGATGATGCAACACCTGACCACAAACCCAAACACTGCATTCAGATGTTCTGACCCATTTTTCCTGCTAAACGCAGTGTTGAAATGGAGGCCGTTTATCCTGTGATTCATTAAGTGCTCAATCTTTCCTTTCCTCAGGTCTAAAGAGGTGGACTGGCAGCCGTATTTCACCACCAGACTAGTGGATGACTTTGCGACTCATCTGCGTGTTTTCAGGAAAGCTCAGGAGAGGCTGAACGAGAGAGAAGATCCAAAACAACGTAAGGATTGTTCTCTTCTCTTCTCTCTGCAAAACCAAATCAAACAGTTTATCAGTGGCAAGACTGCAACACTGGTAACACTTCACACTAAGGTCCCATTAGTTAATGTTAGCTAATGCATTAATTAACTTGAACAATGAGTATACATGCATTTATAAAATATATCCATCTTTATTTAACTGTTCATTTCACTGTTCATGTTAACTCATTGTTAGCTCATTAATAAAGATTAATAAATGCTTCAGAAATAGTTTTCTTTGTTTGCAGGGTTGCTTTTTATAACTAAAACTGAAACCAAAAAATAAAACTGAAATAAAATATAAAAAAAACTTGAGCTTAGTTTATTTCAACTGGTTACCAAAGAAACATTTCTTGTTTTCATTTAGTTTATCTTGGTGAATTAATATAACTAAACTAAAACTGCAATAAAAAGAAGTTAACTATGCATGCAAAAATGAATAAATTAATAATAAAAATGACAAACACACAATTAAGTACTAATTTGAACTAAAATCATTTAATTAAAAATTAATTATCATTTCAATCAAAACTGTAAAATATTAAAATAAAAGCTAAATCAAAATAGTAATATCAGCGATCAACGCTAAGGATTTTTTTACTTCCCCTGCCATCATTTTCACTGGCCCTGCCACAAAAAATAAAATAGTTGCTGTTATCATTGTTTTTGATCTATGTTATCTTGTATTCTAATTAATAAGCTTATATGACACCAATATTTTAGATATCAATTAAATTTTACAATTCTCTATTTCAATTTCAATACCACAGCAAAAATCACTAGCCAAAAATAAACAAAAATATAAAGTTTAAACATTATTAAAGGCAAGTGACAGCCAGTAACTAAGAACAAATGAACAAATGATTAATTAAGCATTACCACAAATAAACATAAGCCTGTAGCCCAAAGATAGAAATGAAATGATGCTTTAGGTTTTTATGTTTTGTAGGATGTTCTGGTACAGAAATCGAAAAATCACATATAAAATAACATTACTCTGTGTTGCACCTTGATTTTTCATAGCCATTTGAAATTTTAATCATGGATTAATCCACAAAAATAAATAAATAAAACATGTGCAATGTTTGATTTATATTAGACTGTATAATTTCAAAACGTTACATAAAACATCGACACGAAACAGAAACAGCAGACGGGCTGAGTGAGACGCAGTTTCACTCTCTGCCAGCAGGCGGCGCTCATGGAACAGTGATGCAGCGTTTCCTTGGTTACCGCTGTTAAACACAGCAGTGCACATATTAACACCAATTTAATATGCATTATACGGAGACAAGTTGAAAAAAAAACGCCATTTCTGAAAACAGCCAGTTCCCCTCAGAAACACATTCATATTAAATTCAGTATTTGGATTTTCTTACTGTATTTCGCACATCGTGAACAGTGATCTTGTTCTGCCTGTTAGTGCTACAGTGTTTTCTTTTCTGTGTGTCAGTCTTCATCGTCTCTGGCCTCTGTTAATAACAACATATTTCCACACAAATGGCATTTGGGGAAATGACCGCAGTGCAGTTTGTGTGCAAGCACGGAACAGAAGATGCTCTAAAATAAAACAAAAAATGTCCGGTCGATAAGTGCATCTGTACTCCAGTGTATAAATTCAATATAGATTAATCATTGTTGAAGTTACTTGCCAAGAGGCGTATTTTGACATACTTCTGTACGTATTTGGCCGTTCAGGCGGCTCGTGCGTGTCAGAGACGTGGCTGTCTGTGCGCGAGCTGTTCACACATTTTTAAATGAATAAGGCTTAAAAATGCATGCAAATGATAAACTTTCCTGATAACGCTGCAGTGGCCCAATTGGGCAAGTGACAAATCCGTCTACTGTCCCGAACGTCCTTCACGCTGGCCATCGGGCTCTCCTTATTGTCAAGCCCTGATATACATTACTATAACAGTATCTCAGTTATACTAAAATAACCCTGATTGTTAGTTCATGTTGACTGAGTGTTAACAAATGAAACCAGATTGTAAAGTTTTACTGTAATGAAGCAAAAAGTAAAAATGTCGTCATTTGCTCACTCTCGTGTCTTTTCGAACCCATTTAACTTTATTTCTTCTGAGGAATGCAGGAGTGTTTTGAGGATTGAGAATGGTGCTGTTTTATTTTTGGGTTAACTAACCTCGTAAAATAGAGTCAGATGAGTGAGTAGAGCAACCTAGAGCTTTTTATTGCATCACAGCTGATTAGGAGGTGATGTAAAGATCTCAACCTGTAGCGTGTAAAAAAACAGTTGATTTACTAATGCCACGTCCCGTTCACTGAGTACAGGGCATCTTTAATGGGAACTTTAATTGATTGTACTGACTCATAGTGTGAGCTTGTGCATGACGCCGTCGGTGTGTTTGTGGCAGGTGACGCGCCGGACGAGTTGCTGGACTCGTTTTTTGAGGCGGAGGTGGAAATGGAGAGGAAGATTTGTAGAGATGTCGTTTGCACGTCACGCAAGGATGAAGAAGGTAAGACAAACACGTAGGATTTGTGTCTATAGACAGTTCAGACACTCCAGCCCAGTGATTCAAGGCGTGGTGTGGGGTTGTGTCAACAATAGTCATGAATAAGTTGAACATGCTTCTCTAGGGCAGATCTTATTTGCCAGACCAGCTGAAAGATTAAACACACACCCAGTCATGAATGCAGGGAAATCCTTTGAGAAAACTTTGAAACAAGATTTTTGGGTGGAGGAGTTTGTATAAATGTGCCCTGTGAATATAAAAGTTGTCATGTGATCACATCTTTGTTCCATCATCATCTGATGATTGATCACAAATCATTTACTCACCCTCATGTCTTTCCAAAACCAGCTTTCCTTCCTCTGCGGATGTTTTGATGAATGTTTACGCTGCTGTTTTCCACACGGTACAGTGGAACAGTAGCTGTTGAGTTTCAAAAATACACAAAAAACACTGTAAAAGTAGATTCTATGGTTTCTGCGAACCCTTAAAAAAGTTTTATGACATTTTAAGGTGTAAATATGGTATAAAAAAATGAATTATCAATTTTAGATGTCTTAAATTTTGACATTTGGATGGAAAAGCCTTACAGCCTTGTGTTTAATATCACACATTTATGCCAGGAGATTGTTAATGATCCTTTGTTTATTAAATTATGACTGTTTACTTCATGGTGTTTAAATTGTAATATGTTGTAGATGGATCTAAGCTTTTTGAATGAGCAGCTGGAAGTAGCAAATCATAGACATTTCAAAATAAAAGTCCTGGTGTATTTCAGGTTTGTTTATAATTAAAAGTGCCACGTCATGCATGGTATCTTTTTTTTTTCCTGGTTATTACTGGTACAGTAAACTACATCTGGCATTTATTTCAAAATAAACTCTTATAGCTTTTCTTTGGGCTGCCTGATCACAGGAAGGAAAGACAGAAAACATTATTTAACACACTGAGTATTTGGATTTTACCAGTGTCAGCGCAATAATCTGTAATAATATTTTTTGATGTAATTCATATGTACTTATATGTTGGTACACAAACAGATTTCATGTGTATGTTGTCTTTGCGCTGTATGTTTGTTTGACTGCTGTGTGTTTTTGGTGCAGGTTATCTGCGGGATCTCTGTGAAGTGCTGCTGTACCTGTTACTACCTCCTGGAGATTTCCACAACAAGAATATGAGATACTTCCTCAGGGTGAGACACTCACACATGCTCAATCAGTCCCAAATTCATTCAAATAACATTTTATCTTTGGTCAGCTAAAAAAGGGATGAAAACTAAAGCACAGTTTGTGGAGAAAACCATACATTTTTATGTCTGATTTTTAAACTTCTTCTCTGCCTTCTCTTGTAGTGAGAGCAAAAATAAAACTGTTAAATAGTTTTTGTTATTTGAAGTAAAGCTAAAATAAAATATAAGATGAAAAACTGAAATTGAAATAAAAATGAAAAATATAACAATAACACTGATTCAGAATATTAATAAAAACTATAATTCAATACAGTCTGCAGTATTTTAATGCCTTTTATTAAGCTAAAAGAAAAAATAAGATGAAAAACTTAAGGAACTTAAAAAAAGGAAATGTTGCCTTGGCAACTAATTGAAATAAAAAAAAGTACTAAAATACAAAATACTAAAATAAAAAATAAAGCTAAATAGAAATATAAAAAAAATAAAAAATGACAAACACAGCAAAAATACTAAAACTTAAAATAATATTAATAAAAATAAATACAATAATCAATAAAATAAAATAATAAAAAAATGGAAAAGTAAAATATTAATTAATACTATAATATATCAAATAACATTTATTATAATTTAAACTACTGCAAAAGAATTTTATAAAATGCAATTTGGAGAATGTCTATATTATTCTCTGTGGAAATTGACATTATATCACAAAAGATGTTGAATAGAGCTTAAGTTGTATGTAATACAGGACAGTCCTTTAATTAACTGATTGACTCTTTGATGTCCTGCAGGAAGTTTTGGCCAGAGGAGTTCTGCTGCCCTTAATTAACCAGCTGAGTGACCCAGATTACATCAACCAGTTCATCATCTGGATGGTGAGACCTGCTCGGTTCTTACAGTCCAGGAGCGTGTCGTGAATTACCTTTTACCTAAGACGTTTCGTCTGTGTGTTTAGATTCGTGACTCCAGCTGTAACTACGAGGCCTTCTTGAACATCTTAAAGCTGACAGACAAAGTGGCCGAGCTGGAGGCCGTCAAAGACAAAGTCCTGGAGGAGCTTCAGTACCTCCGATCTCTGGACACGGGAGCAGACGGTACACGTGCTCACTCATGTTTACACACATACGCTTAAAGGTGCCATAGGTGATTCTCTTCAGAAACATTCACATCCTGATAGCAATCAGTAAGTTAAGTGGTCTAAATGTATTTATCTGTATTCATATATTCTGTGGAAGGTGTAGGACCAAGAAATATTTGTCCAATTAAAACGCTCGGTCTGAGCGTTTTAATTGTCTTTCTTACCTGCCTGTCAACGTATGTATTAGCATACCTCTGCGCACCCTGTTGGTGCAGACAGATACGTCATCAGCGCGTTCACGCACGCGGTGCAGACACAGCGAGAATGGCAGACAAACATCAACAACCCGATCTTCCTTCCTGGTATTGTAGTACTTTTACTAACTGTGCTGTAAAGTTCTCTCACGGGTGAATGACACATGATGTAGCCCAGCGCTGTTCCCAGTTCCAGTCCTCGCGTTCCCCGCTCTGCATATTTTGCATGTCTCGCTTCGTTAACACACTCGGTTCAGATGACCAGCTCGTTAGAAGAGAGCTCCGTGCATGAACTGTGTTCTGATTGACATGAACTGATTGACATGCTCCCTACACAGTGTTCATTGCTCCCTAATGTTACTCCCTGAGCAGGAAAATCTGTTTATTTCACTTCAGAACATTCACTCACGGATTTGCGCTGCTCCTCACACACAGACGAAAGAGAAGTGTGAAGTGTGACATAATATACCTCTGTAAATAAATACAATTTAAATTCAGGTCTGGCACACTTTAATGCCCTTTGTATGGAACATAAACGCTCGCTTCGAACTGGAATCATGGTGGAATATCTGGTGATGTCCACGTCGCAGGGCACTTATGACTTACGCTCGAACAGAACAACCGTCAGACGTGATCAGATATACATATGAAATGTGCAGAGCGGGGAGGGCACTAGGACTGTAATTGGAAACCGTTGATGTAGCCTATTGTAGTAATTTATGTTGTCTCTGGCTGCTCTTTGAGCGTATGTGCGTTCAGGGGGCGTGGCTTTGGACGGCGATTGCAGGGAGGGTGGGACGTTTGCTTTCAGTGCTATCAGGCTAAAGTTAGCATTTTCCGAGATCTCCTACTGCACCTTTAAGTGTTGTTTTTTTCATTTGGTTGGAAAATAAACAATGAATTCTGGGGTTTGTTTTGGAAAATTTGAGAGCAAGTTCAAGGCGTTATAATAACAAACACTGTTTACTCTTCTTTTTCTCTCTCTCTCTCCATACTCACAGATATCAACTTCATAAAGAATCAAATCAATAGTTTGCTCTTTGTGAAGAAAGTCTGTGAAACACGGATACAACGGCTACAATCAGGGAAGGTAAACAAATCTCTCGTTTCATTCATATTTGCTTTATTATAATACATGGATATTCATTAAAAACATTTATATTGCTAGGAATTTAACTTTCTTTTCAATAATGATCAATTTAGCATTAACAGTAGTGTAAATTAAACATGAAATAATTCCTCTTAATCAAGGTTATTATAGTTAACTGAAACTGAAACCATTATAAACATTTTCATTTCTTGAAATAAAACTGAACTGAAAAAAACAACAACTATATTTTAGCTGGTTGCCGAGGCAGCATTTCTCATTTTAATTTTATTTGACTTGATGAACTTTAATAACTAAAACTGAAATATAAATAAAAGCAATACAGTATCTAATTATTTTTTTATATAACCTAATAAAATGAACAAAATGCACAACAAAATTACTAACACTTTAAAATTAAAAAGAAAATGGAAAGTAAAAAAAATTAAAAGTAATTCAAAATATTAATAAAAACTGTAATAGTGTCTAAATAATAATGTATAACAAATGTATAATTAAATTATAAATATGTAGTTATAATTAATGTAAATAAAATATTAATTGTATTATATTAATTATCAGTTAATTATTACAGAAAATTATACAGACAATTAATATAATTAATTATATTATATATAATAATAAGAATATTTTTGAAAAATACAGAAATGACTATTTTCCAAAATCATAATTTTTATTATTATTAATAACAGTATTATGTTATTATAGTATTGCAAACAGGTATTTCTGTATGTTCCAATATAATTAATTACTGTTATTAATAATGATGTTTATTACAGAAATACAGAAATAACTGTTTTTCAAAAACATTATAAAATACATAAAAAAATGGACTTATTGTACTTTTAATAATAATTTCAGGTTTTGACAGCAATTAATCAGTTGTCTAACAATTAACATTTCACCTGCCAATATGTCTTTTTAACACGCTTGGGTTGTTTGTTTTTTTTTCCGAACAGGAAGTTGACGCATTGAAACTTGCAGCTAATTTTGGGAAGCTGTGTGTGATCCCGTTGGAACATATATTAGTGCACAACATCGCGCTGCAGTTCTTCATGGGTGAGTCGAGGCGGATGCACACAAACTGTCCTCTCTTTAGATATCTTTCCTCAATACCTTTAATCTCTCTCTGTCTCTAGACTACATGCAGCCCATGGGCGGTCAGGCGATCCTGTTCTTCTGGCTGACGGTGGAGGGCTATCGGGTCACGGCCCAGCAACAGCTGGAGGTCTTACAGAGCAGCCAGCGAGACGGGAAGAGGCAGAGCAGCCAGACCACCAAAGGCCTGCTGAGAGCCGCCGCGCTCGGCATCTACGACCAGTACCTGTCCGAGAAGGTGAGAGGATTGAGACTTACTGGTAAGAATGAGTAAAGGGTCCATGAAGCGATGTTTGACAGGTTTATTTCCACTCAGGCCTCTCCTAGGGTGGAGGTGGACGAAGGGTCTGTAACCAGACTGGCTCAGAAACTCAACAAAGAGGATCCCACACCCGAGATATTTGATGAAATCCAGAAAAAGGTAATGACTGATGTTTCATTAAGCATATATGTAAGCCTGGACCACAAAACCAGTCATAGGAAATTTATAAAATATCTTCATGGAACGTGATCTTTACTTGATATCCTAATGATTTTTGGAATAAAAGGAAAAATTGATCATTTTTACCCATACAATGTATTGTTGGCTATTGCTACAAATATACCCGGGCTACTTATCAAATCGCACAGACTGCATTTTAATTATATATCAGAGTGAAGTGCTGTGATCTTTTCACGCTAGCAGTGTTTTCAGAGTCAAACTCCATCCCTGCAAGCGCTGTGAGTTTGAATCGTTTATAACGAGCATTTGAAAATGCAGCATGCGCCAAACTTCTTGTTTCCAAGTTTGTAATGAGAAGCGTTTATAAATCTGCTGTCAACAAAAGTGAAGCATTTCAAAACAGAGAAGTTTCCCTGGGATTTTCCGCCAAAATAAAAGCTCAGTGGTTTAATATTTGAAAGCAACAAAAAAAGCAACAGTAAATATTAGTATTGTAATTTCACTGTTGTTATATAAAATAATCATACTAACTACAATAATAATAATAACTATTATTTGATTTTTTTTTAGATTTTTTTATTCATTACCATTATTATGAACTTCTTTGCAGTTCAGTAGTGTTATAAAGAAAAGATAATTAAGTACATCAGATTATTTTTTTATGGTTTGATTAAATAATAATAATAGTAAGAAAATACAATCAATATAAAATAAAAATTACAATTAGATGTGTTTCCCCTATTTGTTGTGTCTTTTTGTGTTCCTCAGGTGTATGATATGATGTTGCGGGATGAGAGGTTTTACCCGTCGTTTAAGCAGCATCCGCTGTACGTGCGGATGCTAGCAGAGCTGGACATGCTGAAAGAGCCCAGTTTCAGGGGGTCAGAGGACGGGGATGGAGGTGACACACACACACACACACACACACACACACACACACACACTACCAGATCTGCCATCAATGAACCCGTTTACACATTAACTCCTAAAATTCATTAATATTTCTCTTTCTCCAGAGTCGTTCAACGGGTCTCCAACAGGAAGCATTAATTTAGTATGTCAAATAAAGCTGTTCATATGTAATATTTCCACACATCAGGCGTGTTTGAGTGTGTATGATTGTTCCTAATGATTGTGTTTTGTAGTCACTAGATGATCTCAGCAGCGGGAGCGTGGATGAGTCTGCTCAGCTTCATGCCTTTATCTCTGATACGGGTGAGAGTTTTACCTGCTGTTAACCATTTCAGCAGATAAATACTGTACAGTTTTAAAGTCCAGCACTGTGTCATTACTAGGCACAGTATTTTCTGTCCTCAATGAAAATGACCTGCTTATAATGACTAGACAATAGATTAGATCAACATGGTAGAAATGTGGTTAATTGCTTGTGTCTTTATTGCATTATACCTGGTTACAACATGGTGTAATAATATTAAAAAAAAAAACATTTCACCTTAATATCAAAAGAAGAAACAAAATGCACATTTTGTTATGCTCAAAGATAATTAAAGGGGTCATCGGATGCATATTTTTCACAAGTTAATATGATTATTTAGGGTCTTAATGAAAAGTCTATAACATACTTTGGTTAAATTTTCTCAATGGTAGTGTAAAAAAACACCCATTTTACCCTGTCAAAGTCAGCTTTCAGCTACCTGTTTTCAGCTACCCGTTTTAGTGCATGTTGCTTTATATGTTAATGAGCTCTACTCACCCCGCCCCTCTCTTCCGTGGGATGATGAGCCGTTCTCATGATGCTGATAAAAAAAAAACCTTATACTCACTACTTCTGGAGGTGAAACTGGGTCACGAATGATTTGCGCGAGCATAGACGCATTTAGGCAGATTTGGGGGCGCATTCCCTTCAAAAACAAATGTAATCCACTGTATCTTCAGTGGCTCAGATGCTGTGTTCATTATTACATCCAACAACAAAATACTTCAATCGCTTAGGAGACATTCTTATCTACAACCGGTCCGGCGTCGAAACAATGGCGGACTGATGACAGCTCACTCAGCGCTGTGATAAAACACCACTGTCAATCAACAATCGCGGCTGTGGCCTGTGCAGAACTACGTCACTCTGCCAAGAATCTCAGAGCAGCCAGGTCTGAGGCAGTGCTCAAGATTTATTGGGATTTAAAAAAAAAAAAAACACTGGGTGAATTTTATCATTATAGGGTGGTTGTGTACACACACTGCCAACACACATTTATGTTCAAACAACATGTAAAAGTGAATTTTGCATCCAATGACCCCTTTAAGCCAATTATAAGCTCCTCCCAATTCTCATTATGTTGTGTGTTAAATGTTATAAATTATACATTTTTATAAGTTATAAATTATGCAAAGTATTTATATATCATTTAATATTTGTTGTACTGTAATTTATGCTATTTTTTTATGTAAGGCGAAAAATATATGATATTTATACACATACACATACGCATATACTGTTATGCAAAAACATGTATTTTAAAAAATAGCATAAATTAAAGTACATCAAATACTACATGAGATTTTATATATATGTGAAGAGTTCATTTGCAAAAACAGATAAAAACAGATCAACTGCAGTTGGGTTGTTTTGATTAAATAATAATAGCTAAAGAAATACAGGCAACTAACAATAAAAACATGATTTATGAAAATGAATAGAAACAGAGTTATCTGTTTTTTGCAAATAAACTCTTCATATATATATATATATATATATATATATATATATATATATATATGTATGTCAGTTACAATAAATGTCCAGATGCATTAAAGTAATGTGCATTTTTTTGGTCATGAGAAATGATGAAAATAATGTCACAAACATCGCAACTGTCCTAAAATAAGCTTAATTTTCTTTATGCAGCTTATGTAATTTATTTTTCCTTTTTGATTTTGAGGTGAAATATGGCTTCTCTAAAAAGTGCCTAAGTTCTATTTTATTCATTTAGATTCTTTGAAATGCTGAGCTGTTTAATTGAATGTTAGTAATGACTCGTGTAAATGGTAATAGTCTGAGTGTGAATTACAGAGCTGTTCGGTGTGTGTGCTGGTGAACCTTCCTCTCTTCCTAGTCATCACTTCTTCTCATTTTCAAGCTTCATTTATTTGAAGGAGCAACACTTTTCCTGCCACTTTGTGTTTGTTCTTATTGTGGTACTATCATTTCATCAGCTTTATTTCTCTATTTTCTTACGTTCATCTTTTTTTCCCTCTGTCCCTCCGTTGCTTTGTCTTGTTGTCCTCTCTGCTGTGTGTCTTTCTTGTGGTTCTCGTTCTCTTTTCCCCGCCATCGTTTCCCTCGCTCCCGCCTCTCTCTCCCGGTGTGCTGTAGCTGATGCTTTTCTAAACCAACTTCCTGTGGCAGGCGTGTGTAATGATCACGGGAAGACGTATGCTCTCTATACCGTCACCGTCATACGCAAGAACTCGGACGGCAGCGAGGACATCTGGAAGACGTACCGCCGCTACAGCGATTTCCACGACTTCCACATGCGCATCACAGAGCAGGTGAGACAGATTTACCCTTTAATGAACATCACACGTCAACCATCAGATCAGTTTGTTGTACTGCCTTTAAGTTATGCAAATTTTATACTGTATTTCTATATAATAGTAAAAAAAAAAAAGGTAATTAAAATCTGCATATCTTAAAAGCAGTACAACTTAGATCAGCATGGTAGAAATGTGGTGTGTGTGTGTGTGTGTGTGTGTGTGTATGTATATGTATGTGTGTGTCCACAGCTCGTTAGTTCACCAGAGAAATGAAGGAGCATTTCGCCAAATATTACACTATATAGGCCTACTCATTATACTTTACTAAACCTGTTAGTCTTAATTATTTAATGCATGTTTAAATTAATGTTATGAAACATGCTATGACAGCCAGTGTGTGATTGAATATGTTTTAACAAATAGCCTAGAAGTTTTATTATTTATAAGTTAATTTAAAAACTGCATTATGTGCAATTTACATGTTTGCATACTTTTTTTTTTTTTTTTTTTTTTTTTAATTAACTTTTTTAAAGTTGAGTGTTGATTATCTATTTAAAAATAAATAGAAATTAAATTTCAGTTTGGGTTAAGTTCATGTAACTTCATGATGTAAAAGGGCTCCCTATAGTTTTAAGCATAAGCTGAGGTAGATTTTTATTACTAAGAGATTTTAAACTATAACTGAATGTATTTAAAGAAAGAGCAACTTGTTCAGTAAACCGCTGTTTATTAAAAAAATAAATTTAAAAAAAGTTTCATACCGAACCATCATATTAGTGTACCATAACACCCCTAATATATATATATATATATATATATATATATATATATATATATATAGGTTAAATGCTTTTTTTTTATATTATGGTTACGAGAAATTTCAGTGTCTTCGTTTTCTATAAGCAAAATGGGTATTTTAATTATCATTAGTTGTCACGTGTAGTCCAAGATGAAGACAATGATGAATTAAAAAAAAAAAAAAAAAAAAAAAAATCAGACCGGGTTTATTGAAGAACTCCAAACTACTCAAAATAGCCTAACAGTGTGGTTACACACAAACAATACCAGACAACCCAAGAGTGTGCAGACAGGAACTTAAGTACAAACCAAATGAATGACATAATGATTAACACCTGAGCTGATTAAAGGAATTACCATGACAACTGAAGAGTGGCGGGAAAACATGTGACTGAAGAAAACCAATGACAAGTCCACGAAAACAAAACTGATAGTCCATGATGATGAAACGAACTAAACAGAACTGTGACATTAGTATTATTATTTAATTTCTGGGTGTTCAGCATTATTGGTAGTTGAAATCACCATTAATTATTAGCCAAATTAGTTTACATTTTTATTAAGCAAACATGCAAAGAGACTTGTTGAACTTGTCCTGGATGTGAACCGAGTCCTGGATGTGCCTAAATATTTTGGCTGAACATACTCTGATCTAATTGGGTTTGATAGATGTGATGTTTTCTAACTCATGTGTCCCATCTTTAGTTTGAGAGCCTTGGTCCGATTCTCAAGCTTCCTGGCAAAAAGACCTTTAACAACATGGACAGGGAGTTTTTGGAGAAGAGGAAGAAGGACCTGAACGCTTATTTGCAGGTGGGTCAGATCCGGACGGGTGTTTATTTTGGGTTCTGCTGGCTCAGGTGTGCTGA
Organism: Acrossocheilus fasciatus; assembly: GCA_036784905.1. Lineage (NCBI taxonomy): Eukaryota > Metazoa > Chordata > Actinopteri > Cypriniformes > Cyprinidae > Acrossocheilus > Acrossocheilus fasciatus. The sequence goes on from CM071956.1 coordinate 3,877,202, forward strand.
GAGCTGAATTTGTCTTACAGCTGCTGTTGAATCCTGAGATGGTGAAGGCCTGTCCCATGCTGATCCCCTACGTCTATGACTTCCTGGAGAACAAAGCCTACAGCAAGGGCAAAGGAGACTTTGCACGCAAGGTGAGAAACACCGCATACAGAAAATGCTTCAAATGATCAGTGTGTTTAATGTACAGCAGGGTGGGAGATTCAGCTAATAAAATTATATCTTGATATAAAACAACATTCACTAAATTTTCAATAAATGACATTTAATCATTTTATTTATATGCTGTAAACATTAAAAAAAATACAAATAAAGATTAATGTTTAAAAGAAGTCTCTTCTGCATTTATTTGAGCAGAAATACAGTAAAAACAGTAAAATTGTGAAATATTAGTTTTCTGTGTGATTATCTGTTAAAATGTAATTTATTCCTGTGATCAAAGCTGAATTTTCAGCATCATTACTCCAGTCTTCAGTGTCACATGATCCTTCAGAAATTATTCTAATATGCTGATTTGCTGCTCAAGAAACATTTCTGATTATTATCAATGTTGAAAACAGTTGTGCTACCCAATATTTTTGTAGAAACTGTGATAATTTTTTTCTGCATTCTGTGATGAATAGAAACTTCAATAGAACAGCTTTTATTTAAAATAGAATCTTTTGTAACATTATGAATGTCTTTGTCGTTTTTGATCAGTTTAATGCATCCTTGCTCAAAACTATTAATTTCTTTAAAAAAAAAAAAAAAAAAAATCATATTGACCCCAAACTTCTGAAACATGGAGACTTCTCTAAACTTTATTTTTTTTTTAGCAATAATGCAATCTAGTCATTAAATCTATGCACTGAAACAAAAATCACTAATACAATTATATGAAACCCCATTGATTTTATCTAACAAACTGTGCAACTGCGGGACACCCTTTAGGTAGACAGATGGATAGATTGGACCGACAGACTGAAGGGGCGTTCACACAAACAGCGATTTGCAGTGGCGAAGTTAGTGAAAGTTATTCATTTTCAACGAGAGTTGGCATTTCAGGACAACCTGAGGAATAGAAACCATCGGTGGTGCAAAAAAGTTGAGCAGGTTTATCTTTAATTAGCAACATCAAAGACACGCGCTGAATACTGCAGTTCAGTAGGAACAGTGATGAAATCGCTGTGAGCGTGAACGCACCTCCATGTATTACTCCAGAGGGGCAACGGCGTAGAGTTGTTGTCTGCTTGGATTCGCCGTTTGTGTAAACTTGTCCTGTTCTCTGGACTCGGACAGATGGACACGTTTGTGAATCCTCTCCGGAGCTCCATGCGGAATGTGTCCAATGCCGTGAAGTCACTGCCGGACAGCCTGGCCGAGGGAGTGTCCAAAGTCTCGGCGGACATGGGCCGCATGTCTGAGAAACTTGGCCAGGATATTAAACAGTCCATATTTAAGGTAGAGCACGTCTGGAGAATCTCAGAGCACAGAGAGAAAAGCGCAACAGACCAGAGACCTGCCAAACTGGACTCTTTGCATGTTGGCTGTTTGTGTTGCCTCTTTTTATGTTACTGGGAATCTTAGTCTGTGCCGTTTGTCAATCATTTCACATGCATGCAAGGGCATGTAGGTGAAATATTTGCACTCAAATGCCGATTTTTATTAATGCATGTCTGATCCACAGGTGCCTCCTTTAATCGCAAAGTCTGACATCGATCCCGAACACTGCCGCGTCTCGGCCCAGCTGGACGACAATGTGAGTCAACATCAAATCAAACTGGGCCAAATCGCTCTAACACAGCGGCTTGTTGCTTTTAGTATGTGTAAAGGTGCTGATAAATAATGTTATTTTAATGATTGTAATAAGCAATTCTAGTACAAGCTTTATGGTATAATGTTTAAAAACATGCATAAGTATTAGTGTTGCAATTTTTCTTTTACTCTACATATTGTTGTTGTTGTTTATTTTACAGTACAGTATTATTATAAAATACCAATGTATTTCTTTTTTGTTTTTCATTTAATAATTTTATAAAAAAAATTGTATTTATTATTTTCATCATTATTATGAAATACAGATTTTTTTTTTTTTTTACAGTAAAATAGTATTTTACCCTAATAATTGATTTCTTTATTCATTTTTAGTTTGTATAATTTAAGAAAATAATAATTATATTATATTATAATATATAATCATTTGCTTGAAATAATTGATCTAATTAACTTGCTATTTTTTTCAGTGGTTCTGAGTGATAATTCAATGTGATTTTAGAGCTGGAGCTGTCAGTTTAATAATGTTGTGTTGATGAACAGGTGGATGATAATATTCCACTGAGGGTGATGCTGCTGCTGATGGACGAGGTGTTTGATCTGAAGGAGAGAAATCAGTGGCTGCGCAGAAACATCAAAAACCTCCTACAGCAGCTCATCAAAGCCACGTATGGAGACACCATTAACAGGTGCGACAGACACACGCGCGTTGAGTCACATGCGGTTGCATTTCTGCTGTCTGTTCGAAGATGAACTTATGTTTTTGCTTCATTGCAGGAAAATTGTGGATCACGTCGACTACATGACCTCGCCTGAGCAAGTGTCTGATTATGTGAAGAGATTCAGGTGGTGATTTTATGCATACTGACTGTTTTTTGCATGTATGTGATTCTGGTTTGTCTTCTGACTGGATTTTTTGACCCTTGCAGAGACTCTTACTGGCCAAACGGGATCCTCGCCGAGACGCCGCCCCGCAGAGACAAAAGCTTACGCATGAGGACGCGAGTCGCCGCCAAGACCACACTCCTGGGCATCATGCCAGGTACACACACACACACACACACACACACACACACACACATTACAGCCTGAATCTTATAACACTGAATATGCAGACGTTTATGTGCACTCACAGCACAGACTATAGTGGAAAATGTGTAGTTATTCTGCAGATGGCACTCTTATTGTTAGCTATGTGTGTTATCAAATAAGTCAAAATGTCGATAACATTTTTAAATGCTTTTGAAAGATCTCCTCTGCCCGCCAAAGCTGCATTTATTTGAATAAAAATACAGTAAGTCTTCATTAATATGCGCTGATCAAGAATTTCAACATTTCTGATTATCAGTGTTGAAAACAGTTGAACTGCCAAATATTTTTATGGAAACTGTAAAATGTTTTATTTTCAGGATCCTTTGATAAATGGAAAGTATTGTCTTATGTAACATTATAAATGTCTTTGCTGTCACTTTTGACCAATTTAATGTGTCCTTGTAGAATAAAGGTCTTAATTTATGTAAAAAAAAAAAAAAAAAAGCCTAAAGACCCCAAACTTTTTAATAATAGTGTGTGTGTATATATATATAATAAATATATATATATATATATATATATATATATATATATATATATATATATATATATATATATATATATATATATATATATTATATACACACACACACACATCTATAGTACCACGGTTATTGTTAACTAAAACCATAAAAAATATATTTTTAGTTGAAATAAACGTTAAATAAAATAAAATAATAAACATATTTAAATTTCATTTATTACAGCTAATGGCCAAGGAAACATTTCTGATTTATTTAGTTTAACTCGATGTTCTAAAATAAGTACATGGACATAAATATTAACATCATGATTTTCTGTGAAGCTGCTTTGAATCTATTGTGAAGAGCGCTATACAAATAAATTTAACATGACTTGAACTTTTGACTCCCATCAGATGAGTTGAAGCACATCATCGGGGCGGAAACCACACGCAAGGGCATCCTGCGCGTCTTTGACATGTTCCAGCACCAACCCCTGAACCGCCGGCTGGCCTGCGTCTTTCTGGAGGGCTTCCTGGAGACCTTGTTTCCTCAGTACAAGTTCCCCGAGCTGTTCATCAAGCTCCACTCGCGCTCACCGCGCGTGCTCAGATATTCACAGAAATTGCGCAGCTTGCACAAGAGGTGACAGACGGACGCTTCTCCCGCCGACGCAGAGGGGGAGGAGGAGCCAGCGGCCGCCCGCCACGACAGAGCCGCCCCGACGGTGGCGCACATCCCGGCGGCAAACGCTCGAACACACACCTCCCTCTTAGTGCCTCGTGGCTGTTCTCGTTTAAAGCACTGTATTGACACGGCCGTAGCATAGAGGACTCATCTTATCACCGTGAAGCGTTCGGTCACGTCTGAACCACTACGAAAGACTGCAGAGCCCGAGCACCGAGCCATCGCTCTTTCCGTTTGCCGTGCATTTCTGATCTGATGTTTTGAATGACACTGTGTAGATATATACGATTTGTTTGGTTTATTTGGGTTTGTTTTGTATTTGGCATTGGTCGCCTCATCGTCAGTACTGTATGGTGAAGGAAATCCGACCGAAGCAACCTATGCACCTTAACACTCATTACAAGGAGAACCATATGAGGAGGGTCGGCAGCGATGTATCATGATCGTTTGGTGGCACTGAAACTGAAATAGGCGTAACGTTTTCCTGCCAACCAATCGGTTGCATGAAGTGCGTAGGGATTAAAACAGGCCACGCCCCCTGCCTTTTGCTTATATGTAATTAAGCTGATCTAAAAATGATTTAAAGGAATAGTTAATGCAAAAATGAAAATTTGCTGATGTCCTCAACCTCAGGTCATCCATGATATAGATGAGTTTCTTCATCAGATTTGGAGAAACGTAGCATTGCATCTCTTGCTCAGCAATGGATCCTGAATGGGTGCCGTCAGAATGAGAGTCCAAACAGCTGAGAAAAGCATCACAATAATCCACACCACTCCAGTCCATCAGTTAATGTCTTATTTGTAGGAAACAAATCCATTAAGACGTTTTTAACTTCAAACCATTGCTTAGGTCCATAATAACGCTTCCTCCAGTGAAAATGATTTGCTTTGGATTGTTTTATTAAATGGTCCTTGATCTGTGCATATTTCTCTCCTGATTCAGACCAGACCACTTTTTCACTGAAGGGAGTGTTATTACGGATTATGGACTCGTGTTTTAGTCGGAAGCTATGGTTTGAAGTTGAAAACGTCTTAAAATGATAGATCGGTTTAATATAAACATGCAGCTTTTCTCTTCTTAAGACATTAACTGACGGACTGGAGTGGTGTGGATTATTGTGATGTTTTTCTCAGCTGTTCGGACTCTCATTCTGACGGCACCCATTCACTGTAGAGGATCCACTGGTGAGCAAGTGATGCAATGCTACATTTCTACAAATTTGTGACGATACAAACTCATAGACGGCCTGAGGATGAGTGGATTTTCAACAAATTTTCATTTTTGGTTGAACTATTCCTTTAATAATTATCTAAAGCCCTCAAACATATCAAAATGGACAGAGATGATGGAATTCAAGGGTATATTTGCATGACCGTCTCGGACGGCTACGTGGAGCTCATTGCATACGGAGATATGCTTTAACGAATGTACGTGTCGATGTTTGTGTGCGTCCTGTTTTTATAACTCAATCCAGTGGAGGGTCGTGTTTGTGTTTTTTTTTTTAACGACTTTATTTTAGAATAGCAAGTGTAGCACTAAACTGCAACTGTCTGATGCCGAAGACTGTTTCAGCGTGAGATATAGATTCAGCCTTAAACACAAGACCAAGAGACGTGTGTTTAGACGTAGCTTTCACACGGACGCACCCTCATACGCACACACTCTAAGGAGACATCGACTGTCCCAATCCCGTTTTCAATCAGAGAATATGTCATTCGTTTTTGTGCAATATATTTCTTTAATGCATGTTATATAATAATCGTATATGGGATAGTTTTCAAGTATATTAGAGTGAAGAATTTCAGAAGCCAATCCAAAACCACAGGAAACTCTTCAAAACCACCGAAACATTCCGTTGTTGTAAATGGCTTATTTTAAAGGACTTGTTTTATAAGTCTGGCTTTTTAATGCTTGTGTTGGGGATGTTTTTTTTGTTTGTTTGTTTGTTTTTAATGTTTCGTCGCTCCTGCTGCTTTCTTGATGGATTTTGGCGCGTTTTGCTTTTAGGAAACGAGTGAAAGCACATTTGTAAGTGAAGACACGAAAGATGCTGCCGAGGTCAGAGGTCGTCTGGCGTTTGAGCACAGATCTTAAACACTCTTTATTACTGTTAAACACTCTCCAGTCACATTTGTGATATATCTACACTTCACAAGAACATGCACGGGTCATATTTCACCCCAAAGGTTTTTTTTTTGCATTGACATGCTTTTTAAAAATGATTAAGAACCTTTTTTTTTTATAATTACTGTAATGTGGAAAAAAATCTCAAATATATATAACAATTTAAATAAATTATTATATAATAAATTATAAAATAAAAAAAAATATATAATAAATTATAAAAATGTATTTAATATTTTATATGATTATATTATTATTTTAATTTATTTTTATGCATATCATGCATAAAAATAATGTAATTTAAATTATTACAAATCATTATTATAATGTAAACTGAAATGCAAATAAATTATTCTTGCTATGTAATAATTAGGTTCTTTGATTTTAGTAATGAGAATTGGGAAGAAAAATCATGGGAAAGTAAGTGTTTTCATTTCATTGTCTATGCAAACATATAATTGATTTATTTTGACTTTGGAGCCAAATATGACCTGTAAATGTTCTTTGGTCTCAGGTTTCATGAGATCGATGCTTGACCTGGTTCAGATCAGCAGAAATGGATGAGAACTCATTTTGTGTTTTAATAAAAATAAAAATAGCACTTGAACTCTCGATTGAAGGGTTTTGCAGATTCTTTGAGTTGCTCTTGTTTTGTGGCTGTTTGCTGGGATTGGCCAGCAGTGTTACTCGTGTGATTTGCCTGTTCGTGGTCTTTCTCTACTGTGATTGGCTGGCACTGAGAAGCTAAACTCTGCTGTGATTGGTCGAGTCACACAGGAGCAACTTCCCCTTTAGATCCACCAAATGGTCCATACAGATGTTTCTGATTTGATTTTGTTTTCTGAATCCCCGTACGTATGAATCTATGAACATGAACTGTGCATATTGGTGTATAGTATCTGTCAGCGGTGTGCCTAAATGTACTGTCAATTATATTTTCTTATTTTTCTTTAACAAAGTCAGTCGATTTGAATGTCACGGTCATTTTAATAGACTGAAAATGACTCTAAAGGAGTAGAGTGTTTGCATTATGCTTCTAAAACCTTCATTTTGAGCAGCTTTACTCAGTATAACACTAATAAAATTAACTCCAACTCACTGCCCTATTCAGAGTGCTGTCATTTACTGAATGAATGAGTGAATGAATGAATGCTGACAGGTTCAAATAAAACCTGTTTGATCAGGAATTAAGAATGGGGAATTTAAATAAATGCAATCATTTTAGCTGTTACTGTACTTATCAAATCACATCAAATTAAAATGCACAAGATTCTTCCAAAAAAAAAAAATACATTTGAAAAAAGTAATTCTAGTAGTAAAAAAGTAGTTCTTTTTTTTCTTCGGATTAAGCCAGTACTGAAGCAGATAACACCAGGTGTCTGATTATTTTTCTTGCTCCTTCTGAAACAGAAAGCACTACTCTTTGATCAGCTCAGTATAAAAAAAATAATAAAAAATCTGAAATTCAACTTTCCATCAAAAGCTGTCAAGATAATGTCACAGTCCAAAGACTGACTTTTGAATACTGAAATAAAAAGCATATATCAATTCATCCGTCTGACAAATATCCTCCCAAATAAATGGACAATATTAATCATGTTCTTATTCCATCACAGCCACAAAAACTTCTGAAATGTTATTTCTGTGATAAACACTGGGGAGCGCCATATACTTTTAAAAAAATCAACCCTTTACTGTTGACATAAACTCAAAGAAATCTACATTCATTAAAAAAAAAAAAATGACCATGTCATAAAATACATCAGAAATATATCTTCCGATATTTCAAAATTCATCTTTTTTTTTTTTTTTAATTAGATAACTTTTATTTTGTTCCTGATGTCACTTTTAACAGGTGACTGATCACATGGATTGATTCATTAAACCAAAATATGAAGCAAGAAGGCAGAATGCATGAAGCAGGTAAGTTTTTAACTTTACTGAAGAAAACACGAGAAATATGAGCCGACGTCAATCATAAGATTTATCAGAGAGAGTTAATAGTTGTTTTTATTTGAAAACAAATGGAGGAAGCCTAACGTTGTTTTTATACAGTCTATGGTTGAAACACGATATTCAGATCGTTTTTATCGAATGTTTAGTAGAGTCAGGCGATCATAGAAGAAAAACAGAGGAATCTGGGAAGAAGAAGAAGAAGAAAAAAACTAAAGATAAAAAGGTCAAATCGTGACGGCGAGGTGCAAACATCCAGCGCCATCTTGAAAAACTCTTCACTCTTCACAGCTTCACATTCTCTATTAATATGTCATGTTCAACAGATACATGTCAGAGGCTAGTATCATTTTGCATGAATGAAAACATTTATTTGTTTGGTTTTATGTTACATACAGTAGTTGTCAAAGACACAGTTGTCAGTGTTAATAACAGAAATATGTTACTGTTGTTATTTCATGCCATCTTCTCATTTAGACAACTAGTGCATGACTTAATAGACATGAATAACTAGGGCCTATGATTTCCTGAAGTGAACCAAAAAAGGTTAAATACACAACACAGTATTTCAAAAATAAAAAATATATAAATAAAATAATAATAAATCAAGCTTTTATCTAATTACAGGTGCTTTTTATTAGCCTATTAAAATGCATTTAAACTGGATGAAACAATTAAAAAAATGGAAAACACAAAATGTGGTAAAATAAAACAGAATTTGGCAGAAAAAAAAATAGGCCCATAAAAATTACATTTTTGTTAAACTTGTAATAAATTGTTGTTAAATTGTGTAAGTTTCATGATTTCAGTAAATTACACATGCCTTTTAATTTATACAATTTCATTTAACCATTAAAACCAGAAAAATTCAAACTTATATACCAAAAAAATTACGTAACCCTGCCCAAATTCTTGCTGGCAGTGACATTAAGTGTGCCAAAAGTGATCGTTCCTCATCATTTTGTTGGTCATCATCACTATCTGCTGCTAGAGGCTGATTTACATCTGCATTTAACAGATCCAAACATTCACCATTAAACAGCGTGTATTCTGCGTTGTACTTGCTCTTTAGAAAATCCTGCACATTCTTCAGACTCTGCTCACTGATAGTTTTGCCTTTGCTCTCGTCTATGTTTTCAGCCCAGTGAGCTTGGGACACCCATTTTTTGCTCTCACTGTTATAGCAGCAGAACGCGGTCCACATGTGTGAGGGAATGTTTACTTTTTCATTCAGTTTGGTTTGGTTTGGTACAGCTCCTGTCAGCACATAAGCCGAGATCTTATTACTGTCTTTTTCATCCCTGCAGCGAGAATCCATTAACTTTTGAACTTTTTGCTCCATCTGATTCCAGCTTCCACTGTTAAAGTTTTTGTTCTGCGGCACAATATTGGTCAGTGTGAATGTAGATTTGGCAGTGTCTTCATTAGCTGCATGGGACATTGGAAATATGTGACCCCGAGTCAGATGTTGTTGGTTCAAGTAGTCTTTTGGACAAGCCTGATAGACACACGGTTCATGCATTTCACCTGTCATTTCCAGCTATGAAACAGATAATTAGATTTAAAAAAAAGAGAGATTGTCAGTGAAACGCTCAGAAAACTTGAGTGTGTAAAACCAGTTAAATAAAGCCCATTTTGAGACATAAAGGCCCACTGAAGTGCCTTGAAGCTCTATGTTACAGTCTATGCTTGCAACGTACAGTGTTATTCGATAATAATAACCGAAACAGGAAGTGAGGGAGGGACATATCGTGCAGCTCACTGCCTTTTAGCCAATAGCCTTTTGTTTATCCAACTTTTTCCTAGCGAGCATACTGCATTTTAAATTTTGGGAGGCACCTCAGTTTGGGGAAGTTCCATTCAAAAAGTCCAAAACAAATCATTTCAAATCATAAGGTTGCTCTACAAATAACCTTTTCTGTCACCGTCAGTTTGACTGAATAAGCTGTACATTTTCCTTCATCTTCTATTTTCAGACATAAGGACATGCTGGTGCTGATGCTTCATAAGAGATCAATCGCATTGATTCAATGCATTAAACAGCACTGTCATCAGTCGTGAGAAATCCCCTTAAATCAGTGGTTCTCAATTCCAGTCCTTTTTTCCATTGAAACCAATGGAGCCACGATCAACTTATCTTACGATGCTTTTGGGAAACACAGCCCTGATCTCATTGTTTAAACATATTGTAGGTAGTATGTGACATTTAGAGGTACAAAACATTTTTGTATGTTAGGATAGCTGAAACATAAAATATGAATGTATTGACAACATCTAAAATGTAAACATTATGATATTTACCGCTAAAGGTAAACAAAAAAATATTTATGAGTCTTTTATATCACAAGAATAGGTCAATTTTCGATCCCTTAACCCTTCCCCCAAATCTAAACATGATCATCTGAATATAAAACGTTATGGACAGAATTATGTAGGCCTACAATGACAACTTTAGTAACAATATATGTGAGCATTAGATAACATAGATAACATTCTATAATTTCCAGATCATTTATAATAATTTATCATTCTTAATGTTATAGATAACGTTAAGGCTAACATATTCATACTAAAAGCTAAACACATCAATTTTGATTTCATGGGGACTATAATAACACAGTTGTAAAACAACAAGTAACTGTAAGAAACATCACCTGTGGCTCGATCTTCCATACTCTCTTTAGTGTTTTGGTTTTGAAAACTCCTCTCCCGGTATATTTGTAAGCTGAAAAAACAGGAATCTTATTGTTTGTGTCGTAGAGAGTTGCATATCTGTAGATGTTCTTATATCGCTGACAGATTGGTTTGTATCGGTTATTATCCCGGGAAGCTGATCCCTCCAGAATGCCCTTAATCACTGGAGGCTTTTCTTTAAAAAAAAGTCTCTGCATTCTTTGAAGGAATCTACAACTTCAGTCATGATGAAGGGAAAGCCCAACACCAGTAGCACAGAGAAGAAAAAGAGCTGCATCTTCAGCTGAACTGGACTCAAGTTGTAGAAATGTGAAGGTAATTTAACACGATCACAGATGATGTGCTACATCCAGAAAGAAACCCTCTGTTTTTATAGACGGGTTATCTGTCCTCTCTTTATTATCTGTGACTCCCCTAAGTTACGCCTGTGTGTCCTGGTCATGATATCAAGGCTATTCACATCAGCGGTGAAACTGTGAGGCGAGTATTGGACGCAGAAGGATAGAAGTTCAAGATAAATTGCTACATTTGCATTTGACACTCATTCATTTGAATTCAGTCACTGTGTGCAATTGACCAGGACAAGGCAAATTTACACCCTTATACTATCTTATGGAAATATTCTATGACTGGAGTTTAGTCAAAGTCTCTTTAAAGACAATCAGAAGAACTTGAAGTAAATTTTCTCTGTACCCCACACAAAACTATTGTATTCCACCAGAGAGGACTGCGAGTGCAGCGCATCATCATTTTGACTACTTTTTATCAATTAATGCACTTCTCTGTTATGTTTTTCTGTATACTATATATTTTTAAGAAATGGGTATTGAGGTTAGCGGCTCATACATTATCTTTTTCATTCTGCTGTTACTATGATCATTGTAGGCCTACATATTTCTGTCTATTACGTTCAGTGTTGGGTAAGTTGCTCTAAAAAAGTAATTAATTACTAGTTACTAATTACTGTACAAATTACTCTCCCCAAAAAGTTTTTAAATACTTATTGCTAATTACTTTCTAAATCCTATATCAATCTTGACAAGTTAATGATATAAGGATAGACATGTACATTTGTTTATAAACAATGAGAACAGGAGGAATTGAATAACTAAAAATTGCATTTCTATCTTATCAGTTAGGGTTACTCTCATGATGAGGTCATAATTTTATCTTTGAGATGGGTGGAGAAAGAAGCAATTTGTGCTTTTTGCTGATAGCTTTGTATCTTTTATTTTCCACAAGTTTTATATTAATCCACAATATTCTACTGACTCCTGTGGGCTCCATATACAGTACACTGTTAGACATTTCTGTAATTTCCACAGTTATTTACTGTATATCACCCATTATAATACTGCAAATTCCCTTTACAGTAAATAACTGTAATACCCTTTGCATCATGGGAATTTTCTGTGACGTCAGACCCCACATACAGAGACTTACTGTATTTTTTTTTTTAAATTGCTGTATACTACTGTAACGGTCTCTTTGGCACCATTATACTGAGGTCTTTTTATTTTCCTCATTTCTTATTTGGATTGACACAATTTGCCCTACACCGTGTCTACAACGCCGCAACAGCTTGGGACTGACTACAGGATGTGTTACATCGCTTCTAATGATTGGAAAATCCGTTTGTACTTCGTGTCAGAAACAGCGCGAGCGCTTGGAGTACATCTGTATGTCAGAAATATACCGGGGCATCACATTACTGTCCGCATCCACTGTAGATAGTGTATATATAATGGGTTCTATATTGTTTTTTATCGAGTCTCGCCGCGCCACTCGCGTCCGAGGAAGACACGGAAGCAGCGGGCAGCGCCGCAGGTTTTTCCCGGGGATGAACCCGCGAGAGTGGAAGAGCTCCGGAGAACATCTGCGCTGTGTGTCGATGCACCTTACGAGAGAATAAGACCAGCAAGCAAGGTAAAAATATATGTACGTTTGTCTGTGTGTTTGTGTCAGATTTTTGCACACCAGTTTAACCCATAGTAACATTTACTCATCAACATGGCGGTTACAGAACTTTACCATGGTAAACTGCGCTGTCGTTTCTAACGACTTTTGTCAGCTTATTGAATTAAGTTACCGAATTAAAATTGCTTTTAACGAGCAACGCTTATCTTATATTAACATTAGGTTAACTAATGTGAAATTTAGTTCAGGTGTTATAGTTAATGTTGGCCAGTAGCCTGAGAGAATAAAAGCGTATGTTAGCTAGGTTAAACTAGTTTTATGGCTAGCTGCCTTTCTAGTTTTAGAATTAGTTTGTTATAGTTTTTAATGGAATTTAAAATTTACTGCACTTTTTTGTATTTGTGTTTTAAAGGCAACTGCAATGAAGCATCAAGAAAGACATGAGCAGGCCAGCCACCCTGACACTGATAATTCATGGTAGGAGAACAACTATGGTTTTGAGAGGTTTGTGTATTCTATATGAGGTTTGCCTTTTAAAAGTGTGCTATTTGTACATCTTGTTTTTCAGAGAAGACATTTCTGTCAAAGTGGATGGTGAGCAAAGATGGTGGCCACGTTCTGGAGCAGCACCTGGGTTTTGCAGATGGCTATGTATTCTTTGGCTGTTTGTCTTTTTTCCCCATTATGTTTCTGTTGCCTAAAGATTCTTTGTGAGGATGAATCCAGAGGACACAACAAAATGCACTGCAAAACGTCCTAAGACAGGAGAAATGGTGAAGATGCACTGTTCCAGCATTGGAAATATGTATTTTTAAGTGTTATGCATGCAGTGTTTTAAATAAAGAATTTGATATTTTGTAATTATTGTGTCTGTTTTAATTGAATGCCAGTAGTACCTATGTAGAGTAAAAATAATGAATTCTATATAAAAATTATAAAATCTAATGAAATCTATATTAAAATGAATGAATTACAGTAGTATACTGATAAATCAAATGCAGTTTGCTACTGTAAATCTTAATTACAGTAACTTAAGTTACTGTAAAAACCCTTTGAAATGTCTAACAGTGTGGTGTCCAAAATTATCAGAACACTAGTATTTTCAGCAGCTAAAAAATAGTTTTGGTTTCACTTTACTTTGATGGTCCCTTTAACACATTCTGTTGACTATAAGTAACATTGCACCTACATTTCTACTGACTCTCATTAGAGTGTTAGTAGTGTATTAGTTGACTGGTAGGGTTATGGTTGGAATAAGTTGACATGTAGTTGCAAAGTTACTTATAGTCAGTAGAGTGTCTGTTGAGAGACCAACACAATAAAGAGTTAGCAGATATGAAGCAGACAGTCTACTAATAATCTAATGAGAGTTTGTTGACGTAGTTGCAACATTACTTAGTGTCAACAGAATATTCAAAAGGGACCATCAAAATAAAGCGTTACCATAGTTTTAAATCTAAATTTCTATCTTTTGCTGTAGTGTGTCAGTAGGAAATATCAGTTTACATTTCCAAACTTTCATTTTGCCAGTAATTGTAATAATCCAGTGAGACTGTTACTAGCTATAGAGGAAGGAGATACATATCGCTGATGAATAGTTTGAATTTGGATCTGTTCCTCAAACAAAGCATCACATGATGGACACCGAAGATTTGAATAAAAATAAAATACTTATGCATGACAGCATATTACCGATAATACATTTATGTGCCCCATGGTAAACCAAATAAATATTGCATGATAACAGTTAAATGTGTGTCTCAGAACAACACTGCAGTGTTTCGTTCCTGAATCGAACTGTTTTTGAATGAATCATTTGAGTCAGTGATTCAAAAATCAATTAATAAAGACAGTCACTTGCTTTGTTTTTAAATGAATCAGCTGTTTTAAACAAATCGTTTGAATGATTCATTTAGTGAATCACTCATTAAGACAGGGGCTGCATCTGAAATCGCATACTTCCCTACTATATCTTAGGTGAAAAACAATATGTAGCAAAAGAAGTATGTCCAAATTCATAGTACTTGAAAAGCGTAGGCAAAAAGTACCTAGCTGACATACTTCCGGCGTGATTCTGCATATGATGGACATTTTACTGCCCCATGAGACCACAGAAGGGACTGAATGGCAGTGACGTGACGCAACTGACGAATGTAGTACGTCCAGATTACAGAGTATACGATTTCGGACGCAGCCAGGGACTTCATTCTCACCACCTTACAGTAATAGCCACATAACCAGGCCCAAAAAGCTGCTGGCAATTGCTTGAAGTATGATTCTTGCTCATCGTTTTGCTTGTCATAACTATCTGCTTCTAAACAAGGCCTAAACCATGCCCCGGTACCAGCGCAAAACACACTCAGCAAAATATAATTGAATTATTTATTAAATTAAATGAAAAATCCCCCAAAAATATCAAGATCATATTTTTTTTGGGCAATATCGCACACCCCTATTGATATGTCTTTTTCACCAGATAAATTTCAGAGGCTTGTATCATTTTGCATGATTGAAAGCATTTATTTGTTTGGTTTTATGTTACACACAGTAGTCGTCAAAGACACGTTGTCAGTGTTAATAACAGAAATATGTTACTCTTGTTATTTCATGCCATCTTCACATTTAAACAAGTTTAACAGTGCATGACTTAATAGACATGAATAACTAGGGCCCTATGATTTCTGTGAAGTGAACCAGAAAAATCTAAATACACAACACAGTATTTAAAAAATAAAAATAAATAAATTAAATAATAATGAATTAAGGTTTTAGTTCATTACAGGTGCTTTTGATTATTAAAATTTAATTAAAACATTAAAATGAAATCCAGAAAATTGAAATGGAAAACACAGAATTTGGTAAAAATAAAACGGAATTTGAGAAAAAAAGATAAGGCCTTTAAAAATTTAATTTTTGATAAACTTTTAATAAATTGTTGTCAAATTATGTAAGTTTCATGATTTCAATTAATTATGCATGCTTTTTGATTAATACAATTTTATTTAACCATATTAACCAAAAAAATTACGTAACCCTGCCCAAATGTTTGCTGGCAATGACATTAAGTGTGCCAAAAGTGATCGTTCCTCATCATTTTGTTGGTCATCATCACTATCTGCTGCTAGAGGCTGATTTACATCTGCATTTAACAGATCCAAACATTCACCATTAAACAGCGTGTATTCTGCGTTGTACTTGCTCTTTAGAAAATCCTGCACATTCTTCAGACTCTGCTCACTGATAGTTTTGCCTTTGCTCTCGTCTATGTTTTCAGCCCAGTGAGCTTGGGACACCCATTTTTTGCTCTCACTGTTATAGCAGCAGAACGCGGTCCACATGTGTGAGGGAATGTTTACTTTTTCATTCAGTTTGGTTTGGCTTGGTACAGCTCCTGTCAGCACATAAGCCGAGATCTTACTGTCTTTTTCATCCCTGCAGCTAGAATCCATTAACTTTTTAACTTTTTGCTCCATGTGATTCCAGCTTCCACTGTTAAAGTTTTTGTTCTGCGGCACAATATTGGTCAGTGTGAATGTAGATTTGGCAGTGTCTTCATCAGCTGCATGGGACATTGGAAATATGTGACCCCGATTCAGATTTTGTTGGTTCAAGTAGTCTTCTGAACAAGCCTGATAGACACACGGTTCACGCATTTCAAGTGTCATTTCCAGCTATAAAACAGATAATTGGAAAAAAGAAAGAGATTGTCAGTGAAACGCACAGAAACCAGTTAAATAAAGCCCATTTTGAGACATAAAGGCCCACAGAAGTGCTTTGAAACTGTTTTTTTGTGTTTTGTTTTACAGTCTATGCTTGAAACGTGCAGCGTTATTCAATAATACTAATAATAACTTAAACAGGAATTGAGGGAGGGACATATCGAGCAGCTCATTGCCTTTTTAAAAATAGTCAATAACCTTTTGTTTATCCATCTTTTTCCTAGCGAGCATACTGCATTTAAAATTTTGGGAGGCACCTCAGTTTGGGGAAGTTCCATTCAAAAAGACCAAAACAAATCATTTCAAATCATAAGGTTGCTCTACAAATAATCCTCATTTGTCACCATCAGTTTGACTGAATGAGCTGTACATTTTGCTTCATGTTCTATTTTCAGACATAAGGAGACATGGTATCAGTTGCTGCATTCTTTTCCTCCTGATTATTTTACTTTGTATTCTGTTGTAACAATATGAAAAAAGACATTTGTGGTCTGCTCTCCTGATTTAATTTAAGAAATATCCCATGAATAATGCACTGGATTGCTAAGAATCTCTTCTTCCTCCCCAAATCCTTGTGTCTCTTTCCAGGTTTTTATGCTTTAGAATGTAACTGTCTCCCCTTTTCACTTAGAATCTCTATAAGTGGTTACTGCATGTTTCTAAAGCAGTTAAATGCAATATACAATATCTAATGACAGAAATCACTTTGAAATTATATTACTCAATGAACTTTTTCTCATAAGGCAATGTATGTTACATAAAAAATACGTACCTCTGCGCACTTTTTGTGCGACTCCGTTTTACGTACTTTGCTGCACGTTTCGCCGCAGTTTGAAATAGAAATGTCCACTGAGTGGCGCTAAAACACAGGTTCAATATGTGAACCCTGGCACGTTTTTATTACATAGATATTGGTACGTATTGCTGTTTTTTTATTACGTTGCTTCAGATACGCATTGCGGCGGTTCAGAATTCAAATATCCAGGGACTGTCGCGAAAGGTTAATGCTCTATCGTGTTGGAAATATGCCCTACACCAAATCCAGCCCTAAATCTACCCGATAAATGCAAAACTGATATAAAAACATATTAGCTGATGCAACTGTGCCATTTGAACTTCCTTTTACGCAGATTTTAACTGCTTGAACCGTAGTTACACGGGATTCGCAACGGTGCTTCTCGTCTCCTAAGTCCGTCTCCGTACTCCGTGAGCTACCGAACAAACTTGTCATCTATGAAAACCCATAGATATGAAGCTGGATGTGTGCGATGCTAACGTTCAAAAGCATCAGTTTTCAAATCTCCCAGCATATTAATATTGTTTTGAAGTCATAACAGGATATTCTTCAAGTAATTGTGCGAAAATTACGCTTTATTAATCGCAACTCTGTAAATTTGTGTGAAAGTGTTCATTTATTTTGGAAACTGCATTGGTACGTAATTCATGTCACGCTAAAAAGTGCAGCCAGGTACGTAAATGCCATGAGACCAGGTAGGTTACATAATATAGACAGACATATACAGTGATAACACGTCTGTATTAATGCTGCAAAAATAATCGGGATTTGGGAGCTATTCATGGTCCGTTTAAAGTAATTTGTTAATGCTTTTATACTTTGAAATTTCATTTTAATGATCGATGGTTGAAGGGTTAGTAGAATAATGTCACCTCATTGCACCCAGTTTTTTTTTTTTTTAAATACTTATTATTGCGTTCATAGAGCAAACCTTTTGCCAGTTGTTTACAGTAGTTTAACGGAAGTTACACCAAGCATGAGACGTAGGAAAAACGTGGATATCACAGATGCATTTCATAGTTTGTTACAGCATCTGTCATACTCGTCAATACTGTCGAGGCAACATTTGCTGTCTCATCCACAGCAAAACCCCTAGTGTTAATTTAACACTCTGAGAGTGGACTCACTGGACTCATATAAACACTGAAGATAATTAGGTGATTAACTGAGTGATGATTGACCATTAATGAAGACACCTGATGTTAATGAGCAGAATCACCAAAGGAGAAAATCTAAATTTGTATGTCACTATTATAGTGGTCAGTGTTTGCATTAGTTGGGATCTTGACCCTTGAATTTTTCATTTTAAATTTTGTTTGACTGCTGTAACTGAGTTACAACAACAGGTGTTGATGATTATGTTTTAACATAATCATTAATTGACTTGAATCTTTTAACTCATATTTTTGGTGATTCTTGATGATTCTGCTTGTTAACATCAGGTGTCTTCAATAATGGTCAATCATCACTCAGTTAGTCACCTAATTATCTCATTCACTTTAACACCGCTTCAGTGTTTATATGAGTCCAGTGAGTCCACACTCAGAGTGTTAAATTAACATTTAGGGATTTTGCTGTGTACACTGCCTTTGCACTTTTCCACGTTATATTTAGGAAATACGAATCTCCAGACAAGATGGCCTGAAAGATACCTATTTGGCATTTTAACAATTGCTGGTAAAAAAAAGCACTTACAAGGCGCTGGTTGATTCCTGAACCCCCCACAATACAAGAATGGATGGATATTGTAAAT
Organism: Acrossocheilus fasciatus; assembly: GCA_036784905.1. Taxonomy (NCBI): domain Eukaryota; kingdom Metazoa; phylum Chordata; class Actinopteri; order Cypriniformes; family Cyprinidae; genus Acrossocheilus; species Acrossocheilus fasciatus. The sequence goes on from CM071956.1 coordinate 3,896,150, forward strand.
GACATTTACGTTATGGAAAGGATCACTTTTTGCCTTCGTCTTCAGAAGAATGTATTCAGAAAAGTTTATATATATAAATATGTAAGGCCATTACGACTTTGTGGAGGTATAAAACAAATGACCCTTCCCTTCTGAGTGGGAAATATTATACCAAGCCCTTACACATCCTTTCCACATCAGAAACTAACGGACTTTCTCCCACAGTCTCTACCACAGACCAAGAACAAACTTTTAACATTATTTAATATGGAATTTGATTATTAAATATATATTTGACCTCCCCCGAACCATTAAAATGATTATTGTTATTAACAATATTATTTAATTTAATTTAATTTTGTTTGTTAATTTGTTTATATTATGTTTTTTTAAAAAAAAGAAATTGAATGGCAGAGAAAATTGGAACTGTATTTGTTTGAAATAATGTACTGTTCTCTGTGCTGCTACATCAAAAAAAAAAAAAAAAAAAAAAAAAAAAAAAAAACAGGCAGCAGGATGCTTCAGATTCTAGAGAACATTTAATTGAACTGAAAATCTGAAAAGAAAAAATTCCAGTAAGATGTCATAAATGTCGTTAATCAGTATTGGCAGAAATGAAAGACTGTAGTTCTGAATGCTTCTATCAGTACAAATTTGGTCATTATTTTGAGGCTGGTCTGGAGCAGAGTTGTAAAGTCCAGGGGTCAGAAAGTAAAAGTCCTGCCATATGTCCTGCCTTTCAACTCAGCAGCTGATTTCACCAGAGGAGGAACCAAGTCATTCCTTTCAAGACACAAGCAAGTCTCAAGTCAAATCTCAAGTCCTCAGAGTTAAAGTTAATGAGATAATTAAGTTTCTAATTAAATGATGATTGTGCATTAGTGATGAACACCTGCTGTTATTGAGAATTACAGAGGATCAGATGTTGATGTTTTATTGGTTAAAATGATGCCACCATCACGGAGATCAGTGTTTGCTTTAGTTGGGCTCTTGACCCTTTTAATAACTGAAAGTGGTTCGCTTTTAAGCAATTGCAATATTGTTTCACAACAAATATTTGTACATTGCTGAATTAAAAGCTTGAAGCAGATGAGTTTACACTTTCTGCTTTCATTCACTTGAATGAACATCACTCCACCTGTAGCTGATGTGTGGTTGAGGAAAGCCACCCACATGATTGTAAAGCGCTTTTGGTGTGTTTTAATACATAGTAAAGCGCTGCATAAGAGCCTCATTCGTCACAAAGATATCTCTCTTTGCTAATATCCAGCTGTTTATAAACAAATTGTCACCTTAATGCTTAAATATTGGAAAAAAGAAAAACTGTGTCACTCAGGCTTCTAGACGTGAACACTTATCGTAGGATCCTCAACAATGGTGACAATAATTATTCATGCTGCAGTGCATGATGGGAGTTTTTACTATGGTGTTACCCAGTATGCATTGCAGCATGAAGCATTTTGCTGATTGTCACCATTGTTGAGATTCATATGCTGGCTCTTGATGTCTCTGTGTGTATAAAAAGCTCTGGAGTTTAAATATTTATGTGCATTACTGAAATTTAAAATTTATTCAATATAACTATTAGAGCAACACTTTTATCGCATGCTGTAGTTTCACAGGGCTGATTATTGAAAACCTGAACATATAAAAGAAAAACAGTTATTTTGGAGTTAAACAGGTCAGCGCCTGATGACTATCTCATCATATGAAAACATCTGTTAGCTGCTCACTGTATAGCACTGATCTCTCTGCTTTATAACAGCACATGCACTGCTGCAGCGAGAGATCTGACACAGAAGTCAAGAGTCAGGAGCCCAACTAAAGCAAACACTGATCTCCATGATGGTGGCATCATTTTAACCATTAAAACATCAACATCTGATCCTCTGTAATTCTCAATAACAGCAGGTGTTCATCACTAATGCACAATCATCATTTAATTAGTCACTTAATTATCTCATTAACTTTAACTCTTTGAGGACTTGGGATTTGACTTGAGACTTGCTTGTGACTTGAAAGGAATGTCTTGGTTCCTCCTCTGGTGAAATCAGCTGCTGAGTTCATGGGTGGAACAAACATATGGCAGGACTTTTACTTTCTGACCCCTGGACTTTACAACTCTGATCTGGAGGACTAAATGCAACATTACCTACAGTAGAGCAGTACTGACGACAATCAGAAGAACTTAAGTCTACTTAGAAGTGAATTTTCTCTCTTTTTCTTGCTTCTGAGTTACCTGGTGCCAAATTGCAATCAGTGATATTTCAAAATCATTTCTTAGCATCTTCTTAATGTCTTTTAAAATACCTCAAAGCATTTGGTAACTGAAAAGCAGATGATGAATCAGCCTGATTTCATTTTTTATATGTATGTATTGGTATGTGACATTTACAGGTAAAAAAAAAAAATCCCTACATTTTTGTATGTCTGGATATAGCTGAAACATAGAATGGATATATTGACAACATCTAAAATGTAAACATCATTACATATTTACAGCAAAAGGTATAAATATCATTCTTTTATATCAAAGATATTTGTATAATTGCATTTCTATGATTTTATAGGTCAATTTTAGATCCCTTAACCCTATCCCCAAATCTAAACATGATCATTTGAAAAAGAATATATAAAACATAATGGACAGAAATATGTAGGCCTACGATGACAATTTTAGTAACAATATATGTGAACTATGCTTAGATAACATTCTATAATTTGCAAATGATTTATGAGAATTTCTCATTCTCAATGTTATAGATAATATTGAGGCTAACATATTCATACTAAAAACCAAACAACATCAGTTTTGATTTCATGGGGACTATAATAATATAATTTTTCTCAGACACATTTGAAAACAACAAGCAATTGTAAGAAACATCACCTGCTGCTCGATCATCCAGGCTGGTCTATTTAGTTTTTTTCTGGTCTTTTCTCTATATGTGTAAGCTGAGAAAACAGGAATCTTATTGTTTGTGTCGTAGAGAGTTGCATATCTGTAGATGTTCTTATATCGCTGACAGATTGGTTTGTATCGGTTATTATCCCGGGAAGCTGATCCCTCCAGAATGCCCTTAATCACTGGAGGCTTTTCTTTAAAAAAAAAGTCTCTGCATTCTTTGAAGGAATCTACAACTTCAGTCATGATGAAGGGAAAGCCCAACACCAGTAGCACAGAGAAGAAAAAGAGCTGCATCTTCAGCTGAACTGGACTCAAGTTGCAAACCAAAAATAAACCTGAAGTGGTTGTAGAAACGTGAAGATAATTTAACACGATCACAGAGGATGTGCTACATCCAGAAAGAAACCCTCTGTTTTTATAGACGGGTTATCTGTCCTCTTTTTATTATCTGTGACTCCCCTAAGTTACGCCTGTGTGTCCTGGTCATGATATCAAGGCTATTCACATCAGCGGTGAAACTGTGAGGCGAGTATTGGACGCAGAAGGATCTTAGACGTTCAAGATAAATTGCTACATTTGCATTTGACACTCATTCGTTTGAATTCAGTCATTGTGTGTCACAAATGACCAGGGCTGCTTTTCCCGAAACCTTCTTAACGCTATCGTTCTTAAACTGTACCTTATCGTTAACATACGTGTTTCCCGAAACGTTCTTTAAGTATACCTTCTGTAAGTCATACTTTCGTAAAGGTTGGTCCGGACCACTCTTAGCTATACCTTATCACCGTTTACAGTTCACAGTTCATCACATATCAGTCTATACGAATATAATTCTGAAGTTTTAATACACCCAGTGCTCAATTAGGCTAACTGATGTGTTTCCATGCAAATAATAAACAGTTGTTAGACTAAGGTTGTTAGCTATTTTATTATATTATTAATGGTTTTGCTAAATCAAAGACGGCACCGTCCGCAGGACCATTAGCGTATGTGCACTAAAACTGTCAAAAGCTGCAATTCTAAAATAATAATAATAATAATAATCTTGGCCAAGACAGCAAAGATCTTTTGGATCTTTTACACAGTAAAATTCCCAGTGTTAAATCAACACTGCTCAGAGTGTATTTGGTCCCACTCCAAATAGTGTTAAAATAACACTGAATCAGAGTTAAAGCTAATGAGATAATTAAGTGATTAATTAAATGATGATTGAGCATTAGTGATGAACAGCTGCTGTTAACAAGCAGAATCACTGAAGAAAATAGAAACACAAGAACAACAACTCACTTCAGCCACAGCCTTTGATAAAATCAACTGAAATAAAATACAATAAATCTCTGAAGATCTCAGCAGAGGAGGATTAAACAACTCCACAAACAGCATCACCAGCTTCACTCATTACTAACCAGACTGACTTTATTTCTGTCAGACATCTACAGAAGATCTTATTGAGAATTAATTAAGGTTTAGATGATGATGTTTTATTGGTCAAAAAATGATGCCACCATCATGGAGGACGGTGTTTGCTGTAGTTGGGCTCTTGACCCTGGCAGAACTTTTAAATAATTTTGCTTCTAATTAATAGCAATAGTGTTTCACTGCAAACACTTGAACATTGCTGAAACAGAAGCTTGATGTAGCAGATTACACTTTCTGCTTATAAAAGACATGACTAACCAACACGAAGTGGTTTCTCTTACTTGCTCTTTGGTTATTGACTTAAATTCGTCAACTAAAAAGCAGACAAAAAATATGTAAACCTATATAAATAACATTGTGTTGCTGGATATATAGTTATATTTCTACAGTAATTTTGAGCTTTTTTTTTTTTTTAATTTTGAGCTCTATATTAAACATATATGATCGTAACATTTCAAAAAGTTGAGACGTTTCAGGTCAAGCTTTTAGACATGAACACTTATCATATGATCCTCAACAGTGGTGACAATAAATATTTTATACTGCAGTGCATGGTGGGAGTTTTTACTATGGTGTTACCCAGCATGCATTGCAGCTTGAAGAATCTTGTTGATTGTCACCATTGTTGAGATTCATATGCTGGTTCTTGATGTCTGTGTTTGTCTATACAATACAATTGTTCTAAAAATTTTATGCAGATGGTTTTAAAAACATTCACGATAACTGTTGCCTGTAACATCAGCGGGTTAGCTGAGCAAGCCCAAAACAGAATAAAATAAAAAACAAAAGTATACAGTCTGGCCAGTTCACAACAATTGTCTCCTCACACAGAAGCATCTACTATGCATGCAGTGTAAAGCACTGATCTTTCTCCTGTACAACAACAAATGCATTGTTGTAAAGAAAAAACTAACACAACAAGTTAAGTGTCAAGAGCCTAACCAAAGTAAACACTCATCTCCATGATGGTGGCATTGTTTTTGACCAATGAACCATCAATGTTTAAACCTCTGAAAATTTTCAATAAGAGCTTCTGTAGTCATCTGACAGAAATAAAGTCAGCTGGTGATGCTGTTTGTGGAGTTGTTTAATCCTCCTCTGCTGAGATCTTCAGAGATTTATTGTATTTTATTTCAGTTGATTTTATCAAAGGCTGTGGCTGAAGTCAGTTGTTGTTCTTGTGTTTCTATTTTCTTTCAGTGATTCTGTTTGTTAACAGCAGCTGTTCATCACTAATGCTCAATCAGCACTTAATTAATCACTTAATTATCTCATTAGCTTTAACTCTGCTTCAGTGTTATTTTAACACTATTTGGAGTGGGACCAAATACACTCTGAGCAGTGTTGATTTAACACTGGGGATTTTACTGTGTAGATCTTGTTGGTCAAATTTTGTCAAGACAAACTCAAATTCAGCTGCTGGCCGCTCTCCCCTTTCTTTTTCTTTTTTTTCTGCCATAGAAGCTGTTGATTATATGTTTTGTGTGTTGCGCTTTTGTTCAGTAGGTCATCCAATAACAGAAATTAGTGATTTATACCAATGAAGTGATGTGGCTGCTGCAATCAACCCTGGTTGTAGAGTAAATTAAGACACTGTGGAAAATATATTTTGATGATATAATTGACCCTTAAAAAGGCAAGTGAAGACATAGCCAGTTAGTGATACGCATGATACGTCTGGGCATGAGGTTGCTGGTTCTCGCACTCATTTTGAAATTATATATCCAGGGTTAGATTTAGTTTGCAATTTGTATTATTTTTATAAGATCCCATGAGTCCCGATAAATGAAATTTCAACTATTTCTGAAGTGCTTCTTGTTGGAAAACACTCTCACCAGAATTATTTTTTTTTCTGTATAGGCCTATGTTTTTTCTTTTCTTTTATTAAAAGCTGTCAAATTATCAGAGTTGTAAAGTCCAGGGGTCAGAAAGTAAAAGTCCTGCCATATTTTTGTTCCACCCATGAACTCAGCAGCTGATTTCACCAGAGGAGGAACCAAGACATTCCTTTCAAGTCACAAGCAAGTCTCAAGTCAAATCCCAAGTCCTCAGAGTTAAAGTTAATGAGATAATTAAGTGACTAATTAAATGATGATTGTGCATTAGTGATGAACACCTGCTGTTATTGAGAATTACAGAGGATCAGATGTTGATGTTTTATTGGTTAAAATGATGCCACCATCACAGAGATCAATGCGTGCTTTAGTTGGGCTCTTGACCCTTTTAATAACTGAAAGTGGTTTGTTTTTAAGCAATTGTAATATTGTTTCACAACAAATATTTGTACATTGCTGAATTAAAAGCTTGAAGCAGATGAGTTTACACTTTCTGCTTTCATTCACTTGAATGAACATCACTCCACCTGTAGCTGATGTGTGGTTGGGGAGAGTCCTCACATGATTGTAAAGTGCTTTTGGTGTGTTTCAATACATAGTAAAGCGCTCATTCATCACAATGATATCTCTCTTTGGTGATATCCTATGGAAGCATATGTGTAGCAAAATTCAATGTGCAATGTAATATGCAAAATGGCAATGCAATATTCAAAATGGCAATGTATTTCTGTATTTAAATTTACATTTTCCATTACCCCATATGTGCAAAGTTTGGTGCAGAAGGAAAATGAAAATGAAATTATAGTATTTGCATTTGCCATTTCCAACAGTAGTCTTAATATGTAAAGTGCATACCATTTTAACGCTTTATAAGTAGCGAAATTAAAATGAAAATATATAACCCGAATTGATTTGATATGTGTAACATGTCCAAGCAGAAATGGTAGCAAAATGATCATTTAAATGTTATTTGTCCTAAATGCATTTAGACTAACAGTTAGGACACTTGCGATTGCATTTTCATCACAACTCGTGGGATATGTGTAGCAAAATTCAATGCGGCTTTGAAAATGCATTCCGAGCTAACCACGCCCACCCTCTGTCAATCATTGCGTCAAGGTGGGGATTGGCGGAAGCGTGTTACGTTTAGATCGCTCGAGACATGGCGGCTGGAGATCTGATAATATCGTTGAATTAATGGTACCATTAAATATACCATGTTTTTACTATAGTAAATATAGTTTAACTATATCGTTTGTAATTAAACCACAGTAGCCCCAAATTTAGGCTAGTTGTCTGAGACTCAATGAAATGTACTTTACCATCACAAACCATAAAATGTAATCTACTTTTACTATAATATTCATTTTCAAAAGTAAACAGAGGTCACAAGTTAACACGGGCACATTTCCTTGATTCAGCCATGTTGTACAATGTCACGCCGAGAGTTAATTCAGAGCTGCTCGGTAGCTCAGTGCGCTCATTACTGGCAACCCTACAGCGCGACTATTTTTAGCGCGTGTTCGAAACCCGTGCCAAACAGACTTTTTTTTTTTTTTCTGTAACTCAGCCGCTACGGGCGATCATACCATTGATTTGTAATCATTACAAGAATACCAAAATCGTGTAATGAGCAAGTGTGCGTTTATTAGACAGTTTAATATCACGGCAGTTTGAGCTCGCAGAATTGGCGAATCTGCAGCGGTCGTTCCATCACATCTGGAGCGGAGACCTGAACCAGCAAGTTGGTCACCAGATAACACGGAAACCAGTTAAACCGTAACACCGGTCGTCCCACTAGTTCTGTCACCTACATACGCGTAAAAATCTGCTGATCTCCGTTCACGCTCCACTTCATCTGCCAGTGAATTCAACGATATTATCAGATCTCCAGCCGCCATGTCTCGAGCGATCTAAACGTAACACGCTTCCGCCAATCCCCACCTTGACGCAATGAATGACGGAGGGTGGGCGTGGTTAGCTCGGAATGCATTTTCAAAGCCGCATTGAATTTTGCTACACATATCCCACGAGTTGTGATGAAAATGCAATCGCAAGTGTCCTAACTGTTAGTCTAAATGCGTTTAGGACAAATAACATTTAAATGATCATTTTGCTACCATTTCTGCTTGGACATGTTACACATATCAAATCAATTCGGGTTATATATTTTCATTTTAATTTCGCTACTTATAAAGCGTTATAATGGTATGCACTTTACATATTAAGACTACTGTTGGAAATGGCAAATGTAAATACTATAATTTCATTTTCATTTTCCTTCTGCACCAAACTTTGCACATATGGGGTAATGGAAAATGTAAATTTAAATACAGAAATACATTGCCATTTTGCATATTACATTGCACATTGAATTTTGCTACACATATGCTTCCATAATATCCAGCCGTTAATAAACAAATCGTCACCTTAATGCTTAAATATTGGAAAAAAGTTAAACTGTGTCACTCAGGCTTCTAGACGTGAACACTTATCATAGGATCCTCAACAATGGTGACAATAATTATTCATGCTGCAGTGCATGATGGGAGTTTTTACTATGGTGTTACCCAGTATGCATTGCTGCATGAAGCATTTTGCTGATTGTCACCATTGTTGAGATTCATATGCTGGTTCTTGATGTCTCTGTGTGTATAAATAGCTCTGGAGTTTAAATATTTATGTGCATTACAGAAATTTAAAATTTAATTCAATATAACTATTAGAGCAACACTTTTATCACATGCTGTAGTTTCACAGGGTTGGTTATTGAAAACCTGAACATATAAATAAAAGAAAAACAGTTATTTTGGAGATAAACAGGTCAGCGCCTGATGACTATCACATCATATGAAAACAGCTATTAGCTGCTCACTGTATAGCACTGATCTCACTGCTTTATAACAGCACATGCACTGCTGCAGAGAGAGATCTGACACAGAAGTCAAGGGTCAGGACCCCAACTAAAGCACGCATTGATCTCTGTGATGGTGGTATCATTTTAACCATTAAAACATCAACATCTGATCCTCTGTAATTCTCAATAACAGCAGGTGTTCATCACTAATGCACAATCATCATTTAATTAGAAACTTAATTATCTCATTAACTTTAACTCTTTGAGGACTTGGGATTTGACTTGAGACCAGAGTTGTAAAGTCCAGGGGTCAGAAAGTAAAAGTCCTCCCATATGTTTGTTCCACCCATGAACTCAGTGAATTTTTTATTTTTTTTAAACCACGATGCCACCATAATTGTGGTCAGTGTTTGCTTTAGTTGGGCTCTTGACCCTTTTAATAATTCTGAGTAACTTTTAAGTATTTGCAACATTGTTTCACAACAATCATTTGTGCATTGCTGAATAAAACCTTGAAGTAGTAGATGAGCTCATACTTTCTACTTATAGCTCATGATGAATAAACATTATGAAGTTGTTTCTGTTTGGTTTATTGACTGACATTCAGCTATTACTGACCTGCAAAAAAAAAAAAAATTTGTTAAACAATTCCTATGTAATGCTTCAATACTGGAAAAAAGAAGAAGAATTGTATAGGCTCAGGCTTTTAGACATGAACACTTATCACATGATCCTCAACAGTGGTGACTAATTATTCATGCTGCAGTGCATGATGGGAGTTCTTACTATGTGTTACCCAGCATGCATTGCAGCATGAAGCATTTTGTTGATTGTCACCATTGTTGAGATTCATATGCTGGTAAGTGATGTCTGTGTGTGTATAAACAGCACCGGAGCTTAAATGTTTTTATGCGTTACTTACAGTTAACATTTATTCAATATAACTTTTAGAGCAACATTTTATCTGCATGCTGTAGTTTCACGGGGTTGGTAATTTAAAACCTAAACAAAACATAACAATAATTTTGATTATAAGCCGGCCAGTTCATGACGATTATCTAATCATATGAAAATAGCCAATAGCTGTTCATTATACAACACTGATCTCTCTGCTTTACAACAGCACATGCAGTGTTACTCAGAAAAATCTAACACAGGAGTCATGTGTCAAGAGCCCAACTAAAGCAAACACTGATCTCTGTGATGGTGGCATCATTTTAACCATTAAAACATCAACATCTGATCCTCTGTAATTCTCAATAACAGCAGGTGTTCATCACTAATGCACAATCATCATTTAATTAGTCACTTAATTATCTCATTAACTTTAACTCTTTGAGGACTTGGGATTTGACTTGAGCCAAAAAACCATGGTTACTATAATAAAACCATGGTTAATTTTTGTAAGGGATTCCACTCGCAAGCTTTCAGCAGAGCTGAAGATCATCACTGTCCTGAAGAATTTGTTCTAAGCTATATAATTATTTTGATGTATAGATGTAACTGTTGCATTAAAAACGTTTCTATATGAATTCCAATGAATAACTCAATGTTCTATTCAAATTGATTTGTGATGTCATATGCTATTTTTGTTTTGTTTCACCAAGTGCAGTGTAAAATGCACACATCGGATATGGGTCACTTTTAAAAGAAATGTAAGCACGCCGTCCAAAAAAAAAAATAGGATAGTGTCACAAAATCGGAATTGGTCATCAAGACTTGCAATGTAAATGCAGCCTTAGAGTCTTTGTAGCCCGCTAATGCCGAGTTCACACTGCACGATTTTAGCCCGATTTTTCACTCGCCGACAGGTTTTGATAAATCGCTGACAAATGCCCTATATCGGAGGCAAATCGGAGCTCGTTCACGCGAGTGACAATCGCGCAGTGTGAATTATCAAAGACTCGAGATGAGGGAATCGCCGACACGCCGCCGACATCCGCGAAATATTTGGCATGCTAAATATCTGAAGCTGTCGGCGATTCACAATCCTGCTGTGTGCAATGATTTCTGACTGAAAACTACATCGCGATGACCTTCAGCCAATGAGAGGCAAAGATACAGGGCAGAGGGAAGTTCAGTGAGGAGTTATGGACCATATCAGTATTTTAATATGTACAATTATATCATACAGAAACGAGCACAAACGCTTGACCAGCCGCAACATCAGCTTTACTGCACAATTATTATTTACCACTCTTTGCAGAACACAATCCCTGTTCCCTGCATCTCCCTCCTGCATAATCTGTTTTTCTTTTTGTAGCTGGAAATCAGCGCACAGACAATTTGCGGGCTATATTTTTTTAATACTTCCAGTCTCGCTCGAGAACAACGGGCTGACGCACACAGGTTCTCGCGTTATTTCTTTATCACTTCTCGCGTGGGTTTTGTTGTGAAACGTAGTTTGCGGATCAGACAGAGTTGTCGGCGATTCTTCCTATTGTGAAATCGTGCAATGTGAAAGCCCCTGTCGCCGATCCATCGTGCAATGTGAACACAGCAGCGACTGAATGCTACCCCAGACAGTCACGCAGTGTGAAAACAACAGCGATCCGATGAGTTTGAAAATCGTGCAGTGTGAACTCGGCATAAGAGACAGCGTTATCAGGAAACGCAGCCCAGGCCGATGCAAATTTACACCCTTATACCAGCTTATGGAAATATTCTAAGACTGGAGTTTAGTTATCTTCTGTTAGTTTCATGTAAATGAGCACATTTCTCATAAGATCTTAAATATGATCCGGAGGACTAAATGTCAGGGTTGGGGTGAAGGGATGAGGTCGAGGACTCAGTGGTGCAGGAGAATGGGCTTTTTATTAATAATAGATAAACGAAATAAACAAACTAAAACTAACCTGTAGGGGAACCAGAACAGCTGGCCAGGCTTGGCAGGACAGGAAACATTCAACGAACATTAATAACAAACTGGCACAGGACTTCAAACACAAGGAGATTATAAAGGGAGCAAATTAGGAGGGTAACGAGGAAAACAGGTGGGGCAAATTAACCAATAATCAGGAAAAAAGATGGGTGGGGTCAAGACAATTGACATGAGAGCACATGGCACACAGAAAACTAAGACAAAAGCCATGTGCTCACACAAGACAAAAACACAAGCACATTGCCAGCAATACAAAATCACCAGTCATGTGCTAAACAGGACACGAACACGCAGCTAATGAGAATACTCATAAGCCGCGTGTTCACACAACAAGACAAAAACATGGAGCGCGAGTGTCCGAATCCTGACACGAAACCGAAACTCAAGACATGAGTGTCGGGATCTGAACACCACGCTCCAACTTGAAAGAAGGCACGCAGACAAGAGCACACGGCTAAAGCGCACTCAAAGCCGCGCACTCACATAAAAACAGGACATGACGGGAGTGTCAGGGTTCTGTCACTTCGGTCTAGTGTTATTCATGGTTTTGTGACAGGAACCCCAGCGAACAGCCAGGGTGGGGCCAGAGGAACAGACCAGGCAGGCTCTAGCGCGTCAGTAGTACCGACAGGAGGCCAGGGCGGAGCCAGCAGCTTGGCAGCCAGCATGGGTGGCACCGGCATCAGAGAAAGGCGATTGGGCGGCGCCGGCATCAGAGCAAGGAGCTTGGGCGCACCGGCAGGGCAGGAACCAAGGGCAGCTCCGGGACGGCCCCTGGGCTCCTGGATGGCCTCCAGGCCTTGTGGGACGGAGGAAGCCTTCCTCTTCTGACGAGAGTGAGGCAGTGGCATAACCAATATTATCCGTCTGCAATACCGGAGGCCACACTTTCAGGACCGCAGTTGTAGGACCGCACTTCTAGGACCCTAGTTTTTTTGTGACAGCGCCACCTACCGAGCCGGAGAATCGCAGTCCCAGGAAAGCATTTCCAGGACCCTAGTTTTGGGGGACTGAAAAAAGTGCCACTAAGGCAGTATTTCCACCCAGTTTTAACTACATTAGAATTTTAGAGGTTTTTTTTAAGTTTTATTACACCCAAATACTACTTTCTTTATTGCAATTAAACCTGGTTCCTAGGAATGTTGAGTAATTATTGGGTCTAAGTAGCATAATAATATAACTCAAATAAAATAAACAAGGAATCATGGTATAGTCAAGGATGACTCTGGGGGTAGATTTAAGATTGTGTATATTTGATAAAATAATATATTACAACAGTTGAACTTGAACACACACAAAAACAAATTTGATCATGATGTGAACCACATAGAAAGAACTTCATGGACGACGTCTTCACTGACTCCTAAGAGAGAGAAAGAGAGAGAAGTGAATGAAATAAGGAACATTTAGTTGAACATGTTCTACTCTCTAATTTTAAATTCCATATTTAAAAGATCTTAGTTACCACAGAGCGCGCACACACATATATACGATACAAAAATAATTATATCAATCTTCATATCAATTAATGTTCATAATACTATTATTGCATACTGTTTAAAGATTTGGAAAAAAATTATTTTGATGTTGTGGGAACAAAGGTTCTCAAAACCTTCTTCTTGTCAATAAAGCCCATCTGAACTGAGAAAAAAAAATAATAGAGAGAGATGCAAGAAATCTGAATAGAAATAACATATTATTGACATGACTTTAAATATTTAACCCTTGATTATAAACGTGATTATCTGAATATAAAAAGAATATATAAAACGTAATCAATTCTGGGTGTAACTAGTCACTAGTTACTGTAATTTAATTACTTTTCCCTTGAAAAAGTAATGTAAGGGATTACTCTTATTTTTTCTGTAATTTAATTACAGTTACTTCTTATGTAATTGAACTTAATACTGTGTATAGACTTCAGAACATTTATACACACTACAAAACAATAGTGGAGTTAACATCCAAATTTAAAGTCTACCCTTAAAATGCATGCTTTTTGTACCCTTCTCACTTTTGTAATACTTTTGTAAGTTAATAAGGATATTGGTAACACTTTAAGGTCCAATTCTCACTATTAACTTGTTGGTTATTAGTATGAATATTACTGGGATATTAGCTGTTTATTATTACTTAAAAAGCACATGTTAATGTCTTATTCTGCAAGACCTTATTCTAAATCCTTAATCCTACCCAATTCTTAAACTTAACAACTATACTTTGCTCAGTATTAATAAACAGTAATTAGGAGTATATTGAGGCAAAAGTCATAGTTAGTTCGTTAATAGTGAGAACTGGAGATTTGACAATCTAAAGTGTGACCAGAATAATGTACTTATCTGTTATTTATTTGAAAAAATTAAAAGAACCATTTCATGTCTATCCTTGTATCATTAACTTGTCAAGATTGATATAGGATTTAGAAAGTAATTAGCAGTAAGTATTTAAATACTTTTTGGGGAGAGTAATTTGTAGAGTAATTAGTAACTAGTAATTAATGACTTTTTTAGAGTAACTTACCCAACACTGAACGTAATAGACAGAAATATGTAGGCCTTCAATGATCATTTTAGTAACAGTAGAATGAAAAAGATATTGAGCCGCTAACCTCAATACCCATTTCTTAAAAATATACAGTATACAGAAAAACATTAATTGATAAAAAGTAGTCCAAATGATGATGCGCTGCAGTTGCAGTCCTCTCTGGTGGAATACAATAGTTTTGTGTGGGGTACAGAGAAGAATTTAAGTTATTAATCGCTGAAAATCATATCCTGATCCATTCAGTGAAGGTGTGCCTTTCTTATTCAAACAATGGACTGTAAAAAAGATGGATGGCCTTTTAGGCTGCGTTCCACTTTTCTTTTGTGCTTTTCTTACTTCCCTCTGACTCGGATGTATAGCTATGGGGCTTATTTACTGACATTGTTTCTCTTATGAATTTCTTTGCTGCATTCTATATATTTAAAAATAAATAAAGAAAAACAATTTTTTTGAGGGGTAGCAAAAAAAAGGGGGGGGGGGGGGGGTGTACTAATAATTTAATACAAATTATTCAGTTGTTACAAATATTCAATTAAAAGACAAGACAGCATGCGCTAATAAATTTCAGACTTTAGCAAAACGTTCTTAAAATATATTTTTGTTAGTTAGGTTGTTGCATTAATTCTACTTATTTTAAGGGTTTATTTTGCAGATTACTGAGTATTTATTTATTTATGTGCTTTATCATGAGGACACTTAAAGGGATAGTTCACCCAAAAATGAAATTCTGTCATTAATTGCTTACTCTCATGTTGTTCCAAACCTGTAAGACCTTTGTTTATCTTCAGAACACAAATTAAGATATGTTTGATGCATTCCGAGAGCTCTCTGACCCTCCCATAAACAGCAAGGATCCTTACACGATCAAGGCTCAGAAACGTAGCAAGGACATCATTAAAATAATCCATGTGACATCAGAGGTAATTTTACGAAGACAGAATACTTTTTGTGCACAAAGAAAACAAAAATAATGTCTTTATTCAACAATTTGTCTCCTCCACGTCACCCTATAGTGCCATTTTGGAGAGCATCACATACGCAAACAACGTATGCTGTTCTGTGTCAGCAGCACCGTACACAGATACGCTGTTTACATTGCTTACGCTTTGATCTTAACGTAAACAACATATTATAAAAATAATGTAATTTAAATTATTACAAATCATTTAATCATTATTATAATGTAAACTGAAATGCAAATAAATTATGCTTGCTATGTAATAATTAGGTTCTTTGATTTTAGTAATGAGAATTGGGAAGAAAAATCATGGGAAAGTAAGTGTTTTCATTTCATTGTCTATGCAAACATATAATTGATTTATTTTGACTTTGGAGCCAAATATGACCTGTAAATGTTCTTTGGTCTCAGGTTTCATGAGATCGATGCTTGACCTGGTTCAGATCAGCAGAAATAGATGAGAACTCATTTTGTCTTTTAATAAAAATAAAAATAGCACTTGAACTCTCGATTGAAGGGTTTTGCAGATTCTTTGAGTTGCTCTTGTTTTGTGGCTGTTTGCTGGGATTGACCAGCAGTGTTACTCGTGTGATTTGCCTGTTCGTGGTCTTTCTCTACTGTGATTGGCTGGCACTGAGAAGCTAAACTCTGCTGTGATTGGTCGAGTCACACAGGAGCAACTTCCCCTTTAGATCCACCAAATGGTCCATACAGATGTTTCTGATTTGATTTTGTTTTCTGAATCCCCGTACGTATGAATCTATGAACATGAACTGTGCATATTGGTGTATAGTATCTGTCAGCGGTGTGCCTAAATGTACTGTCAATTATATTTTCTTATTTTTCTTTAACAAAGTCAGTCGATTTGAATGTCACGGTCATTTTAATAGACTGAAAAGACTCTAAAGGAGTAGAGTGTTTGCATTATGCTTCTAAAACCTTCATTTTGAGCAGCTTTACTCAGTATAACACTAATAAAATTAACTCCAACTCACTGCCCTATTCGGAGTGCTGTCATTTACTGAATGAATGAGTGAATGAATGAATGCTGACAGGTTCAAATAAAACCTGTTTGATCAGAAATTAAGAATGGCAATTTAAATAAATACAGTAACAGCTAAAATGATTGCATTTATCAAATCACATCACGTCAAATTAAAATGCACAAGATTCTTCCAAAAAAAAAAAAAAAAAAAACATTTGAAAAAAGTAATTCTAGTAGTAAAAAAGTATTTTTTTTTTTTTTTTTCTGATTAAGCCAGTACTGAAGCAGATAACACCAGGTGTCTGATTATTTTTCTTGCTCCTGAAACAGAAAGCACTACTCTTTGATCAGTTCAGTATAAAAAAAAAAAAAAAAATCTGAAGTTCAACTTTCCATCAAAAGCTGTCAAGATAATGTCACAGTTCAAAGACTGACTTTTGAATACTGAAATAAAAAGCATATATCAATTCATCCCTCTGACAAATATCCTCCAAAATAAATGGACAATATTAATCATGTATAAGACCAGTAACAGAACAATATTAATCATGTTCTTATTCCATCACAGCCACAAAAATTTCTGAAATGTTATTTCTGTGATAAACACTGGGGAGCGCCAAATACTTTAAAAAAAATCAACCCTTTACTGTTGCGTCTTAAACTCAAAGAAATCTACATTCATAAAAAAAAACTAAAAACAAAACATGACCATGTCATAAAATTGGCCTACATCAGAAATATATCAAAATTCATCTTTGGTCATTAGATAGTACAACATTTTTTTATTTTAATTAGATAACTTTTATTTTGTTCACATGGATTGATTCATTAAACCAAAATATGAAGCAAGAAGGCAGAATGCATGAAGCGGGTAAGTTTTTAACTTTACTGAAGAAAACACGAGAAATATGAGCCAACGTCAATCATAAGATTTATCAGAGAGAGTTAATAGTTGTTTTTATTTGAAAACAAATGGAGGAAGCCTAACGTTGAAACACGATATTTATTAGATACCATCGAGTGCAGCTACATCATAAAACAAAACGATAATAATAATATGATTTAAAAAAAAAATATCTGTGCCTTTAAAATAAAAAAAATAAAATAAAATAAAAAGTCTCGTATTTACCAGAGAGTGGAACTTTGAAATCCGCAGGTGATTATTTTGACGTTTTTAATTTATGACAGACTTAAAGAACAAATATTATGCTGAAATTATTACCCCCCTCGTTGAAATCGCTACCTGATTGCCTAATCCTGACCCCTCCCCCAAAACTAACCCTAAACCTTTATACATTATAAACCTAGGGGGGTAATATTCTGTCAGAGGTCAGAATTCGGCCCAACACCTGTTGTGGTTTGAAGTACAATCTGTGTTTTGGTTTGGGGTTTTTTCCAGGCAATTGAGCATATCTCTTCTCTCTCAAAGCAGAGTAACGTCTATCATTAGCCTATATTTAATTTTTCTTTCTTTTTCTTTTTTTATTTAGTAACAAAACCCCACCTGATCATTATCAGCTTTCATGCTGGGAGCAATTGTGGTTCACATTTTTTAAGTTAACCTGCTTTACTTTAATTCAATCTGAAGATTTTTGCTTAAATTTTAAACCGGTTTAAATGAGTGTATGTCTATTTATGTATTTGGTTGCCAGTTTGACCATTTTAATCACTTTTTAATTTTAATTTTTGCATTCTATAGTTAATTTTAATTGATTCTCAGTTCAGTCTTGATTACTGATTAATATGAGGTCAAAACCAGATGCAATATTTGTAGTCGGAAGAGTTTAATATTGCTATAATTGGATTATGTTTATAGAGTTCTGTCAGCTCTCCATGCTTTATATAAATACCTTTTTCTCACTTATGTATAATTGTGCACACACCTGCAATAAGTCCGTGAGACGAGTCCCATTATGCGAGTATTTGCAATTGCAACCTTTATTAATAGAAGCTTTATTAAAGAAAAAGCCATGTACACAACTAATAAAAAAAGCATTTGCTAGATTTTTTTTTTTCTTTTTTAGTTAACATGATATATGATGATAGAAGAGCATTACTCAGAATCGCTTTGACAAACGTCTCATCTTACAGACAGATGAAATGCTGATGTGAAGCTGTGGTTCTGCGTTGTATGTTCTCATTCTGCTCTGACTGAAGAAGGCTGTTCTCTGGCCGTACATTAAACTTACATACAGTCATTGTTAAATAACGTTATGTTTTTGACAAATGTCTTATTTAAGAATGTTTGTAACTCCTCCAGGCTCTTAGTTCTAGTAGCCGTATCAGTCTTATTTTTGTTCTCAGCCCAGTCAGCTTTGGAGAGCCATAATTTTCCTGTATAGTTGTAGCAGCAAAAAGCCATCCACTTGTGAGAGGGAATGTTCACTCTCTTATTCAGGGTTTCGTGGCCAGGCAAAGCTCCAGTCAACACGTAGGCTAAGGTCGTCTTGTTCTTCTGGTCACGACAGTATTTATCCATGATATCTTTCATTTCTTGTTCTTTGCGAATCCAAATGCCTTTCTCTAAGTTGTCCTTCTGTGGAATACTGTTGGTGAGAGTGAATGTAGACTTGGCTGTTTCTCTGTCAGCTGCATAACGGACTGGAAATAAGTGACCGGGTCTGACGTTTTGACTGTTATTGTAGTCTCCAGTGATCGCCTGATGGACGAATGGCTCACGAGTCTCAGCACCTACAGGTTCAAGCTAAAGAACAAATAATTGAAAGAAACGCAGTCAACTGAACAACAAGAATAACAAAATAAGAGAATAAAACTAAGAAGTAAAACAATTTTATAGGCTAGCAAATATATGAAGCGTTTACATGCAAATTACCTGCGACTCGATCATCCAGGGAATCTTAATTAAGTTCTTGTATTCTTGTATTCCGGTGTATTTGTAAGCTGAGAAAAGAGGGATCTTCTTTGTTGTGTCATAGAGGGTTGCATATTTTACACTGTTCTCATATCGTTGACAGATTATTTTATAATTACTGAACTGTGCAGTTGAATTCTCCAGAATGCCAGGGATAACCGGAGGCTTTTGACGAAAAAAAAAGTCACCGCATTTACTGAATTTGTCTACAAGTTCAGATGTGATGCATGAAAAATCCAGAGCCAGCAGCAGCACAGAGACGCTCACGATAAACAGCCTCATCTTCCCTTCAGACGAGAATGTGCTCAGGTCCCGCAGCACATGTGTCTCTGCATGGACATAAATGCTGCTCTCTAACATGTAGATCGTTTTATAGCAGGAGCAATGTTCTTTAACCTTCATACACCCACACACTCACACATCTAATTCTGTATACTCATGCAGGTCACTTTCTGAGAAACCAAATCGGCAAGCATAAATTTGAGTGTTACATTTTCTTTCACACATTTTTACCTGTGAAATGACATCTGGTGTTCTCGTATATCATCTGGTTCTTTTCATTATTATCGCTTACTTGAAGCATTAAAAAACATTTTGTTAATTGAAATAAACCAGAAATAATATACATATAGCACTTTTTGAAAACATGATTTTTAACGACGTCTCTTCTGCTCACCATGGCTGCATTAACAATATGCTCAAAATAGACTAAAAACAGTAATATTGTGAATTTAAATAACCATTTTCTGTTTGAATAAATTGTTAAATGTAATTTATTGCTGTGATCAAAGCTGAATTTTCAGCATCGTTACTTTAGTCTTCAGTGTCACATGATCCTTCAGAAATTATTCTAATATGCTGATTAATAAATGCAGCCTTAAATTTGGACAGGCCCCTTTTCTAAACAACCCTTTTCTACGCCCTTAAGAAATGCGATACACCCCCCAGTGGCCAGTTTCTTTCAAATTTCTTTCAGACCTTTGGGGCCGTGAGTCAAACAGGCCCAACGAGTTTTGTTCAGATCAGCCTCCGTTAAGCTTAGGTCCTCAAATTTCATCAGCCAATGGCGGCCATGTTTTTTTGAGATATGCAAATGTAATTATAGACACTAGGGATGTAACGATTACCGGTTTGATGGTAAGTCATGATGAAATCCCCATCTTCACACAGATCTTCAACAGATCACTGGAGCTGTTCGAAGTCCCCACATGCTTCAAATGCTCCACCATCATCCCCGTCCCAAAGAAACCCAAAATTACTGGTCTTAATGACTACAGACCTGTGGCTCTAACGTCTGTGGTCATGAAATCATTTGAAAGACTGGTTTTGTCTTATCTGAAGGACACCACTGGATCCTTACTGGACCCCCTGCAGTTTGCCTTCAGAGCAAACAGGTCTGTGGATGATGCAGTCAACATGGGACTGCATTACATACTACAACACCTGGACCAGACCGGGGACTTATGTGAGGATCCTGTTTGTAGACTTCAGCTACGCTTTTAACACCATCATCCCATCACTTCTTCAGCCCAAACTAACTCAGCTCTCTGTACCCACCTCCGTCTGTCAGTGGATCACCAGCTTCCTGACAGACAGGCAGCAGCTAGTGAGGCTGGGAAAATACACATCTAGCACCCGCACCATCAGCACTGGTGTTCCTCAGGGCTATGTTCTCTCCCCACTGCTCTTCTCCCTCTACACCAACGACAGCACATCTAAAGACCCCTCTGTCAAGCTCCTGAAGTTTGCAGATGACACCACAGTGCCTCATTCAGGATGGTGACGAGTCTGGTTACAGACAGGAGGTTGAGCAGCTGGCTGTCTGGTGCAGTCTTAACAACCTGGAGCTTCACGCGCTCAAAACTGTGGAGATGATTGTGGACTTCAGGAGAAACCCCCCTGCTCTCCCCCCACTCACCATCATGAACAGCACTGTGACTGCAGTGGAGTCATTCAGATTCCTAGGCACCACAATTTCTCAGGACCTGAAGAGGGACAATCACATTAAGTCCATTGTGAAAAAGGCCCAGCAGAGGTTGTACTTCCTTCACCAGCTGTGGAAGTTCAACCTGCCACAGGAGCTGCAGTTCTACTCCGCCATCATTGAATCCGTCCTCTGCACTTCAATAACTGTCTGTTCAGCTCAGCTACCAAATCTGACCTCAGAAGACTACAGAGGGTAGTCCGGACTGATGAACGAATCATTGGTACAACCCTCCCCGCTCTCCAAGAACTGTACTCGTTCAGAGTGAGCAAAAGGGCTGGCAAAATCACTCTGGACCCCTCACATCCAGCACACTCCCTCTTTGAACTGCTGCCGTCTGGTCGATACTACAGAGCTCTGAGCACCAGAACAACCAGCACAGAAACAAGACATAAACTAATCTAACACATGAACACACGCATTCACACATTCACACAAGTTGCAGAAAGAGAGAAAGTGAGGAAAGGATGAGTTTGAGAGAATGAAGACGTGAAATCCCAAGTTTATAGCAATATGTGCAATTGCATAGACCTGAAGAACCATAAATCACTTAATAAACCCTTGCATTAAGTTTCTCAATGAGGCTAAAAAATGCACCAGCTGAGCAAAAATCTGGAGTTTACATGCTTGCATTACCTTTGTGTTAAGGGATCCCCTTTTGTCGACATCGTTGCAGAAAGGGGGATCCCCGAGGTTGCTGATTGGCTAACAGTTCAGTGGTCGTTTATAGTGATGTCTTGGGAAGCCAATCATTGGGCGTTGGCTGAAGATGGTTTCGGAGTCCATTGCTAGTTAAAGTTTGGTGCTGGACTTTGTGGCAAACTTAACTTTTTAACACGAAACTCAACAGAAAGAAAATAAACTAAAGTTAAAGAATAAAATGAGGTAACGACTAGGTGGGTTTTCTTCTCATCGTGGTGTTAAGTAGCAGCTGGCATGTAGACCAGACCACGCTGGAATGGTGCTCAAAGAATGCAGAAAGTGATGACAAAAAGCATGGCTAAAAAGTTAGAAAAGAAGAGAGAGTTTGATGGTGTCCTGAGTTTTTAAACTCAGGTTTTAGACCCCTTCCAACTGGTGTATTGACCAATTAGATAGGCTATTATCTTTGGATGGGTGTTCCTCCCATCATAAATCAGCTTATCTGGTCAGTCACATGTCCGAACTTTACACGCTCTTGCCAAGTATACTTTTGGACATGATCTCTATAACAAGACTATGATACATTTGACAAAGAATTGATTGGAAGAAACGTTTAAAGCATGATTTTTCAAACTCATACATACCAAACACGAATATAAATCCTTAAAGTCGTTCAATAGTTATTAACAGGACATACATAATATGTGATTAAAACAGGATAGTCTAACGTGTGGGTCACATACATAATATGGAGTTATGCATATAAATCATTAGTTGCTCATAAGTCCTTTTAAGATGATTTTTGGTGCATATGGTAAAGACAGTCTCTGTGAAGTTCTGTGTAAAACATAGAGACATGTTCTGTGAACAAAGGAATTTCAGTCTGGTCTGTCTGTGGTGTGGTGGAAAAGTCAATCTAAGGAAGCTCGTGATTTCTATCGTGGAACACATGTGACGGCCATCTCTTTGATCATCAGTCTTGATTACTTGCCCCAAATTTGATAGTTTCCTTCCTGCATTGGACTTATCAATAAGTATTCTTTTGTCTTAATGTTGCAAGCTGTTATGTGAAAGAGACTTGCTGGTTAGGCTGTCTTCAGACGGGCTGGTGCTAGGATCTAATTTATGACGTTGTCCTGTTTTCTTGGGGCCTCTCTGGAATTTCAGCTCCTCATGTTTCAATGTTCTGATTGAGTCTTAAATTTGTCTGAATCATTCTGATCCTACATGTGATACAACAAGGTATGCAACATTACCTATTAAGGTGTATACTGTATATATAAATGCAGGGGTCAATGCTCAACGTTATCCATTGGTGTTTAGTCTTCATATTTTCAGCACAATGTGTAGGTTAATCTGGAATTAGTTTGGAAAGTGAATAATCCATAGGAAAAACATTAAAGACATTGTTGCAAACATGGACTTTAACTATGCAAATAGACCTCATGCCAGAGAGAGGCCATACCATGGCCACCTCTGACAGCATCAGCCAATCAGAATCCTGGATCTGAAAGGTGCCAACTTGCAAACCCCACCTTCTCAAGAAAGGAATAAAAGGTTCTCTTCAAGACAAAGAAGTGTGCTAAGTGATGTGGTCGACCTTGCGCTAAGATGTTGTTGCAAAATTAGGTTCTAAGGAGAAACAAGGAAGTTCTGCAAGAAGCAAGTTTGGGGAGTTTGGAAACTGCCACAGCAACAACGACCACAAGCTTAGTGCCCCCAGTGTTGGGGTAGTTACTCAAAAAAAGTAATTAGTTACTAGTTACTAGTTACTTCTATAAATTGTAATGAGATTACTTTACTAGTTACTGCATTTGAAAAGTAACTTCACTACTTATTACTTTACTTTCCCGTTTCTTAATTTACCATGTAGATACATGGACAAACATAGCCTTATCATAACTTAGCCTGTCCGCATAGTGTTTATTGTATAAATGTATACAAAATGGCATGTAAAACCATATGAAACAACAATATCCCTATCTGCACAAAGAAATATGCCTCACCTGTAAAATCCACAAACAACAGGATAAAGAAGGCTATGGTGGAGTCATTTTAAAATGGGGACAACACACAAGTTTCAAAACAGGCTTTGGGAAACATAAGCACAAAACTCTTCTCCTGAGAACAAAACCAGCTTTTTATTAGATTCATGGCAAAAAAAAATGAAGTGGTCAATGAAAAATATAAAAATAAAGGTCACTTTATCCGATAAAATTAAAACAGAAATGCACTTAAGCCCATAAAAAGAAAACAGAAAATTCACGTCATCCCAAAAACATTATTTTCCCCTTAGCTCGCTATCGTCTGCCTCTAGGAGATGTGGCTGCCAGAGGCGGTAAGTTAACATACCAAGTCACAAACTCTTGATGCACCTATTAATGAATTATTGAGAGTGTTGCAATTATCACAATGCACAAAACAGAAAGTGCAACAGTGCAACAGTGAAAACAGAAAGTGCAACAAAAAGTTTATCTCATAAACTTGATCACATTCAATTAATTTTTATCTCTATTCTTCGAAATAACGATTGTATCGCATAAGTCTTTCGAATCTTTTATCTGACAGCCTGTTCCTCCTTGGGGTCAGAACAATACTGCCCAAGCTGAAAAGCCTTTCGACCGGTGCACTTGACGGTATTGGAGTGTTGTACTGCTTTGCAAGTTTCTTAATCCTGGGGAACCTGGAGAGAACCTCCCAGTCAGATCCAGGCAATTTTAAGTAC
This sequence comes from Acrossocheilus fasciatus, assembly GCA_036784905.1. Lineage (NCBI taxonomy): Eukaryota > Metazoa > Chordata > Actinopteri > Cypriniformes > Cyprinidae > Acrossocheilus > Acrossocheilus fasciatus. The sequence continues at coordinate 3,920,739 of CM071956.1, forward strand.
TCCATGACTTCAGTCTCTGCTGTGTAGGAAAACTCCTCTTCAAATTCAAAAAAGTCATTGTGACTGGAGGTGGCAGGGCTCTGAACTGCTTGTCTCATCAGTGGCTCTTCAGGAATCCGGGCACGACACTCAGAAATTAGCATGGTTTTAACAGCATCTCTTCTCTTCTCATCTTTGAGCCAGCGGACCTTGAATTTGGGCATTGTGGCAGCAGCCATCAGAGCATCCTTGCTGTCCAAGACAGATGCAAATCTGTCTTTGATCGCCTGTGATATGAAATGATAGACTACATTAGACAAACATATACAGTTCAATTAACAGCTTTTACAGCCTCATAAACTACAAACCCGATTCCAAAAAAGTTGGGACACTACAAATTGTGAATAAAAACAGAATGCAATGATGTGGAAGTTTCAAATTTCAATATTTTATTCAGAATACAACATAGATGACATATCAAATGTTTAAACTGAGAAAATGTATCATTTTAAGGGAAAAATAAGTTGATTTTAAATTTCATGGCATCAACACATCTCAAAAAAGTTGGGACAAGGCCATGTTTACCACTGTGTGGCATCCCCTCTTCTTTTTATAACAGTCTGCAAACGTCTGGGGAGTGAGGAGACAAGTTGCTCAAGTTTAGGAATAGGAATGTTGTACCATTCTTGTCTAATACAGGCTTCTAGTTGCTCAACTGTCTTAAGTCTTCTTTGTCGCATCTTCTTTATGATGCGCCAAATGTTTTCTATGGGTGAAAGATCTGGACTGCAGGCTGGCCATTTCAGTACCCGGATCCTTCTTCTACGCAGCCATGATGTTGTAATTGATGCAGTATGTGGTCTGGCATTGTCATGTTGGAAAATGCAAGGTCTTCCCTGAAAGAGACAACGTCTGGATGGGAGCATATGTTGTTCTAGAACTTGGATATACCTTTCAGCATTGATGGTGCCTTTCCAGATGTGTAAGCTGCCCACGCCACACGCACTCATGCAACCCCATACCATCAGAGATGCAGGCTTCTGAACTGAGCGCTGATAACAACTTGGGTTGTCCTTGTCCTCTTTAGTCCGGATGACATGGCGTCCCAGTTTTCGAAAAAGAACTTCAAATTTTGATTCGTCTGACCACAGAACAGTTTTACACTTTGCCACAGACCATTTTAAATGAGCCTTGGCCCAGAGAAAATGCCTGCGCTTCTGGATCATGTTTAGATATGGCTTCTTTTTTGACCTATAGAGTTTTAGCTGGCAACGGCGAATGGCACGGTGGATTGTGTTCACCGACAATGTTTTCTGGAAGTATTCCTGAGCCCATGTTGTGATTTCCATTACAGTAGCATTCCTGTATGTGATGCAGTGCCATCTAAGGGCCCGAAGATCACGGGCATCCAGTATGGTTTTCCGGCCTTGAACTTTACGCACAGAGATTGTTCCAGATTCTCTGAATCTTTGGATGATATAATGCACTGTAGATGATGATAACTTCAAACTCTTTGCAATTTTTCTCTGAGAAACTTCTTTCTGATATTGCTCCACTATTTTTTGCCGCAGCATTGGGGGAATTGGTGATCCTCTTCCCATCTTGACTTCTGAGAGACCCTGCCACTCTGAGAGGCTCTTTTTATACCCAATCAAGTTGCCAATTGACCTAATAAGTAGCAAATTGGTCCTCCAGCTGTTCCTTATAAGTACATTTAACTTTTCCGGCCTCTTATTGCTACCTGTCCCAACTTTTTTGGAATGTGTAGCTCTCATGAAATCCAAAATGAGCCAATATTTGGCATGACATTTCAAAATGTCTCACTTTCAACATTTGATATGTTATCTATATTCTATTGTGAATAAAATATAAGTTTATGAGATTTGTAAATTATTGCATTCCTTTTTTATTCACAATTTGTACAGTGTCCCAACTTTTTTGGAATCGGGTTTGTATACATCAGCTATATTAAACTGTAGGCCTATAGCCTACACTGTAAGCTATTATTTAAGGCAGGGTAGGGACTATTCATTTTATTATTAATATGTGTTTACCTGTACAATAGCACCAGGCATGCCAGCTGTCATCTGGGAAAGGCCATCCTTCAACGCAAGCAACTTTGACATGAGAATCTCCAAGGTTGGCAGGAGGATGCCGTAGTAGCAATCATCTTCTCCTTGTAGTATATCTAATGCGGCAGCAAGAGGTCTTGACACTGCACAATATTCCTTAAGGAACTGATACTCTCGCTCAGTGATGCCCTTAACACTCAGTCTAGAAAAAATGGTGTTTAAATCTCTGATTGGGATTTCTGTGATGAGAGACAAGGCGTCATGAGACGAGTTCCAGCGTGTAGCAGTGGGTATGATGAGCTTTATTTTTAGCACATCCTCAACCTGGTCTGAAGCCACAGTAGAGCGACTTGTTTTTGTCCAGAGAGCTGCACACTTGGCGAGAGCACTTCTGTAAACTGCTTTACAGTCACTGTTACTGGTCAGCCATTTCTCCAGGTCATTTTTTGAGATCAGGTTTAGTGTATGTGATGCACAGCGCAGATGAGGCGGCAGTGAAAATGTTTCATCTGATTCTGTGGAGAGTGCTTCGGCAACATCAGTAAAAGTGACCTCCTCTTCCTCCTCCTCCTCATCAGATGGCTCGTCAGAGTCAGACCCATCATCAGGATGGGATTCAAACATTCTAAAGGCTTTTACAAAATTGCTGCCATTATCAGTGACGCATGCTGTTACTTTATGTGATAGTCCAAAGGCTGAATGAACCTGTTCTATTTCGCTAGCTATGACATCGTAACTGTGTCTTCCTCTCACCCTCTTGCAGGCAAGAGCCGCCTTCTCACGTTTAAAACTAATGCTGTCTATCCAGTGCACCGTCATTCCTAAGTAACTTTTGTTGTTGGTGGGCCAAATGTCCACGGTGGTAGACACATGATCCAGGGACTCAAACGTTCTTTTGAGCTTTGATTCCATGTCTGAATAACACTTGTCCAGGTAATGGGAAAATGTTTTCCGGTCGGACGTTGGCTTTTGTCCTTTCGAGCAATAAACTGAAAGTAATGTGAATATCGCCACTGGCTGAAACCTCCTGTCTCCGTCTCCGTCTCCATCTCCCTCTCTCCTTCGCACCAGCAAGCTACGTCACTCAAATCGATCTCTATGGCAACGGTGCCCGGGCAAGCGCACACACAGGCAGCACGCATGCACGGACCACTTAAACAGATCAGATCTTTACACACAGGCAAACAAGGCTTGGGTAACGCAGGAAAGCGCGTTCCTATAGTCTAGTAAAGTAGTGTAGTTACCGATATTTTTAGTGTAATGCGTTACTTTACTTCGTTACCCAAAAAAGTAACATCGTTACTGTAATCCGTTACTTTGTAACTCGTTACCCCCAACACTGAGTGCCCCCCAATCCTCTGCAACGACTTAAGAATCTTCTCTTCAGCGATCCTCTGCTTGCGAGTTCCAAGCTGCCAGGATCTTCTCCAACGACTTCAGAATCATCTCTTCAGCGATCCTCTCTTTGGATCTTCTGTAACGACTTCCGAATGTCAACGTCAATGATCCTCCCTCCTGCGTGTTCCAGGTAGTCTGGATCTTCTTTACAGACTTCAGAACCTTCACCTTCAAGGCTCTGGTTTGTGTGTTCCAGACCAAAGAACCTTCTCGGTGCTCAGGAGTTCATCGTCCACCAGTGCTTCGTGTTCAAGACTGTGAAACGGATGCAACTCCTTTCCTTCCACTGCAACGGCAAGTGAAAGATGTAGATTCTGTAAATGTGTTGAAATAAAGAAATGCATGACAAACTAGTTTAAGGAAACAGAACCTTTCACACTTCCGTCAGGTATGAGACATAATCCTTTTTATTCTTTTATCATTATTCTTTTGTTTTTAATTCAGCCATTATCAGCCTTTATACTAGCAATAAAATGTTTACCAAGCCACTTCGCTTCAATCCCAGTATACATTTACCCAACTATTATCAAAAGTATTTCTAAATAAATACAACAAAACATTTTCTTGTGACCTTACGTGAAGTATTATGACAAAATGCATTATGTAGAAGAATTGGACCTGTTCTGCAGCTGCATTAGAGCTAATATTAGCATCATGCTTCATAAGACAATTTATGAGATTAATAGTACACATTTACTCAGAACTCACTTCAAACTATCATCGAGTGTTTGTAATAACTTCCTTTTACAATCTCATGTGAAATTTGGTCGTTTACTGTTGTTAAAATATGCAATTTATAGCCTTTTATATCGCTGCATAAATTAGCATTTCAGATGTACACATTCAACTCAAGAAAATCATATACAAATATCTGATCGTAATCATGTGTTATCTTATATAATCTACAGTGGCTGTTGTCATGTTTATTTCTGCTGTATAAAAGCCTTAACATGTATGCTCTGCTGAAACTCACGTTGTTTGTGATATTACAACCGCCTCTCCGCTCTTAAGTTGCCAGGGATACATTTCGAGTATAATACACATTAGTAAAAGGATCTGTTTTCATTTGTATTTGTCTATATACACTTTGGGCAGCCGTGGTACATTATAAAAGTAGCCCAAAAAAACGCAACCCACGGCTCTAGAATTTTTCCCGCGACTGTATTTTCAAACTAGCCCACTTGTGCCGTTACCCTGGCAACACTGGTTCGCTGTAACCTCATCACACAATGATAGATAACCTTCCACGCTGCGATGACAGGAAGCAGTTTGGGTCAAACCTTATCAAACGATTAATTTGTGTTAAAAAAATATTAACGCGTTAAAATTTTTAGATTAATCGCATGCGTTAAAGTTGACACCCCTAATATATATATATATATATATATATATATATATATATATATATATAATATATATGTGTGTCTGCATGTGAGATATACTGTATATGGAAACTGATGTCTACTGAAGATTTAAGATTATTTTGGAGAGTTTTGAGATGGATTATACTTGTGTGGTTGGATCCTGGAATGGAAATGTTTGAGAACCCTGGATTTAAACAGTGAGATGAATCTGATATGACAATATTTGCATAAGCTTTATTGGATAAAAAGACAAACATTTACAGACAGTCCATTTATAACAGGATCTGGGCTTCAGACATGTTTATCAATGTACTGTTTGTGTTCAAATTAAAATGTTAAAAATAACTTGAGAAAAAATGACAGCAATTAAAAACAAGATGAGTTAAAATTTTGGAAAAGCTAAAAAAGCATTTTGCAGACCTCAAATCAAACATCAGAAATGGTAATTCAAGGATTTGTAACCCAGCTGATGCTTTCTGGGACATTCTGAGACAGTTTTAGTTACAGTTGTTCTTAAACAGCTGCACATTTTTCAGCCAGTTTTGACTCAGAAATTGCTGTAATTCCTGCAGGCTCTTTTGTTTGATCGCTTTATTTTCATTGGCCTTTTCTTGTTTGTTTAGGGCCCAGTAAGCTTGAGAGACCCACAGTCTTTTTCTACTGTTATAGCAGCAGAATGCCGTCCACATGTAAGAGGGAATGTTCACTCTACCGTTTAGTTTGTTTTTGCCCGGTATAGCTCCGGTCAGCACATGGGCCTTAAGTTTATTGTTGTCATAGCAATGTGTATTCATGCTATCTCTGGTCTCATTTTCAATGCGATTCCAACTGCCAGCATTAAAGTGTATATATTGAGGCACAATGTTGGTGAGTGTGAATGTAGAATTGGAGGTGAATTTATCAGCTGAGTGACAGGAGGGAAATAAGTGACCGCGATTCACTTCATGGATGTTCTCGTAGTAGTCTTCATTGATGGCCTGATTTCTATATGGAACAGTCATGTCACCAACATGAGGATCAAGCTGTAGATATTTGCAAGAAAGAGAAAGAGTTATTAAATAATAAAAGATGAACCTTACTCATTTATAGAATAAACTCCTGTCATTTACTCCCCCTAGTCATTACAAACATGTTTGCAGTTACACTTTCAAATTAAACATAAAATTAAGAATCTTAATTGAGTTATTGTCCCATATAGCAGCTCAAGCTCCTCACAGTAAAAATCATTTGAGTAGTCTGACTCCACCCAGATAGCAAAATTACTCTGGATCGGATCCGCCCCGGAGGTACCACAGACTCCGGAACGGATCTGCAAAACGGGTCCGTATCGGAGTCCACTTGCACAGCGCCACGGATCCGGAACAGATAAGGATTACGGATCCGGACCGGATCCGGTTCAGACCCTATCCGTATCCGTATAATTAAGAGACTAATTAAATGATGATTGTGCATTAGTGATGAACACCTGCTGTTATTGAGAATTACAGAGGATCAGATGTTGATGTTTTATTGGCTAAAATGATGCCACCATCATGGAGATCAGTGTTTGCTTTAGTTGGGCTCTTGACCCTTGACTTCCTGTGTTAGATCTCTCTCTGTAACACTGAATGTGCTGTTGTAAAGCAGACCGGTCAGTGCTGTGCTGTGAGCGACTGTTTGTTGTTTTCATATGATGAGACAATCATCAGGTACTGACCTGTTTATATCCAAAATATACATATTTATATAAAATATGTAAATAATTAATTTTGTGTAAGTTACTGCTGTAACAGTTATAGTGAATGAATTTTAAATCTATGCAATGCATGTAAATATTTAAACTCCAGTACTATTTAGACACACACAGACATCAAGAACCAGCATATGAATCTCAACAATGGTGACAACCAACAAAATTCTTCATGCTGCAAAGTATGCTGGGTAACACCATAGTAAAAACTCCCATCATGCACTGCAGTATGAATAATTATTGTCACCACTGTTGAGGATCGTATTATAAGTGTTCATGTCTAAAAGCCTGAGCAATACAGTCCTTTTTTACAATATTCAAGCGTTACGATGGCATTTGTTCAACAGTACATTTTTGTAGTTCTGTAAGAGCTGACTATCAGTCAATAAACCAAAGAGAGACACCTTCATGATGTTCATTAAAGGGACACAAAAGTCAAAAGTGTAAGCTCATCGGTTTCCTCAAGCTTTTACTTCAGCAATGCCTGAATGTTTGTTGTGAAACAATAATGCAATTGCTTAAAAGAAACCCGCTTTCAGTTATTAAAATGGTCAAGAGCCCAACTAAAGCAAGCACTGATCTCCGTGATGGTGGCATCATTTTATCCAATAAAACATCAACATCTGATCCTCTGTAATTCATCAGCGGGTCCGGTCCGGATCCGTAATACTTATCTGTTCCGGATCCGCTGCGCTGTGCAAGTGGACTCCGAGACGGACCCGTTTTGCGGATCCGTTCCGGAGGCTGTTGCTATCAGGGCACTTGCCATTCAAGTCTTCTGACCTTATCTCAAAGTTTTGTTCAGGTATTCACTGAAATTAAATGCTGCAAAAAAAATGCATAATTCTAATTTTGTGTATGGATTTGGAACAATATTAGGTTGAATAAATAATTACATTTTTTATGTTTGGGTAGTTAGGTTGAATGGCAGATGAATAAACTTTGTTGTAAAACTTCTACAGAACAAATAATTAAAAGAAAAGAGGTGAAGAGTGATTGATAAAACACTTGATGCACAATAACAGCAGACAAATCATAGAACAAACTAAATCATCACCTGTGGCTCGATCTTCCATGGAATCGTTGTTCTTGTGAAAGCTTTTCTTTCAGTGTATTTGTAAGCTGAGAAAACAGGAATCCTGCTTTCTGTGTCGTAGAGAGTTGCAAACGTATATCCTGAACCAACACTTGTGAAACTATATTTTTGACAGATTTTTTTGTAACGAGCATGATCAGAGTTTGGATTCAGGATGCCAGGAATCACCGGAGGCTGTCCTTCAGAAAAAAACTCGCTGCATTTATCGAATGTTTCTAGAACTTCAGACATGCCGAATGGACAGCTCAGCACCAGCAGCACAGTGACGACGCTTGCGATAAACAGCCGCATGTTCACTCAGAACTAAATAACAAAAATGGCTGTAGGAGCGTAAACGCAAATTTTAAAACAAAATGTTCCCCAAAAAGTCTCGCAGATGAAATGGCCTCTCCTCCTGTGCACTTAAATAGTATGCTATAGCAGCTGAGGTGGTGATGCTTAACACCGTTGTACACACCTCCAATCCTGTGAACCCACAAACCTGAAAATAGAGCTTGAGTGTTACTTGATGTTCACACATCAGCTATTCCACTACAAGCCTGCAACACATGTATACCACATCTATGTGTTTTACAGCTCTTTCACACTATTTCTATAGGCTATGTCCAGTTTTATGAAGATGATTTTATAGTCATGGCTAAAAGTATCGGCAGTGACATAAATATTGTGTTTTGCAAACTGCTGTTGTGGTGTTCATTCACATTGTTTCTATATTATTGTGCAGATATTGATCAGATACGTTTTAAATAATTGCAAAAAGCTTCATTGGCCAAAAAAAATCATTGATCTGATTCTGATCCTGATGTAGTCTTTTAAGAAAATGCAATTTTCTCAGCTTTTTGTTCAAAATCTTGCATTTTTATGAAACTTAACCACATTCAAGTGTTGATTTAAAAAAATCAATTATTATTATTATAATTATTACATGCTCAGATATTCATACAACAAAATATTCTAGGGACCATTAAACTTTTGTAATTTTTAGTAAATCATATTATCTATTCAGACCATCTTGTGATTTTTAAGTCCTAGTAGTGCTGGCAGGCCCGTAGCCTATAATTCTTATTAAATCGATTGTTCCAATCCGAATGTAGTAAATAGCACAAAAAAATTAAGTAAAATTTAAGCAGAAATATTGGTTTCATTGGACAAAAAACACTATGCTGATGATACTATGTTATGCATGTCAGGCCAGTAGTTGGCGATCAAGAAACACTGCGCAAAAACGTAATATGCATGTACATAATGTCACCTTTTTCACAAATTAATGTTTTTGTCGTTCACATGGAGATGATACAGGCATCTTGTTCAAAAGCTTGTGTTTCCAGGCCCCAAAAACAGTTATTGAAGACACCTGATGTTAACAAACAGAATCACTGAAGGAGAAAATCTGAATTTTTTGGTTACCATTACGGTGGTCAATGTTTGCTTTAGTTGGGCTCTTGACCCTTGACTCTTTAACATTAGATATTGTTTGGCTTCTGTAACTGAGTTAGACAACAGTTAAGATAAGCCAAGAGAAAAGGTGATCGGGTGGCGTTGGTTATGTTTTGAGGCTAGTTGTTTTTGTTGTGGTATCTAGATTTGTAAAACTGAACTGTTATTTAAAATTTGGGAATCAAAAATAACGATAAAAACACTATTTTATATTTTTGTTGCAGGGTAAGTAAACATTTTGAACCACTAGCTTGACACTCACTGGTCAAGAGCAGTGATTTCCCTCCTTTCTTTATTAACATGACACAGAGAGCAGCAGTATATTAATATCCAAATAACAGATCTAATGTTACACATCAAAATTTAACACAGTTGTTTGCTTTCACTTAAGACATACCCATTTAAGTGAATACTCGACAAGACAGATATATTTTTAAGTAATTCAGTGTTGCATAAGTAGCTTTCCATGCACGCAGGTGAGTCAGTCAACGCCAGTAACACAGAGATATTTTTTGTGTAGTCGTGGCCTAATGGTTGCTATGGTCACGCATGTTCGTGCATTAAACGCATGGCCACGAGAAATAAATGTTGTTCTCTCAACATAAGAAGTCGTGTTCGCCGAACATGCTTTTTGAGCATTTTATCATGAAAATATGTTTTATTTCTTTAAATAACACCTTAGGCCTACATATAATGATCACAGAAACAAATCCACAGCTGAACCGCGGCAGTAGTGGTGTTTTCGTAATCAGCGAAACCTATTTGAAGGAATCAGTTGAATGGATTGAACTCACTCGTTAAGACAGTGACTTGGCGCCACCTAGTGTCTGTTTTAGTTTCATATTAAACGTATCATTTAATAGATTGACATTGACATATTTCTGCCTTCAAAATTTAAAACATCAATGTCATAACATTTTATGCATTTGTAGGCTTATTGCAGTGTAAATGCATTCAGTAATGATGTCTCTGATGGCTTTTGTTGACACTGATTGGATTTTTACTAGCAGAGGTGGGTCTCTCAAGATCTGATTAAACCAGAGTTGTAAAGTCCAGGGGTCAGAAAGTAAAAGTCCTGCCATATTTTTGTTCCACCCATGAACTCAGCAGCTGATTTCACCAGAGGAGGAACCAAGTCATTCCTTTCAAGTCACAAGCAAGTCTTCGAGTCAAATCCCAAGTCCTCAAAGAGTTAAAGTTAATGAGATAATTAAGTGACTAATCAAATGATGATTGAGCATTAGTGATGAACACCTGCTGTTAACAATCAACATCACAAATTAACTGGAGAAAAAAGCAAAAAAAAATTATCACCATAATTGTGGTCAGTGTTTGCTTTAGCTGGGCTCTTGAGCCTTTTAGTAACTCAAAGAAATTTGTTTCTAAGCAATTGCAATATTGTTTCACAGCAAACATTTGTGCAATGCTGAATCAAACCTTGAAGTAGCAGATAAGTTTATGCTTTCAGATTATATCTTATGATGAGTGAACATTCTTGGTTTAAATCTCTCTGGTTTATTAAATACATTTAACTGTTACAGAACTGAAAAAGGCGTATTAAGCAAATGTCACCATAATGCTTTGATATTGAGAAGAGAGAAAAAAACCTGTTTAGGATCAAGCTTTTAGACATGAACATTTATCATATCCTCAACAGTGGTGACAATAATTATTCATATTGCATTGCATGATGGGAGTTTTCCATGCATAAAGCATTTGTTGATTGTCACCGTTGTTGAGATTCATATTCTTGATGTCTGTGTGTGTGTCTAAATATTACTGGAGTTCAAATTTTTATATGCGTTACACAGATTTAAAATTAACTTATTGTAACTATTAGATAAACACTTTGTGTGCATGCTGTAGTCTCACAGGGCTGACTATGCAAAACCTGAACATATAAATGAACTAAAAAAAAGAAGCTATTTTGGATATAATCAAACCAGCTCACTGTGACTATCGGATCACTGTAGAGCACTGATCTCTCTGCTTTACAACAGCACATGCATTGCTACACAGAACGATCTAACACAGGAATCAAGGGTCAAGAGCCCAACTAAAGCAAACACTGATCTCCATGATGGTGGCATCATTTTAACCAATAAAACATCAACATCTGATCCTCTGTAATTCTCAATAACAGCAGGTGTTCATCACTAATGCACAATCATCATTTAATTAGTCACTTAATTATCTCATTAACTTTAACTCTTTGAGGACTTGGGATTTGACTTGAGACTTGCTTGTGACTTGAAAGGAATGACTTGGTTCCTCCTCTGGTGAAATCAGCTGCTGAGTTCATGGGTGGAACAAACATATGGCAGGACTTTTATTTTCTGACCCCTGGACTTTACAACTCTGATAAACTGCATGCTGGTGCTACTCGTGAATGGACACATGTATAGTATGCTTAGTATGCTTAAATTAACCTTTTTTCATAGGCCATCATATATGCCCTGGCTGTCCTACGGAATTTGTCCTTGCAGGAGGCTGAGCAGGTCTTCCTTTCTGTTCTGGAATATCATTACAGGTCAGAGTAGAATATGAATTATTTTTTGCACAATGCCCTGTGCACCCTTTTGTTACTGATAACTGTTAACCCAACAGTGGTTGTTCTCTGATAACTATTTCAGTGAGGTGTAAGATTTTAATAGAAAGATTGATGGAGGATTATTAGAAATCTTATAATATTTTGTATCATCTTATAAAGAACAGTTTTAATGTGTTATAATACTTATTTGTGGTTAATTTTTGGTGGATGATTTATAACACAAATGAACACGCTGCATCCATTTAAGTTACAATGAATTATATTTCTCATAGGTATAATGTATTAGATGTCATATCTTGCCATTGTTTAAGATCTTATTAGACTACATGTCAACTAGCACTCATTAGAGTATTAGTAGTATGTCTGCTAAATATCTGGTAACACTTTATTTTGATGGTTCACCAACAGACATTCTACTGACTATAAACAACTTTGCAAGTACATCAACTTATTCTACCAACTGTAACCTTAACCTAAGCCTACTAATACTCTGTATAAATAAAGATGACTTGACTTGACTTGACTTGACTTAAGAATATAATGTATTATAAATACGGGCTTCATAGATTGACAAACAATTGAGGAAAAAAGGGAGAACATTCAGTTGGTGGGTATTGCTCTTTTAAACTTAAACTTCAAGTTTAGAGTCAGTAATTTTGTGTAGTTCTCTCTCTTTACAACAGTGTATAAGTTAGTGACGCATTGTCAAGTATGGTGACCCATACTCGAAATTAGTGCTCTGCATTTTAACCCATCCAAGTGCACACACACAGCAGTGAGTAGTGAACAAATGCACACGCACACACCTGGAGCAGTGGGCAGCTATTGCTTCAGGTATCAAAGGTGGAGAGAGTTCAATTCCTGCCAGCATGAGAATCAAACCGGCAACCTTCAGATTACAAGCCTGACTCCCTAACCATTAGGCCACAACTACCCCAATCAGAAATTTGGAATATTTAATCCCCCCCCTCTTTCTCTCTTTTTATCTCTCTCAGGAGATGAAGCCTACAGCCTTTCTGTCCATGCAGCAACTGATGGAAAAGTTTTAATTTTTTTTTATGATGTTGTATTATGTGTTATTGCAAATATATATGTAAATTCTTGAATCATTCTTGAGTCTTGTGTCTTGCCTCTTTACAAACTTTTAAACATCTGACTGTAATTTAATGACTGCAAATGCTCATTTAATTTGATTCCATCTTTATACCTGATAATGAGCTAATTAGTTAAATTTAAGGGGTTAATCAATATACTTCAAGAAACTAAGACTTAAGATAGACTACTCCACTTTTTCAGTTGTTTAAAGATTGAAATGCATTTACATTTATATTTTAAGTGCAAATTCATTTGTTTAAATTTAAAATCGTTACTCAAAAGCAGGTATTACACACTTTGTAATTAACATCTGTTTCATAATAAATAAAAAATATCCGGAAATAAAAATGTTCCTGAGATTCAATATCTTTAACGACATGTACAAACAACAACAAATTAAACCACCAGGGTCCTAAAAATGCGGTCCTGAAACTGCAGCCTCCGCTATATCATCCGATTCGGTAGGTGGCGCTGTTACAAAAAAAAAATAGGGTCCTAGAACTGCGGTCCTGAAACTTCAGGTCCTCAATCCAAAACCACCGAAACATTTCGTTGTTGTAAATTACGGTGGCCGAGAGAGCTCAACGCGCTGCAACTTCAGAAAACACATGCAAATAGAAAAAGCATCAGCAAATCAAGAAAACATCTTCATCAGTTTGACAGCAGGTGGTGCAAATGCTCACAATGCAAACAAATAAAGAAACGATTTGATCACATCAAATTAAAATGCTACAAAAAAGTTATTTACAAAAAAAAAAAAAATGCATTAGAAAAATGTTTATTTTTTTAATTTATTTTTCCGATAAAGCCAGTACTGAAGCAGATAACACCAGGAGTCTGATTATTTGACCAGTTCAGTTGAAGTAGTTCAACTTTCCATCAAAAGCTGTCAAGATAATGTCACAGTTCAAAGACTAACGCTTGAAAACTGAAATAAAAACATATGTCCATCCATCCATCCATCCAAAGTGGAATGTTAATTGTGCTCTTATTCCATCACAGCCACAAAAACTCCTTTCTGTGATAAACACTGGGGAGCGCCACATTGAAAAAAAAAATCAACTCTTTACTGTTGCTTCTTAAACTCAAAGAAATCTACATTCGTAAAAAAAATACCATGGCATAAAACAGGTCAGAAATAAATCTATTTTCAAAATTCCTCTTTGGTCATTAGATAGAACAACATTGTTATTAGACAACTCTTATTTTGTTCCTGATAAAAATATCTGTGACTCGCATTTACCTGAGACTTTGAAATCCGTGGGTGTTTGTCTTGACTTAAAAGCATGCGCACAATGAACATCAAACTCCATAATCCCTGCGATCTGGTTTTGTATAAATAATTTATGACGGGGTTAAAGAACAAATATTATGCTATTTAGGCTACATCATGTTTTAAGTGTAGGGTAGACTGAGTACAGTAGAGACACTTTCTGCTTTTTTCATCACTACACGAAAACTAGATGCTGAAATGTAGTGATTTTTCACATGGTATTTGTTTTGCTTGTGTACTAAAATATCATAAACTGATAATAGCCATAAGTAGTTTATATTTTCCACAATTAGCTCATAAACATGAGGTGCATTTTTGTCTCAACTGTACTCATATGGTGTACAGTAGAAACAGTAGCATGGTACGGTTGAGACACCCATTCTTAATGCTCTAAAGCTGGCTAACCATTTATAGCAAGTGTAATAAATTACAAAATTACAGTTTTAAATAATTACAGTTTAAAAATAAATGTATTTAGTTGCTTTATTTAATTCAGATTCAGTTAAACAAAACAGGAACAAATATTTACCACTACAAAAATATATGGCAAACAGTACAAATGTAAACATAACAGTAAAAATAACAATATACTGTACATACCCGTATATTATACCCTACCCCTAAACCTATGCATCACTCGAATCTTTCTGCATTTTTACATTTTCAATCATTCTGTATGATTTACAAGCTTGTTTCATCATGGGGACCTAAAAATATTCCCATAAGGTGAATTTACTGATATTACTATACTTGTAGGGACATTTGGTCCCTATAATGTAGGTAATACCAGTACACAAACACACACAGCCTCTGTATGCATTTTATTTTCTATGATTGGACTGTTACTGTATACAGTACATAGAAACCTATAAAGGGTGTCTCAACTGTACCAACTTTACCACCTTGTATATTTCTTAAAATGCTATAATTCTTTTAGCATTCATGTTAGAAAATATGTCCATTAATAATAGACAGTTGAAATATCACAAATATCATTTTTTAACTGAATTTGCGTAGCATATGTGACTTTTATCCTATTATCATAACACTGTACAACTAAACAGCATGTGAAGCAATAGGAGACCAATCCGGGTCCAGCTCATACACTGTGTCTCAACTCCACTGACATGCTCGCGTGTTTCTTTACATTATGAAAAGACCTTGCATGGCACAATGTCATAAAATATGTATTTTTAGGGCACAACAAGTAACGTTTGCAATGATATATGTTAAGTTTAACAATCATAAAAGATTAATAAGCTATTAATTGTGGAAGGGACATGGTGAAATGAAAATCTCAATTTGGAAAAAAAACCTTTGCCGATATCTTCGGAGTGGAAAGCCGCACACATTTCAAATTCCCCACGATCAAAGACAACACTAATACACATGTGTGGAGCAAAAATCACGGCTCGGGGTTCTTGTGTACGCAAGTTATTTAAGGTGTTTCAACTGTACACATGTCTCAAATGTATCTCTTCTGACCTTTGAGCATATTTGTCTTATTGCAGTGTCATGACGTCTATCTTTGTATTTTAGTTTTCTTTTTATTTCTTTTTTTTTTTAATAATAACAAAACCACTCTTCATAGCTTTCACACTGGGAGCAATTGTGGTTGACATATCTAAGTTAACCTGCTTTAACAACTATAATTCAATATGAAGATTTTTGCTTAATTATAAATGCATTTAAATATGCATTTAGGTGTTTGGTCACCAGATTGACTACCATTTTAATCATTTTACAGTTAATTTTAATCGATACTCAATTAATAAAAAATGTAGGCTAGAAATATTCAGTGTTGCTTACTGATTAATATGAAGTCAAAACCACATGTAATATTTGTAGTTGGAAGAATTTAGTTGTTATAATGAAATTATTATTCTGTCAACACCCCATGCTTTATATAAATACTTTTTTTCTCACTTAGGTCAATGTGTAATTGTGCACACACATGCAAAAAGTCAGTGAGACGAGTCCCATGTGCCAATATTTGCAATTGCAAGCTTTATTAAAGAAAAAAAGCATGTACACACTAATGAAAGAAGCACGATAGAAGAGCATTACTCAGAATCGCTTTGACACACGTCTCATCTTACAGACAGATGAAATGCTGATGTGAAGCTGTGGTTCTGCGTTGTATGTTCTCATTCTGCTCTGACTGAAGAAGGCTGTTCTCTGGCCGTACATTAAAATTACATACAGTCATTGTAAAAAACTTTTACTTGTTTGACAAATTTGTCATTTAAGAATGTTTGTAACTCCTGCAGGCTCTTAGTTCTAGTAGCCGTATAATTATTATTTTTGTTCTCAGCCCAGTCAGCTTTGGAGAGCCATAATTTTTCTGTATAGTTGTAGCAGCAAAAAGCCATCCACTTGTGAGAGGGAATGTTCACTCTCTCTTTCAGTGCATCGCGGCCAGGCAAAGCTCCAGTCAACACGTAGGCTAAGATCTTATTGTTGTCCTTCTGGTCACGACAGTATTTATCCATGATATCTTTCATTTCTTGTTCTTTGCGAATCCAAATGCCTTTCTCTAAGTTGTCCTTCTGTGGAATACTGTTGGTGAGAGTGAATGTAGACTTGGCTGTTTCTCTGTCAGCTGCATAATGGACTGGAAATAAGTGACCGGGTTTAACATTTAGTTTGTTATCGTAGTAGTCTCCAGTGATCGCCTGATGGACGAATGGCTCACGGATCTCAGCACCTCCAGGTTCAAACTAAATGCCTCTCTCTAAAACACAGAGATTGTTTTGCAGCAGGAACATTAACCCTCATTCACACCCACAGTCTCACAACTCTACATTTTGCCAAGTCAAATCTCACTTTCTGAGAAACTGTGTCAGCAAACATCATTTGAGTGTTAAGTTTTCTTTCACACCTTCTGACCTGTGAAGAAAATGTGTATATATATATATATATATATATATATATATATATATATATATAATAATAATATAATATATAATATATATATTTTATATAATATAATATATATATATATATATATATATATATATATATATATATATATATATATATATATATATATATATATATATATATATATATATTTTATAGATAAAAATCTGGTGCTTTTCATGGTTATTATCATTAGCTTAAACTATTAAAAACATTTTGTTAATTGAAATAAACCTGAAATACTGTAGTCAACATTTGAAGTGGATCAAAAAAGTTAATCAATGTTGTCTTAAGACAAGAACGCATTTTGGTTTTAGGTTTTAGGACAACTTTGATGAAAGGTTTTGATCCGCTTCAAATGCTGACTAGTGTAAATATACATACAGTACTTGAGTTAAGAGCTCTAGGAGGAAATATTTTTTAACGATCTTGAAAGAAGTCTCTTCTGCTCATCAAGGCTGCGTCAAAAATTCTGTAAAAACACTACGATTGTGCAATATTATTACAATTTAAAATAGCTGTTTTCTGTGTGAATATATTGTAAAATGCAATTTATTGCTGTGATCAAAGCTGCATTTTCTGCATCATTACTCCAGTCTACAGAAATCATTCTAATATGCTGATTAATAAATGCAACCTTGGTGCGCAGAACAGACTTCATTAAATACATTTAAAAATCTTCATTTTGACAAGTACTGTATGTATATTATTTCAGGTTTATTTTATGTAATAAAATGTTTTTTTTTCTTTCCATAATGTGTCCAAACAGTGCTGTGAACAAGTATTTGCCCCCTTCCTTTAAAAAAAAAAAATATATATATATATATATATATTTGCATTTTTGTCACACTTAAATGATTCAGATCATCAAACTAATTTTAATATTACACAAAGATAACCCGAGTAAATACAAAATGCAGTTTTTAAATGATTTAATGTATTAAGGGAAAAAAGCTGTTCAAACCTGCCTGGCCCTGTATATGTGGAAAAAGTAATGAGTCTTTCACATCGCTGGTCCACTCTTCTTTGCAGAATTGTTTTAATTCAGCTACAGGGTTTTCCAGCATGAATGGATATGTCATGCTTATTAGTATGGATGAATTGGATCTTCGAATGTCAGTAACATTAAGATGTTGGTTAATAAAATGGGATTAAATACCTAAATTATATTTTTATTATTTAACATATAATTATTGCAGGTTTGTATAATATTCTGAGTTTGCATTTGACTGTTTTCATTCATTTTGAGGAACACTGAATCTGATTTTGTGCAGTAAGATTATGTAAATCAGTAAATACAGGTTCATGTTTAGTCTAGAACTACTGCAACATCATGTTCACACGGCACACTTACTCCTGATTTCTCTCAACATGGCAACGTCAGTCAAGACATGGGAAACAAAGTAACTAGCATTACTTATTTGAAAAATAACTCAGATATTTCCTTCTAAATTAAAAAGTAATGCGTTACTTTACTAGTTATGTAATCTGATTACGTAACTTGCGTTACTTGTAATGCATTACCCCCGACACTGGTTGGTATGATATACTTTTTTTTTTGTACTTTACAATGTAAAAAGTGATAAGTTGACTTAACTTAAAAAAATTGAGGAAACCTGTTGCCTTAAAATTATTAAGTAAATAATAATTTAAAAAAAAAAAAAAAAAAAGCTAAGTTAACATCACTTTTTACAGTGTAGTCTTTGGGATTGCAATTAAACTTGTATATGGAAAATAAAAACTGCTTTCTACTAAAGATTTAAGATCATTTTGGTGGGGTTTGAGATGGATTATACTTGTTTAGGTGCATCCTGGAATGGAAAAATTTGGGAACCCTGGATTTAGACAGTGAGATGATTCTGATGCGGCAACATTTCAAAGCTTTATTAGAAAGAAAGACAAACATTTACAGACAGTCCATTTACAGACAGCAACTAAAAAAAAAAAAAGAGTTAGGATAGTTAGGATTCTGGAAAAGCCAAACAAACATTTTGACAGACCTCTAATCAAACATCAGACATGGTAATTCAAGGATTTTTAACCCAGTGGATGCTTTCAGAGACATGTTTATTTACATTTGTTAAAAAGCTGCACATTTTTCACCCAGTTTTGACTCAGAAATTGCTGTAATTCCTGCAGGCTCTTTTTACTGATCGGTTCATCATCCTTTTCCTTTTTGTTTAGGGCCCAGTAAGCTTGAGAGACCCACAGTTTTTTTTTACTGTTATAGCAGCAGAATGCCGTCCACATGTAAGAGGGAATGTTCACTCTGTCGTTCAGTTTGTTTTTACCCGGTATAGCTCCGGTCAGCACATGGGCTAAAGCTTTACCATTATTGTCAGTGCAATGTGTATTCATGCTCCCTTCACTCTCAATTTCCATGCGATTCCAACCACCGGCATTAAAGGCGCTATATTGTGGCACAATGTTGGTGAGTGTGAATGTAGATTCGGCAGTGAATACATCTGCTGCGTGACAGCAGGGAAACAAGTGACCGCGATTCATTCCATAGTTGTTTACGAAGTAGTCTTCATTGATGGCCTGATTTTTGTATGGAACAGTCATGTCACCAACATGAGGATCAAGCTGTAGACAGTGGCGGTTCTAGACCATTTCAACTGGGGGGGCCAGGCTGGGGCCAGGTGTACTGTTAGAGGGGCCAGTTACATTTAGACCTTATTGTTGTCATATCATTTTCTGCACTGCAGGCATTAACAGGCAAAATACCAAGGATATAATCATTCAACAATGAATTTGCATTTACATTTTATTTTTTACATTCGCATTACATTCAGTATTAGTCACAGTAACTGTAATTGCATTTCCATTTATATATTTACATTTGCATTACATATTCAGTATGTCACAGTAACTTTCATTTTAATTATTTTTACATTTGCATTACATATTCAATATCACTGATATTATATCAGTCACATTAACTGTATTCTATGATTTTTGTGTTTTTTTGCAAAAAGATCAGCAAATTCGTCTAGATTTAAGGCCTTTGCCCTCCTTGACTCAATACTTAGAACACCTAAATTGCTTAATCTGTCATCTGACATTGTGGACCTGAGATAGGTTTTCAAAGCAGTGTATCTGTACTTCCGTTATACCATTACACCGGAGACTTCTCGGTAAAATGTGGGAAAAACTTGAAATATGAATGGCGTTCGTTAAGAGTTAAGGCTAATAGTTAATGTACTTAGTTGGATTCTTTTGCGAACGTTTTTCTGCATCTGTCTTAGATGGGAGGCTTGCTTGCTTTCAGATTTGTATGACAATGATTATGTAGGCTGTTCACAAAATATATACTTGAAATCTTTTTTTTAATTTCGGTTTATGTCATTCCTTGGATAGTTTATTTGTGTGTAAATTAAATTCCCCGTATAGGCTGGCAATAAAAAGACAAACAGTGCGATTATGTTTTTATTTACTATGGGAAAATGACATGGACACAAATCATATTGTTGTATTAAATCTTTTTACTACACGGCATCCATAAATGCAAATGGTCTGAAAAGAAATCCATTATCCAGTTCAAGAATAAAATGCTTAATATTGAAACAATGCAACAAGGACTGCCGCAAAGTGCTACAGAACTTTGAACTTCCACAATTACTTAAATTCTTAAAATCACTTTCACTTTATCTACATGTATACCCTGTTTTTTCTTTGTGAATTATTATTGATTGATATGATCGTTTGTATTTTATTTTCATTATAGGCTACATGCAATGTAATGTTAAAAAAAACAGCTATGACGTGCATTTTACATTTATTTACACAAATATTCGCATTTGTTTTTAACAGTAAAAGCTTTTTATGTAAACTTAATATATTTAATATGTATTTCTGAATTACATTGTTATAAAAATAAATGGGGAAAATTATAGACCCCATTTTATTGATATTTAAATAGTACAAGCTTATGTTGAACTATTCTTGTACATAAAGGCGCTGTATTAAGCAGGACATAAATTACTGAATGAAAAGGCTCTCCTTTACCACATGTAAATGTCTAAAATGTTTGTTTATTTGACAAATATCTAACCAACTTCATCTAACTGCAATAAAGACAGTAAACATTGTGCCAGAGTGCGAGTGTTCCTCGACTTCAAACAGCAAATCTCACCAACCGGTATTCGGTAAATTCGTTTGAGATGCCAGACGCCTCGCCTTGAATAAGGACGACAGTAGACAGCGGCAGTCATCCTCTAACCATATTTTTGGCAGAAGTACAAGCGTCTGGGTGAACTCCATGCTGGTAGCCATAGCGCTTTCCTATGCTGGAGGAAGTAAGAATACCCTGCTTCGCGTCAGAAGGGAAGTTGTGTGACGTCATGTGAAAAGGGCCTATTATAATATTCACGCTAAACTTCCAACTTCTGAGTACAAAAAAACCTGCAGATGCATGTTCTACGCACTGTTGTGTTCTGCTTTAAACAGCCCCTCTAGAAAATGTGTGGGTGACATTTCTGTTCCGCGTTGCACGGTCTAATAGGTCTAATAACGGATGTAAAAAACGATCGCGAAAAAAAAGTTTTGGAAAAATAATTTCACACTCTACATTTAGGGGGGCCACAAGGGGGACCAAGCTTGTTGTCACAGGGGCACTGCCCCCCCCCCCCCCCCCGCCCCCCCCCCCCTAGAACCGCCTATGGCTGTAGATATTTACAAGAAAGAGAAAGAGTTATTAAACACTAAGAGATGAACCTTACTCATTTCTAAAATAATTGACTCCTGTCATTTACTCCCCCTAAAGTCATTACAAACCTGTTTGCAGTTACGCTTTCAAGTAAAAAAAAAAGTTGAGCCAACTTAAAATTTTAAGGCAACCAGCTTCAGCAGATTTTTGAGTTTTCTCAACTTGTTGTTTTCAGTTTATACAACAAAAATTTGACAACTCAAAAATCTCCCACAAAAATAAGTTGAGCAAACTCAAGGAATTTTAACCAAAATTTGTTGCAGACATTTTATGAAGACCCTAAAGAATCCTACCAATTTGTGGAAAATAGGCATCCGATATCCCCTTCGAAGCACAGCCACCACAAAATTAGACTTACTTTGAGATCATTCATGGGGTTAAATACAGATTTAAAATCATAACAAGAAATAGTGTAATAGCTATGATACTGTTTTTGAAATCAAATCTTTGTATAGCTATGACAGGAAACACTGGAGTTTATCAATGCCTTGAAAAAAAATCAGTTAATCTTAAAAAATGAAGCATATTCATAAATAGGAAATAAAAGTTATCGAATAAGCATGTTCTCAACTCCTGAAACATTGGTGTTTCATATTTTAGAGCAGTCACTGCAATTTATGAAATAAATCAATTAAATCTGTATTTGAGAGTGTGTGTGTGTATAAATCAGATGTAACCCCCTTTGTAATCCATTAACATTTTCGTAACTGTAATTTAATTACACATTTTTTCTCAGTAACTGTAACTGATTACAATTAGTTTTATTTTGCAATTAAATTAGGTAATACTGTTACATATAACTATTTACTCCCCAACACTGTGGGTTTGGAACAATATGAGGTTGAATAAATAAGGACGTTTCATTTTTGGGTGAAATGATACACTACCTTTGAAAGTTGTTAGACAAAAAGTAAAAGCAGCACTGAATGGCAGACGAATAAACTTTGACATAAAACTTATACAGAACACATCAATAGAAGAAAGAGGTGAAGAGCTATTAATAAAGCAGCAGATAAATGAGGCATCATAAAACAAGCTCATCACCTGTGGCTCGATCTTCCATGGAATGTCTGGTCTGTCGAAATGTCCTCTTCCAGTGTATTTGTAAGCTGAGAAAACAGGAATCCTGCTTTCTGTGTCATAGAGAGTTGCAAACGTATATCCTGAACCAACACTTGTGAAACTATATTTTTGACAGATTTTTTTGTAACGAGCATGATCAGAGTTTGGATTCAGGATGCCAGGAATCACCGGAGGCTGTCCTTCAGAGAAAAACTCGCTGCATTTATCGAATGTTTCTAGAACTTCAGACATGCTGAGTGGACAGCTCAGCACCAGCAGCACAGCGACGACGCTCGCGATAAACAGCCGCATGTTCACGCAGCACTAAATAACAAAAATGGCTGTAGGAGCGTGAACGCAAAAGAAAAAGTTCCCCAAAAAGTCTGAGATGAAAATAAAATGCAGCCGATGAAATGGCCTCTCCTCCTGCACACTTAAATAGTCTAGCAGCTGAGATGAAGTTTAACACCGTTGTACACTCCTCCAATCCGCTGAACCCACAAACCTAAAAAATAGAGCTTAAGTGTTCACACATCAGCTGTTTCACAACAAGCACATTTATACCACATCTATGTGTTTTACAGCTATTTCACACTATTTCCATATATTGTGCAGTTTTTGTGAAGATAATCTTACACTGTTTAGTAAAAAGCTTTTGCCTTACATTAAAGGTATGGAATACTGCAGTACATCATTGTGAGAATTGTAATGCCCACCAGACCATGCAAATATAATGGGGCAATAATTTGTAATTCTTTTTAATGTTTATACTGATCACATTTTAAATGTTTGAAGGCCTTTGATACTGTGTTATATTTTAGTTTATTTGTCATATGTATGCAGATGATCTTGTGATTTTAAAGGGCACCTATTATGCAAATGCACTGAAAGTGGGAGGAAACAGTGCAATGTTACAGAGCTTGCGCGACTGTGCCACCGAATGAATCTCGCGCTACGAACGGCACAAACTAATCTCACAAGCACGGCGCTGATCAGTTAAAAAAATATTTAATGTACGCACACAAATACGGTTTAAACTCTAAGCACTAACGATATGACATTCACAAAGGAGTCTGGTGATACACGTATTTAGGTAGATTTTGAGGCGCATTGCCTTGGAAGAATGAAAGTAATCCACAGCGTTCTCAGCAGCTCAGATGATAGGAGAAAATTAACTCTTATGTTCATTCTTACATGCAAACACAGAGCACCGGGATTGCTTACGAGACATTGTTGACTTTACAGCTGCTCGAGCGTGGAGAAAATGAAGGACAGCGTAACCACTGAGGGCGGAAACTATAGCACCGCAGGGCTGTCAATCAACCCCCGTGGCCCCGCCCTCCGAAATGTGACGTCACACTGCGGTGAGAGTCAAAACGGCAGGCCTAGTGAGACTGACTTGGTTAAAGGGATTAAAAAATGGGTGATTTTAGAGTGGGTGGATTTTTATTATTGTAGGGTGGTTGTGTTCACACACATTTATGTCCAAACACCATGTAAAAGTGGATTTTGCATAATAGGTGCCCCTTAATGCATTTGAGATGAAATATCTCTGCCTTTTCATTACTGAGCAGGCGACAGATGATGAGATTATTGAAATTGCATTGTATGTTGGTGTGTGTAGATGAGGTGAAGATGTCTTTGTTCTGAGCATATTGCACACACCACTGTATACTGCACTCTTGTTTTCAAACTATACTTTACTTTACTAAACTATAGTTTACAGAGACTTCAAGTAGTTTACAAAGATGCAATGAGAATTTTACTTTTTACTTTATAGTGCAAGTGATATGTTTGTGCATTTGGTGTCCATATGACACATATGTGTAAATTCAGCTCCTGCCTGAATAATGGTGAAGATTAAATTTATTTAGATTACCTAAACAGATAAAATAATGATGTTTTATCAAATAATGAGACCTAACATAAGAGTCGGTTCTATACACTAGTCCAGGTTGTGGACACAGTGGAATCATTATTTATTGTTTGACGTACACTGTATTTTTTTCTGGACCAATAGCCTGTAATATAGTTATATATATATATATATATATATATATATATATATATATATATATATATATATATATATATATATATATATATATATATATATATATATATATATATATATATATATATATATATATATATATATATATATATAATATTTGTGTGTGTGTGTGCGTACGTGTGTGTAATTGATTTGAATTCACCAATTTTTAATTTAAAAAATTTTATGCATTTCAATTTTTTTGGTGACCTCAAGGGCGCGCCAAACCACACATTACTGAACGTGATTATTTGTAGATGCAGCTGTGTGCATCATGGCAAGGAACTTTTGAGACACATGTCAGGTTGTGAGAAGCTCAGGCTCTTTCTCACATCTAAAGGTGTGATTCAGTGACACTCCTGCTATTTTTACAAGCAGTTTCCTTTTCTCATAACAGCCACAGATGCCCTCGAGGAGAAATGACCATCTGTCTAATTACTGCAGCCTAAAGCACTGCTGACTGCTGAATTACTCACATAGCGAGGAATTTCCCCACACATGCCAGCCTATTTGAGTGTATGGTGTTAGTAAGTTTATCTGAACTTTTTCAAGACTGCATGGATAGTTTTTTAGTGTATTTAACTTTTATTTCATTTTATTACATAAAATTTAAATATACTTAGATTATTCGATTGCAATCCAAATATTTTTTTTAATTTATTTTCATTATTTTGTTAAAATGACTCCTTTTAAAATGACCAAGCCTTAGTTAATACATTGTATGGGTCAAAATGATCTTTTCTCAAAAACTTATCAAAATTTTCTTTTATGCCAAAAATCATTAGTATATCAAGTAAAGATCATGTTCCAAGCAGATATTTTGTAAATTTCCTACTGTACATATATCAAAACTCCATTTTTGATCAGCAATATGCATTGCTAAGAACTTCATTTGGACAACTTTAAAGGCAATTTTCTATTTATTTATTTATTTATTTATTTATTTTTTCACCCTCAGATTCCAGATTTTCAAATAGTTGTATCTCAGCCAAATATTGCCTGATCCTAACAAACCAGTGCAAGTGCAAGTTTATTTATCCAGATTTCAGATTATGTATAAATCTCAATTTCAAAATTTACCTTTATGACTGGTTTTGTGGTCCTGGGTCACAAATATGTAAATATAAAAAAGTTTTGTTAAAAAAGAATAAAGCTTATTTATTTAATTTTTTTTTTTTTTTTTTTTTTTGCATTGTTATATGGACATCGAAGATCACTAATATTGTATCAATGATAATAGTAAAATGAAATAAATACAATTTAAACAATTTAATTTTCATGAATTAAGCCATACTGAAGCAGGTTATTTTAATTATTTATTTATTTATTTATTTATATTTCGGCATATTTTCTAAATAATTCATCCGTATTTTAGCGCCCTCTAGCGATCGTGTAGCTGATAGAACCGAAAGCTCGCGTGGCTTTGTGCCGCTTGTGTTGTCTATTTCAGGAAGAGCAGAGGAAACTTGAGCCCAGCACACCTCGACATGTAAGGCAGAGCTTTAACCCCCGGCTGCCTGAGCTCTGTCGGGCTCTTTCAGGCTTTTAAAGCCACAGTCCGGTTTGATTTCTGCATGAGTTCTCGCGCCGGAGGAGAAATAAGAAGATGGTGCTGCGGATCAGAGAGCAGGTCTGTGATCAGTTACCTGCGCTCACCTAACACACACACACACACACACACACACACACACACACACACACGTTTGTTTTTTGTGCAAAGTGGGGACATCCCATAGGCGTAAAGGTTTTTATGCTGTACAAACTGTATGTGCTATTGCCCTACACCTAACCCTACCCCTTATAGCTCTGTTGAAAAAAACAATAGATCTCTGCCCAAAACACAACAGAAAATGTAATGGTTTTAATGGTTATAATGAGAATTGTATTGGTTTTAATGGAAACTATAATGGTGTCTACTGGTATGTGATTCTATTGGTGGGATGTTAAATTATATTGGAAAAATGCCCAAAACACACTACAAAAATGAATTTTGCAATGGTTTTACTGGAAAAAACTAATGGTTCATAATGGAATTTTAATGGAAACCATTGGAAATTCTGTGATGGTTTCTATTGGTTTTCCATTGTTTTTTTTTTAGCAGGAAGCAAACTTTGTGCTATTTCAGATTTTCAATACACTCCATTCTGTATGATTTATAAGTGTTTTGGAAAGTGGGGACATGGGGTAATGTCCTGAAAAATCACCTTCTCCTTGTAATACCTGTCATACCCTTGTAATTATACACATCTATGTCCTCATTTGTCACAAAAACGCACACACACACACACACACACACACACACACACACACACACACACACACACACACACACACACACACACACATACACATACACATACACATACACATACACATACACATACACACATACATATACATATACATACATACAATGTAGAAAGACTTCAGACCCGGTCGGTTGGGATGAAAGTAACACAACAATACAAGCTAGATCTTTTGCGTTACTCTTGTTTTTTTGTTTTTTTTTATTAAATATACCTGACTATGACCTTGTTAAATTTCATTCAAACATTTCATCAAATGTTTCAAAACTCTACTGTGCAAACTTGAATTGTTTAGGAGATTTATATATTTATTCAATTTATTTTTAAAAAACATTTTTTGAACAGAATGAACAATATGAAAATTAAATTAAATTAGCATAATATAAATTCTCAACATAATGTAACAGTAGGCCTATTCATGTTTCCATCCAGTTGTTTTATGCATAAATTCAAAATGTGCATAAAAACATCTGGAAACACTGCAAAATCATATGTGGAAGTGGAAAAGCTAAGGTATGGCTGAAACCTAAATATGACTAAGGTTAATGCGACGTAGCAGCTGCCCTGAGACTGATGTTCCTGACAGACAGGCCTATGTCCAGAAACGCCATCTCATGAACATCTGGCTGAATCAGACCTCTGTCTGTCATTCTGACCCTCACTCTTGCCATATTCTTTTGGTGTAAGTACTGTAATACAACATAAGCATGTTTTAATAAATGATGCAAGACACAGAAAGTCACCACATTAGCCTGCAGTGGGACAAAAGAAACAGTTGTTGTCACCATAGCGGGACAAAAGTTACAAGTGTTACTTTCGTCCCGACAGGAACTCCTGACATTTAAACCCGATTTAATTTTATACTGAAAAACTCTGAAAAGCCAACCTTCAGGATGTATTAAAGAACTAAATAACCTGTAGATTGATCATTACTGTGACACACGAAACGAGAAACACAACACAAATAATTTGAAAAAATGACAGTTTCAATAATTTACTTATTGTACTCGAAAACTGCTCCCAACCGCGGGAAACGATGACGAAATCACGTGATATTTCTCAGCTCCGTCAAGGGTTGCGAGCAGAATGTGTTGTCATAGCAATTTTCTCAGAGCCCTGACTACATTTGTTTTCCAAGCTTTGTTACTTTCGTCCCCGACGAAAGAGCATTAATGTTCCCATAATGTTTGCAAAATGATCAAATTCCCACAAAGTCCCCCTATCCAAAAAACTTTTAAAAACAGTTCATAACTGGATTTTTTTTTGTTTTTGATTTGGTGTTTTTAACGTTCAAAAACATTCTAACATTTTCATAACTTAATGGGAATTCAAGCAAAACGTTCTTAGAATATATTTTTGTTAGTTAGGTTGTTGCATTAATTCTGCTTATTTTAAGAGTTAATTTAGCAGTTTACTGAGCATTTATGTGCTTCATCATAAGGACACTTACAAGTATGTGTAGGCCTGTGTGTGTGTGTGTGTGTGTGTGTGTGTGTGTGTGTGTGTGTGTGTGTGTGTGTGTGTGTGTGTGTGTGTGTGTGTGTGTGTGTGTGTGTGTTTATAAATATAGATAGATAGAGGTACACATACGTATCAACATTTTAGCTTTTTTTATGAATGTACTCTATACAAAAAAAAAGCATTTATATTTTGTGACTGGTTGCCATTGTGTGATTTATTTATTTTTTAATAATATTTAATGTTCAAGGGTTCTTTATATATATATATATATATATATATATATATATATATATATATATATATATATATATATATATATATTTTTTTTTTTTTTTTAAATTGCTGTTTTCATGCATTTTAGAAGAAAAGAGTCCCTTTATAATATTTGGCGTTTTAAAGCCAAGTTGATCAGCAACTTTGACAGATTCTGTGGTGTTATTGTTATTAAATAAGCTCTGCTTTGTGAGACATGAAGAGTTATGATTGACAGATAGAAAGTTTAACAGCAGTCTGGATATTAAATGGAGCCTCATCCCTCATCTGATGCAACTAAACCTGCATTTAGAAAACTCTTTTCCACTTTTTCTGTTTGAGGCTGTTTGTTAGTTTTGGTGGAGAGGAGAAGATAGAGAGCATTAATGTGAAACCATGAGAAGTATTTTCTTCTATTCAAAACTGAATGACATTTGATTGATTTGTGAGATTCTGGAGCTGTATATGAATAACACGAGGCTGACGTGTGGTCTGTGGAGACAGGAAGGGGCTTTCAGATACAGCAGCCGCAGCCTTTGTTTCAATGCTGGTTGAAAAGTGGACAAAGAAAGAATGAGGACTGAAATAGCAGCTGGAGACCTGCTTAAAGAATAACATGGACTTGAACTTAACTGGATTGCGTTGATCTAGTTGGTTCGCAGTGCCCAAAACCACTACAAAACCATCAAACCAGATCAGCATAAACCAGCTAAAACAAACTCACCAGTGTTTGTTCCCAGCAGACAACGAAGACTGTTGATCATGAAGTTACAGCAGAGATGAAGCCTCCTCTCGTGTGGTTGGGTTTCTCTCGTCCTCTAGAGGGAGTCTGACTTCATCAAATCCCTTCAGACTCATTCATGAGGGTTTTACACAAGATCCTGCATGAGCATTCACTTTAAATCCACTCTTTAGTGTATTCACTCTTAGTAGTTATTGATAATGATAATTTAACACTGGTAAATATAATACAGGTTACAAACAATCCACTGCAAACTCCTCTCTTGTTTTCATGCAGAAATATGTAACAATTTGTAGCATGAACTCAAAGTAATATTTGTCATGCTTTTTTTTTTTTTTTTTTTTTTTTGGCATTTATTTATATATGTATGTGTGTAGTTATAGTTAATATATTTGTATCATATTTGAATGATACATTTTTTTTTTTTTGTTAGAGAAAAAACTATCAAAAAGCATTGTGCTGTGTGATAAAACTGCACATTTTAGAGTGGTCTTTTATTGTGGCCAGCCCGAGGCACACCTGTGCAATAATCATGCTGTCTAATCAGCATCTTGATATGCCACACCTGTGAGGTGGATGGAGTATCTCGGCAAAGGAGAAGTGCTCACTAACACAGATTTAGACAGATTTGTGAACAATATTTGAGAGAAATAGGCCTTTTGTGTACATAGAAAAAGTCTTAGATCTTTGAGTTCAGCTCATGAAAAATGGGGGCAAAAACAAAAGTGTTGCGTTTATAATTGTGTTCAGCGTATTTAATAGAACCAAAACGCATTAAATATGAAAAAAATATTAAATATGTATTTCATATATATGGTCATATTTTGAAATGTTTTGGTTATATTTAATCATTTTTTGGCATATTTGATATACATTTTTGCTATTTAATATATATTTTGCATATTTGATATATACTTGGTTATTTTTAATATATGTTTTAATCATATTTGATATGTTTTTTTGGTTCTATTTAATATGTTTGTGTCATTTGATATTTTAGTTATTTAATATATATTTTTGCTATTTAAGATATATCTTTTGTCACATTTGATATATTTTTGGTTAAATGTAATATATATTTTGTCATATTTAATATAGTTTGGATTATGATTTATATTTCATATATTTTAGTAATATTTGATATATTGTTATGTTCATTTTAGTCTTATTTGATATGTTTTTGGTTATTTTTTTTTCATATTTGATAGGCCTATATTTTTTAGTTGTTTTTAAGGAGGTCAGTGAAGGTTCACTGTACATTATATTGTCTGATTTGTCTGATACTAGAAAACATAAGGGATTATTTTCTCAATTTCAGTCAGTAAAGTCTGTTTATGTCAGATTACAAAATAACGAAATGTATACTGTGCATTAAATTGATATGCTGCTTGAATCGGGTTAAATTCTGCACTGGACCTTATATACGAACATTATTTTTTCCACACTAGATTGATATTATCATCAGCTGTCTGCATCAGACAAAGCGTCTGTAATGATGTTTCTGTGC
The DNA here is from genome assembly GCA_036784905.1 of Acrossocheilus fasciatus. NCBI lineage: Eukaryota > Metazoa > Chordata > Actinopteri > Cypriniformes > Cyprinidae > Acrossocheilus > Acrossocheilus fasciatus. The sequence continues at coordinate 3,951,746 of CM071956.1, forward strand.
TTCTGCTGTATCTGGCAGGCAGTTTGTGACGGCATGTTTTCATTGGTCACGTTAGTGAATAGATGAGCGTGTTATTGGCTGTATTGGTGCAGGGGGCGGAGCTTAGAGGAGCATTCAGTGCTGCAGGGTGTTTAAAGACACAAAAACCTCCTCCACTTCTGATACTGTTTGATACAAAGCACTAAACCCTCAGAGACACACTCACGCTGTCAGAGCACATATAGTTCATGTGTTAAAATAGTTATTTTCTGGGTAAAAACTATATAATGAATAAATGCAGCAGTTTCAATTCAAACATTAGTTTGTATATGTACTCCACTGTTCAAAAGCTTTTTATAAGACGTTCTCTGCTCACAAAGGCTGCATTACAGTACAGCTTCAATACAGTGAAACGGGTCATTTTTACTCTTTTTTTTTTTTTTCCAGTCAGTAACGCATTCAGAGGTTCACTTTGATATTGAAGCTGCTTTTATGCTGATACTGTCAAATATCATTTGAAACTTTGAGAAAGTCATTGTGTTGCCAGGAACATCGGTCTTGTCGTAACATGCTCAGAAGTGCCAGTCAGATATTCTGGAGCAAGACTATCTGATAAATCTCATTAGTTCAAATCATTTGTTTCTACTTCGTCTGAAGAAAACTGTCTATGAAAAGTCACTGCCATGGTGTTGCTATGTATTTGCTAGTGTTCAGTCCAGCAGGATTTGTTCCTGAGTTGTAGTCCGATATTTTTCTGAGCTATAAATAGTGGCTTC
>CM071956.1:3955000-4025000 GCA_036784905.1 Acrossocheilus fasciatus
AAACCTCATGCACTCTTTGCTATTTGTTTGATTCATATGAAAATATTTTGAATGAAGTGAAGCCACATTTAGTACTTAGATAATATTTTTAAACCTTTTGTTGTTTTCTAATTGTTTTTGGTTTTTTTAAATCAAAGATAATTGGTAAAAAAAAAAACACTTTTGTAAATCGTTTTATTTGTTGATATTTTTTTTTCAAAGATAAATTTTTCTGTCCATTCATTCAGTCATTCATTCATACCTTTTAAGATTTTTCATGGAGATTTTTTTTAAAAAACTTTTGTAAATTGTTTTTTTTTTTTTTGTAGAATTTATCTATTTTAGATTTTTTTTTTTTGAGTTTTTTCAAAGATAAATTACAAAAATTCATTTATTTTATAGTTTTATCAAAGATAAACTTTAAAAACGATTTAATTATTATTATTTTTTTTTTTACTAATGATTTATTTTAGATTTCGTCAAAGCTAAACTTTTTTAAAAAATGTATTTATTTATTTATGCACATGTGTATGTAACATTCACATATATATATTGTTCTGTCTTGACTGAATTTGACCTACAAAAGAAAAAGAGGAGCACATTTTTGTGCTAATGCTCACCAGCAGTGTTGCGTGTTTTTGTGTTGCATTGTGATTTGTTCTCACACATTTCAAACCAAAATGCATCACGTATAGCTAGAAGTGTTTGTGTTCTTGATCAGTGAACACAGCAGGCGTGTGAATGGAGACTGTAGACAAATTAGCAGGATAATCAGTTTGAGGTGGATGAACCGGACGGGCAGGTTTCAGTTCTGTGGATTTAGCCAGCTGGTTTTGTCCTTTAATAGTTAAAAGCATTCTTTGAAGATCAGTCTAAGTGGTTCTGACTGGTTTCAGTCAGTTTTCAGGAGCTTCAGGCTAAAGTTTTTGCTGTTGTAACAGGCCATGTTTCCTTAAACAGAGAAAAGCTGCATTCTTTCTTTTATGACATTCCCTCCTGTCTTGTGAGGTGAATCCACACATACAGGCTGCAGCAGGTGTGTGTGTCAGAGAGAGAGAGTTTACGAGTACATTCAGTAATTGTTTAGCCTAAAAAAGGTACAAAAGCTGTCACCCTTTCTAAAGGCACTTAAATGCCTCTACCTTTCACATCTCTACCTTTAAAATAACAAAATGCACCTTTTAGTGGTAAATAAGGTCCAAAAATGTATCTTATAAAAGGGTACTGTTCCAGTGACAGCTTTTGTACCTATTTTTCTGAGAGAGCTGCCTCAGTTGTCGTTTTCTGTAATGACATCTGAGAGTGGAGGGTGGGGCAGGTGGGCGGAGTCAGGTGAGGCTGGACAGGGCGGGGCTTCAGTTTTGCTTGTCCTTATTTGGAAAAACTATTAATGCTATTTAATGCTTGTTCTTATTGGGTTTGATGCAGTGTTAGGTATTATTTACTGTTATAGGACTGATTCATATGTTGAATTAGGTTATATTTTCATATTTTCCCTTAATTCATTTTATGTTTTTGTCATTTTTATTAGTTTTTGTTTCTTTTAAATATTTATGTTTTTCTTTTTAGTTGTAGTTTTATTACAGTTTTTGTTTATTTCCAGTTAATAATTTTAGTTCTTCAATTTAAACTTATTTCAGTTAGTTGCTTATTTAATTGAAATTAATTTAAATTAGCAATAATGTTTTAATAGTTTTAGGTTCTGTTTTAGTTACTTGTATGCTGTCAACACATGCCACAATAATATTTTCACATACTGCAGTTATGACTGATATATCAGTATCAGCCAATACCAGTGTTTATTTAAATGAATACGAAGTGGGTAATGTACAGTGTGCTTTAATTTATTAGTTAATTTATTTATTTATCTATTTGGTTCCTAAAGTATTTGTTCTACAGCAGGTTTTTGTGTATTTTTAAAAATGCATCTTTTGTACTCCATATTTTGACGTATTGATTAGGATTTGACTTGAAGCATGTACAAGTTTAGATTCTTATTAAATGGCAATTTTTTTTTAAATTATTAAAAATGTATAAAAACCTTATCTCGATACATTAATCTATGCCTAGTATATTCCTCTCCTAACTGGTGTCTCAGACAGAAACACATATAGATAGATAGATCTTAGACACAATTATTAATGCATCCTCAATATATTCCTTTGATGTGGTTATAAATCTTCATTTGCTCAGTATAAACAGTCCCTATTTTGTTTAAAGCAACCGAGCGCAGATGGACAGTTTAGCTCAGCGTGCAGGTCCTGTGAGTCTTGTCTCGCCATATTCTCACAAATGTTGTTCGAGCTGATTTCATTCACTATTAAATACATTGATTTCATCCTGTACTTCAATGAATTTTTCTCTTTGGCGTGCTGATGAATCAACGGTTTCTTGTTTTCTTCTCTCTGTAATAAACAGCTTGACGTCTGATTCTCAGAATTTCTTTTCCGCATGGATTAAACACAATGTTTCATTCATTTCTTTTCTTTTCATCTTCACAACATTTAACACAGACACTGTTATTTGAGACAAGCTTGATATAATTTGAGTTTTGATTGATATCAGATGTGTTGGTTTGTCTTTCAGAGTTAAAGAAGCTCTTAAGTATAGTTTTTAACCATGTCTCTTTCATTTCTCCACAGCCCTCTCTGATTAAAGCCATATTTAACGGAGACGCAGATGAAGTTCGCTCTCTCATATTCAAGAAAGAAGATGTCAATGTTCAGGTGAATGTCCATTACTTGCAAAAACACATGGACTATCCCTTGAAGTTCTCTGAAAGTGATAATTTTTCACTTTTTTATTGCATCTGACTGGGTTTTGAGACCAGTTTATCGATTTCTCATTGATGGATGATCTTGGAAACCCTTCTGAAACGCTCGCAGTGGCAGTTCTTGTACATTATTTCTCCTAGTTTTGTAATGGATCTTCGTCCAAGAGGTTAATAGGCTCTCATGAGCCTGCATTTGAAGAGGGTTTATTTTACTGCTCACTGTTTACTGAGGAGTCTGTTTTCATCGCCGACGCCTGGAGAGACGCCCATTCCGCTGCCAGCCAATCACTGATGGCCTGTCAGGTCACGTGACTCGGTGTGGCTTGGCCTCCTGTTTTCCATTCTCATTCCAGACCAGATGGAAAACAGAAGCCTGCAGGGTGGCATGACACTGAAGAATGAACGATAGCCGCTCTTTAGTAATTGCCTTTATTGATGTAAGTGTCGAACATGCCGGTTGCTTTCCTCAAGCATCTGGAGGAACAGTTAAATCTGCAGTATAAGTGATAGCAGAAGATCCTGGGGACCTGAAATAGAGAAATGTGTGTGTGTCTCGTGTTTCTGCATGCCGTCTCTAGAGATCTGCGGCCGCATTGATCTCACACACACACATACATGCGCACGCATACAAATGCATCACTGTGTGCCATGCACGAGAATCCAGTGTGTATCATATAACACACACCCTGCAGAAACCGCACATGCATCAAATGCTTCCAAATGGAGTAAAAATCATGCAAAGCAGAGGTGAATCACATAAACATATGGTGCATAAACAACAGACGAGTATAAAGCCACCAGCTCACTCTGTTTTGATCAGAAATGAAATTAGATGCAGTAGTTCTAGAGTATTTGATTGGTTGATGTGTTTCTCTTGCACCAATCATCAATGGATTTTTTAAAAAGAAATTAATGCTTTTATTCAGTAAGGATGCATTTTTTGATCAAAAGTGGCAGTAGAGATATTTATAATGTTACAAAAGATTTCTATTCCAAACAAATGCTGTTCTTTTGAACTTAAAAAATGATTTCCAGAAAATATTGTGCAGCACAACTGTTTTCAACATCGATAATAATGAGAAATGTTTCTTGAGCAGCAAATCAGCATATTAGAATGATTTCTGAAGGATCATGTGACACTGAAGACTGGAGTAATGATGCTAAAAATTCAGCTTTGATCACAGGAATTTATTACATTTGAACATTTGTGCATGGAAAATGATTATTTTGAATTATAATAATATTTCACATTTTTTACTGTATTTTTGATCAAATAAATGCCTTGGTGAGCAAAAGAGACTTCTTAACCATCTAAACCATCTTATAAACTTTTGAAAGCTATTGTATTTGCTGAAATGGTGAAAATAAGTAGGTTTTTAAACATAAGTTTTCATGAACTGTTGTGTTTGTGAATCCTCAGGACAGCGAGAAGAGAACGCCGCTCCACGCTGCTGCTTACCTGGGTGACGCCGAGATCATAGAGCTGCTCATCATGTCAGGTATGAAGAGTCATTTCCTCCAAAAACACTCTGAATGAGCTGTGAGGACCCACACCTCTAGTATAGTGACTGAATATCAGCCAGATTTATTAATAGACCAATATTGTGATAGAATTTGGATTGATGGATAAATCTACCATTCAAAAGTTTAGCGTCAGTAAGATTTTTTTAATGTTTTTGAAAGAATTCTCTTCTTCTCATCAAGGCTGCATTTATTTGATAGAAAATACAGTAAAAAAAAATTGTGAAATATTATTACAATGTTAAATAACTGTTTTCTATGTAAATATATGTTAAAATTGAATTTATTTCTGTGATCAAAGCTGAATTTTCAGCATCATTACTCCAGTCTTCAGTGTCCTTCAGAAATCATTTTAATATGCTTCTAATCATCTAATATTTGCTGCTCAAGAAATATAAATCTTTTGTTACATTATAAATGTCTGTACTGTCACTTTTGATCACTTTAATGCATCCTCCCTGAATAAAAGTATTGATATCTTTACAAAAAAAATCTTACTGACACCAAACTTTTGAATGATAGTGTATAAATATTTATTGCTTTCATCTAAACAAAATACATCAATCATTTAAATGAAATAGAAACCACCTAGCAACACCTTAGCAAACACTAACAACAACACTGATATGGTGTATATAAAATATGTAACACAAGTGAATTATACTGCTAATGATCTTTGAAAACTCATATTTGAGCACTACACTAATGATACACTGACAAAACACACACATCGAGTGACGTCCTGAATTGGCCGTGTGTAAAGCAGGAGTTGTTGTCATGAATGACAGAGTAAAAGTAACAGGTGCTGCCCTATTTTAAGCAGCAGATGCGATCACAGGGCATTTTGGGAGTTTATTTTGAACAGGCTTATGGGAAGCTCCATGTATCCTGCTTCAGCTGTGACATTAAAAGTGTAATTCATTCACACACATCTTCCCTCCCTCTCTCTCTCTCTCTCTCTCTCTCTCTCAGGGGCGAGAGTGAATGCCAAAGATAATAAATGGCTCACTCCTCTTCATCGGGCCGTAGCTTCCTGTAGTGAGGTACGACATGTCCTCCAGCATCGGAACAACAAATATAAACAAATGAAATGGCTTTCAAGCTCATTAATGTGATTGTGTGTTCAGGAGGCAGTGCAGGTGCTGCTGAAACACTCGGCGGATGTGAACGCGCGGGATAAGAACTGGCAGACGCCGCTGCATGTGGCCGCGTCCCATAAAGCCGTGCGCTGCGCCGAGGCGTTAGTCCCATTGCTAAGCAACGTCAACGTGTCGGACCGTGCCGGACGTACGGCTCTACACCACGCAGCCTTCAGCGGACACCTGGAGGTCAGATGCTCAGTTTTTCACTGTCTACAGATCAGCAGATGCTCAATATCTGCCCGTGCTGGATGTGACACGTTTGCAGATTATCCTGTAGATTATTCATAGTAGAGTTCTGGTGTAAACAGGTCTCATGAAATGAAACAAAAAGCGAAACAAATTGCAGATGAACAATGTATTAACACTCAAGAATTAAACAAGAAAGTCACATACTTTAATGCATATCAATAATATCAATTTCGCTCATGTTAATGCACTGATATAGTTATTGTGTGATACAGGACAAAACCACTAGTTAATTGCTTGTGTTTTGCATTTTTCTAATCTTACAAATTACAAACTTTGGTGTCCATTTATAATGTTACAAGATGTCAATGTCAAATAAATGCTGTTCTTTTGAACTTTCTATTCAAAGAATGCTGCTAAATAAAAATGTGTCACAGTTTCCACAAAAATAATCGGCAGCACAACTGTTTTCAACACTAATAATAATCAGAAATGTCTCTTGAGCAGCAAATCAGCATATTAGCATGATTTCTGAAGGATCGCTGAAGACTGGAGTAATAAATGGAGCTAAATAAATTACATTTTAACACACATTCACATAGAAAACAGTTATTTTAATTTACAATAATATTTCACAATATTACTATTTTACTGTATTTTTGATCAAATAAATGCAGCTTTGGTGAGCAAAAGGGACTTCTTTTAAAAACTCACCAACCCCAAACTTTTAAATGGTTGTGTACATTTATATCTGAACTCTCCAAGCAAACTGAGACCATCTTAAAAGTCATGTGATCCACAGCTAGTTGACACATTCTTAAAGCATTTTTAGGTGTAGATCTAATAGGTTAGTTAAACAACCTTTGAAATCACTTCTGTTTGCTCGACTGGTTTGTTGTGTTTTTCATATCTTCTTTCTGACTGGATATCAACAAATCCAACAGATTGAGGCCTGTCTAGAATGCCGCTGGCAGATACATGACCCAAAAGCTGATATATTATTGATCGGTGAGGTATTTTTCTAGCACACAAGGAAAAAAAGGACCAGCTCTCCAAACGAAGGCAAAGATTTTAAATCATTTTAAGGCATTGCTGTCCTGTTGAAAGTGTGCTGGGGTCCTCTAGACTAGATCTAAATAAATAAAACATCCAGTTTAGTATTCATGGTGTAACGTGTGGTTTCTCTGTCACTGCAGATGGTTCAGTTGCTGGTGTCCAGAGGTGCAAACGTCAACGCTTTTGATAAGAAGGACAGACGAGCCGTTCACTGGGCCGCATACATGGGTGAGACGTCAACATTAACATCAGGATCAACAGAAAACATGTCTCCATCAGCCTCAGATCAGCAGATGGATCCTTTAACTCTTTCACTGTCTCTGTCTGTCGCAGGTCATTTGGAGGTGATGAAGTTTCTGGTGTCTCACGGCGCTGAGGTTTGCTGTAAGGATAAGAAATCCTACAGTCCTCTTCACGCCGCTGCCTCCAGTGGAATGATCAACATCGTCAAATACCTGCTCAATCTGGGTGTTGATGTAAGTAAGCTCCGCCCCTTGGTCGCCAAGTGAACTGTGATTGTTTTTATATAGAGAACACATGCTGTATATTACCTGCTAATGCCCTCATCTTATTCAGTTGCTTAGTTCATTGACTTTAGCATGCATAAGTGTGTTTACGAACACTTTTTAAGAGTCATTCAAGAAAAACCTTGACCCGCTGACCTTCAAAATCACTTTGTCAATGAATGCCTTTTAAATTATATTCATAATTTGATATGCAATGTATAGCCAAATCTACAAAAGTTCAAATTAAAATATTAAAGAACTCTTATGGTCATACCCTGTTTTTCTTACATTATAAAAGAATTTAAATCACATTTTCTGTTGTAACAGGATATATGTTTATCATGAATATTTTAGTCATCCAACAGATATTAAATATATAATCTAATATAACCCAGTGGACTTTGTTAAATGTATTAGACTGTATTATTGGCATTGAAGAACTGTTTGACATAATAATTGACCTACACTAAGGCGTTTATTTTATCAAAAATGAAGAGTAAAAAGATCAATATTGTGGGAAGTGTTTTCTATGTGAATATATTGTAAAATGTAATTTATTCCTGTGATCAATTCAGCATTTTCAGCATCATCATTACTCCATATTATTGCCATTTAAAAACTGTATTTACATGGCTCTTGACATCATGATTACTAAAATCCCAGTCAGCTGAATAAAAAAGCACTGTTGACCATGTGATCTGTGTGTCTGTCTTCAGATTAAAGAGCCGAACGCGTATGGAAACTCTGCTCTGCACCTGGCGTGTTTTAACGGGCAGGACTTGGTGGTGAATGAGCTGATCGAAGCAGGAGCTGATGTCAATCAGGTGAATGAGAAGGGCTTCTCCCCGCTGCACTTCACCGCTGCGTCTCGCCAGGGGGCGCTCTGTCTCGAGCTGCTCATCTCCAACCGAGCCAACGTCAACAGCAAGGTCAGTGAGTCCTGCGAGAAAAACCCTCACCACCTCACAATATGTCAATTAAAGGTGGGGTAAGTGATTTCTGGTAGCCAATGTTGATATTTGAAATCACCAAAACAAACACGCCCCAATTTTGATAGCTCCGCCCCACACATACGTATGCATCCCAGGAATTGATTAGTTCTGTGAAACAAAGCAAAACCAATGTTACTCATCTATCAAGAAGAAACAAAGCAACCTCGTCGTCCGATCGCACGCCTTCCCGCTCCTTGAGTTCTCTCCAGCGCTGGAAAACTGATCCGATATTTACACAGGTCCTACTTCTTGCCTTATTGTAACACTATGTCTACACTGGACGCGAGTGGCGTGGTGCGACAAAATACTATAGAGCTCATTATAATCAGTGATCCGCCATCTCTATCTTTCTGTCGTCGCTCAGCTCGGCTAATGTCCGTCCTGTGCACTGAGCGCTCTCTCCTCCACATCATGAGTAGACACGCCCCTTACTGCTGATTGGCTACGAGTTAGTTTTAGTACTGGGCCCGACTCAGTTTTCTAAAGCGTTTTTGAAAAAATACATACCCCACCTTTAATGTCTTTAAACTATATAATCAGACATATGTAACCAGTGACACAAATGCCCTTACTGCACACAAACATTCATAAAATTGACACCATTCATGAAATGAAAATTAAACAAATGGCAGATGAGAGCAGAGGTAAATGAGAAAGTCTGGTTGTTCACATGCTTTAATGCAAAATACAGAGAGCCATCTAATTATATAAATTTAACTGATGTTAATAGTGTGATACTGTCCAAAAAAAAAAATAATTAAATGTTTCTGTTTAGAATTTTTCTAACAATAAAGTGCATTACAGTTAAAAAAAATCTTGGTTAGTAAGACTTTTTTCTTTTCTTTTTTTAAAGAAATTAATGCTTTTATTCAATAAGAACGCATTACATTAATCAAAAGTGTCAGTAAAGACATTTATAATGTAACAAAAGATTCCTATTTCAAATAAATGCTGTTCTTTCTATTCATCTGTGAATCCTGAAAAAGAAAACGTATCACGGTTTCCACAAAATTATTGGGCAGCACAACTGTTTTCAACATTGATAATAATCAGAAATGTTTCTTGAGCAGCAAATCAGCATATTAGCATGATTTCTGAAGATCATGTGACACTGAAAATATTTCACAATATTACTGATTTTACTGTATTTTTGATCAAATAAATGCAGCCTTGGTGAGCAGAAGAGTCCTTTTTCATAAACTTTGTGTTCATCTCTCGTCCAGAGTAAAGATGGTAAAACTCCTCTCCACATGGCAGCCATTCACGGGCGATACTCCAGATCACAGGCCATCATTCAGAACGGTGAGTGTGTTATTCTCTCCGTTTCTTGTTCATCTTCCTCTCCTGTTTTCTCCTCATCCTCTCTTTCCTCGTTTATAGGTGCAGAGATCGACAGCGAGGACGAGAACGGAAACTCTTCGCTTCATATAGCGGCTCGTTACGGTCACGAACTGCTCATCAACACTCTCATAACCAACGGTGCGGACACGGCAAAGTGAGTGACGGACATGTGTTTACAGTTACACATAATTCATGAGCTCATGCTGATCATGTGACCGTGACTCCGCCTCTGTAGGCGGGGCATCCACGGAATGTTCCCGCTGCATCTGGCGGCTCTAAGCGGATTTTCAGACTGCTGCCGGAAACTGCTCTCCTCAGGTGAATCGCAGTCATTGTGAAGATTTATGATGTTTATAACAGCAGTTAAAATTGATTTCTGTGCATGATATCTGAGCATATCTTCCCTCTCTCAGTAAAGTGCCTTGGGCTTTTATCTGGTCTTGATAATGGATATCTGTTGGTTCAGGTTTTGACGTCGACACGCCGGATGACTTTGGCAGGACGTGTTTGCATGCAGCGGCTGCAGGAGGGTGAGTCACATTGCTGCTGCTCTCTGATTGGCTCAACAGCGCCCCCTGTGGCCTGGATGATCTGTTGTCCTGATCATGTGACCATCTCTCCTTCTTTTCTCCAGGAATCTGGAGTGTTTAAATCTGTTGCTCAACACGGGTGCGGACTTTAATAGGAAAGACCGATTTGGAAGGTGAGTTACATTAAGTCATCAAACCTAAGTTAATTTCAAAAACAAATGATACACTATCGTTCAAAAGTTTATGGTTGGTAAGATTTTTTAAATGTTTTTGCACCAAAGCTGCATTTATTTGCTCAGAAATAGAGTAAAAACAGTAAAACAGTAAAAATATTATAGAATTTAAAATAACAGTTTTCTATGTTAATATATGTTAAAATGTAATTTATTTCTGTGATCAAAGTTGAATTTCCTTCAGAAATCATGCTGTTATGCTGATTTGCTCCTCAAGAAACATTTCTTATTATTATCAATGTTGGAAACAGTAGTGCTGCTTAATATTTTTTGGAAACCATTTTTTTTTCAGGTTTCTTTGATGAATAGAAAGTTCTTGCTGATAGTTGTGCTGCTGAATATTTATGTGGAAACTGTGCTGCATTTGATTTTTGAACTGTAGTGTAATCAAAGTATATTATTTGGATTATCTTGATTTTTATTTTACAACAATTAAAACTAAATATGTGGACATAACAGTAACAAGAATTAAAGTTACAAATAGTAAAATATTATAAAATATTGTGCACACACAATATTTAAAAAATATTTTTTACCTTGAAAAGTCATTTTTCAAAGCCAATTAATCTTAAATAGTGAAGACAAAAAAGTAATAAATATTAAGAGTGACTAGCCAAAGCACATAACCTTAAATGAACCTAAGATGTTAATATTTATGAATAATATAATACATACAGTATATTTTCTGTATAGTTTATCTTGTATAACATATTATAACATTATATTAATATATAATACAGTGGTTTGTCATATAGATTTATATATATATATATAAATATAAATTCTTTTTTTTTCTTTTTTTTTTAAATGTGACCCAGCCGTGTTTTTGACAGGCTCCACACTTACAGTCATCTGGTGTCATTAAAAGCAGTCTGGGATGTGTATTTTCCTACAGATTTCCAGCACAGATACTGATAGAGCTGCAGTGATAAAGCAGCATTAGAGGAATACTGCAGCAGGAATATGGTTATGATTTATCTCTGTCTCTCTCAGGACGGCGCTGCATTACGCTGCTGCTAACTGTAACTATCAGTGTGTGTTTGCTCTGGTGGGCTCCGGGGCCAGTGTGAACGAGCGGGACGTCAGGGGCTGCAGTCCTCTGCACTACTCCGCTGCCGCAGACTCGGACGGCAAGTGAGTGAACACAAACACACTGCCATTCAGCACACTGCACACATTCAAGGTCAAGTGGAGCACACTGGAGTATTTTCAGTAGTGTGTTCTAGTTGCACACATACTGTATCAGCAAATGTATTAGGTCATTTCATTGCGGGTATTTCAGGCATACAGAAATGTTTATTGTGCACAGATACTGCATACTACTTTATTTCACAAATAGAATGCATTTAGTGCCACACACTTTTTTCCTGAAGTATTTTTATGATTATTCTAAAAATAAGTTAAAATAACTTGATTGCTTCAGCAAATGCAAATACCATCGATTAACTCCCTCAGAGTTCACAGAGCCTTTACAGTTTTTTTTCTGTTAAGGACTGTGTTTTGCATCATTGTTATAGTTAACTAATACTATAAGAACAGTTTAAGTTAAATAAAGCTGAAATAAAATTTAAATATTAGATGAAAAATGTAAACGCTGCCTTAGGAACTAACTGAAATAATTACATTTACTCAAATTACGAAAAATTTGCTTGCAATGACACTCTGATTGGTGGAATTTTCTGAACAGCATCATGGGTAATGTAGTTTTTACCACAAATTCAGCTGTTGAAAGCATTAATTAAAAAAAAAATAAGTTGAAATAATGCAAACTGATGGCTTTAACAAAATCATATATGTTTGAGTTTACTGTAGGTTTATCTTTACAGGTTTGTGAGTTATCCTTAAAAATCAGTTTCACTGGAGAAAATGAGTGGGGTTTTGAACACGTCTGTATTCTGTATAGTGTGCGTTTGACTCATTGATCTGATCGGCGTCTCTGTCAGGTGTCTGGAGTATCTGTTGAGGAATGATGCGAATCCAGCTCTCAGGGATAAAGACGGATACAGCGCCGTTCACTACGCCTCAGCGTACGGCCACCGAGTGTGTCTGGAGCTGGTCAGTACGTCACTAACACACACACACACACTCCTCGCTGCTGTGTTTGGTGCTCATATCCGTGTTTTGTTTTGCAGATCGCCAATGAAACGCCGTTAGATGTGGTGAGTTGAAATATGTTTGTGTTTCAGTTGACAATCACAATGCAGAATCTGTCCAGTGCTGCCCTCTATTGGACTCATAAAGTCACCATGAGATCACAAATCAACTCTATTTACTGTATTGAGAAATGTTTCTGTTATTATTATGTTTGTTTATTAATTTATTTGGATGGGACCATGCATGTTGATGAAAGTACAATATAAATTGATGTAAATACGCCAGATTTAGCACAGTGCTAATTTCCGTCCGTAGTCCCAGACATGGAAAACACAGAAAAATAAATAAAAATAATTGAAAAGACAAAAAGCAAACATAATACAACATACGTATAGAGATAATAAAATAATAATTAAAAAAAGCCTATGCTTAGATAAAGTACTTGTTATTATAATTGTTTAAGATGCATATTTTAAAATTCCTATGCATAGACATTCCGAAGTACTTGTTATTCATATATTATTCATATATAAGGGCATATATTAAAGTGCCTATGCATAGTTCTTAACTAGTTTTAGACAAATGTTTGATTTATCAGTGCAAGAAGAGAGCGTTTTCATAATCTTTCATCTGTCAAACTGTAGTAACTCCTTCCACCTCTGAAACCATTGTTCTATTGATATATCCAAGCTTATTAGGGTGGAAAAATGCTATTAACGAATAACAGCCCAATATTTTATGATCCGATCTCACCTTGATGATTAAAATCAAGTCCTGCCCTTATTTCTCTGAATGTGGAATAACTTGCATGCAATGCCATTTCATGTGAAAATTGTATTTTATTTTTTTCATCTTATTCCTCTTATATATAATTGAATTTAAATGTGTGTATTTTCAGCTGATGGACACGTCTGCATCAAGCATCCTCCACGACACAGACGTCCAGCCTCCCATCAGCCCTTTACACCTAGCGGTGAGTAAGAGCTCCAGATCTCTGATTCTGTACAATAATATTGGAATATTATATATAGTGGAATATTTCTAGTTCAGCTGAAGAGTTCTGCCATTTGTAAATCAATGAGTCATTCAAAACAGCATTAAACAATAAAACACTTGTTATTGTTAACCAAAACAATTTTTTTTTTTTTTTTTTAATTTTTCAAGTTCACATTTTTCATGTAAATCAGTATTTATATATTTTTTTATTTTGGTTTTAGTTTACTTTAGTTTTATTTTGTTTTAGTTAACAATAACAGCACTGATGCAGTACAAAGTTTTCGTTATTTAATGCTGTATTGAATGGTTACTAAAACCCAAACTGAAATGATAAAAAAAAAGGTATATGGAAGTATTACAAAAAATAATAAAATAACAAGCACATGAACAAAATAATAAAACCTTAAAATTCAAACGAGAATTGAAGATATAAAAATAAAATATAAAAAGCTAATTAAAAATATTAATAAACTCTTTCAAAGCACAGTAACGGTGTGTTACAATGTACTATAATGTTATAAAAAAGGCACCTATGTTCATTAAATAATTAAATGTATAAATAATAATCACAATAAACAAATCTTCAACCAAGTAATATGGTCTATTAGTCCAGTATTGGTTCAACATTCAAGTCAAAGATCAGTTAGAGTGCTTTAAAATGTGGCTCATCCAGTCAGATTTTAGAGTTTGAATCTGTTTTATAATATTTTCTTTTTGATTATATGTTGATTACAATAACGACTTTTGAAAACTGAGGTTGTGTGTGTGTGTTTCCAGGCGTATCACGGTCACCATCACGCTCTGGAGGTTCTGGTCCAGTCTCTGCTGGATCTGGACGTGAGGACGCCGCAGGGTCACACGGCTCTGAGTCTGGCGGCGTTTAAGGGTCACGTGGAGTGTGTGGATATACTGATCAATCAGGGCGCGTCCATGATGCTGAAGGACTACACACACAAGAGGAGCGCCGTGCACTCTGCAGGTCAATGAGACACACACACACTCCGCAGGTCAACCACACACTAAAGGCATCAGACACTAGACTCAGTCTTAGCCTGAACACTGCTGCATATTATGCACACTTGAATGGCTTTACTAGTTGCTGGATTAGAGATTCTTCTTTGCTCATTAAGGCTGGATTTATTTGTTAAAAATACAGTAAAAACAGTAATATTGTGAAATCTTTCACTATTTAAAATAACTGCTTTCTCTTTTAATATATTTTAAAATCTGAAAGTTCAAAGCTGTATTTTCAGCATCATTGCTCCAGTCTTCAGTGTCACATGATCCTTCAGAAATCATTCTAATATGCTGATTTGCTGCTCAAGAAACATTTATTATTATTATCAATATTGAAAACAGTTGTGCTGCCCAATACGTGGAAACCATGATACGTTTTATTTTCAGGATTCACAGATGAATAGCAAGAACAGCACTTATTTGAAATAGGAATCTTTTGTAACTTTATAAATGTCTTTACTGACACTTGATTAATTTAATTCGTTCTTGTTGAATAAAAGCATTAAATTATTTAAAAAGAAAAAAGTGTTAAGGTCATTGCACACTGAGTCCGAAATTTTTGCACGTTAAAATAAATAAAATAAAAATAAATACGACCTCACGTTATGTCAGTCACGTTTACACACTGCCTCCAAAATTTTCGTCCGTCATAAAAAAATTCGGATCAGGTTTGATTTTCTGTGTTTTCGCATCTGTAACAAGCATTTTGATTGGAAAGGATGACTAATACGAAAAAAACAAAAAAAAACGCATATGAAAATTTCCGACTCAGTTTGCAATGACCCAACATTTTAAACTGCAATGCAATTTATAATATTGTTAGAAAAATGGTGTTAATTTTGGTTGAAACAGTGATACATTTCACAATAGAAAGTTCAAAAGAACAGCATTTATTTGAAATAGAAAGTTTTTTTGTTTTTTTTTACATTATACATGTCTTTACTATCACTTTTGGCCAGTTTAATGCATAAAATAAAAGAACAAAAATATTAATTTCTTTCAGAAATGGAAAAAATCTTGCTGACCTCAAACTTGCATATAATGGTCAGTTTTTGGTCATGCACTGGTATACACTGGTTTTATAATGCTTATCTTGCACAGCCAGACTTGATGGTACGTGAAGATGTTATATGAGATATGTGAGGTCAGATGAGATGATTTGATTGTGTTTTTGTGTCTGTAGCCATGAATGGTCACTCTGAGTGTCTGCGTCTGCTCATCCACAACACCGACCAGCAGACGGCCGTCAGCATACGTGATGGGAAGGGACAGTGAGTTACAGGACTTCTCTATCTCGGATATATGGACGAATGATTGTGGGATTGTTGATCTGATCGTGTGTGTGTGTGTGTGTGTGTGTGTGTGGTCAGGACTCCTCTGATGTTGGCGGTTCTGGGTGGACACACAGATTGTGTGTATCTTCTGCTGAGTAAAGGAGCCGGTGTGGAGGCCAGAGATAAATGCGGCAGGACGGCCCTCCACCGCGGGGTCAGTCACACACACAGACACCTGCCTTCATCTGCAGTTTCACTTTGTCTGTTTATCTTTTTCTAAATTAGACTTTTCTGTACTTTAGTTTTAAAGGAATGGCTTCAGTACAAATTAAGTGCCAACAATGCAATAATACATATTTGAAAATATTAAGCATAAATAAAAATTTTAAGTATTTATATATATATATTTTATTTTAAGTTTTATTTTAGTTTAACAAAAACTGAGGGATGAGATACATTTATTTTCTATTAGTGCTGTCAAATCCAGCACCAGTCAAATCCATATATTACGTAAACAAAAATAATTTTTTTTTGTTTACGTAATATATGTGTGTGTGTGTACTGGGTATATTTATATATATATATATATAAATACACACACATACAGTATATATTTTTAAAATATTTATGTGTGTATATACATTTATATATTTATATTGTTATATTTTATATTATATATATATATATATATATATATATATATATATATATATATATATATATATATATATATATATATATATATATTTACTATATAAACATAACATATTTTTCTTAAATATATACATGCATGTGTTTGTATTTATATATACATAATAAATATACACCGTATACACGCACATATTATGTAAACAAGAACTTTTATTTTGGATACGATTAATCGCGATTAATTGTTTGACAGCACTGTTTTCTATGTTAATCCATTTTATGCCACACATGCTGCCGAAAGACTTGTCCTAAACCTGAAACATTAATTTTAAGTTGTTCAGAGTCGTTCTAAACGAAGCGCTGCTTTGTGTGTGTGTGTGTGTGTGTGTGTGTGTGTGTGTGTGTGTGTGTGACAGGCAGTGATGGGTCACGAGGCGTGTGTGGAGGCGCTGCTGCAGCACGGCTCCAGTCTGCTGGTTCAGGACAGCAGGGGGCGCTCTCCTATGCACCTGGCGGCTGCCTGCGGTCATGTGGGGGTTCTGAGGGCCCTTCTGAAGGTCCAGAAGACCATCCTCGTCCTCAAAGACAACTGTGGTTACACACCGCTGCACTGGGCCTGTTATAACGGTACATGTGAGACGTTACACTTACTGTCATCCGAGCAAAATAATGTGATGTACCGCTACACCGCCCTGCATTATACAGTATTTGGTAATAAATGAAGCAGTATCATGGATCCTTCATGATGTCCTATATTTTTCTCTTGTTTTGCATGTTGATCTGTTCATCTCAGGTCATGACGCGTGTGTTGAGCTGCTGTTAGAGTATGACATGTTTCACAGACCGGAGGGAAACTCCTTCAGTCCGCTGCACTGCGCTGTGTAAGAAACACCTGCTCATATCATGTGCATATTAATCTTCATTTTAAATGTTTGTATTAAAGCATGACACACCAGAAAAAAAAATTGGTGTAGAAACAATTTTTCACTTGGAAATTGCTTGTAAATTTCACAATTAATTACAAAGAAACAGCAAGTAGCACCGAATTAAATGTGAAATTTTGAAGTAAAACATACTCCAGTAATTTGTATTTATGTACGGTGCATCTCTCTCGTTTCAGTATTAATGATAATGAGTCTGCGGCTGAGATGCTGATAGAAACTTTAGGTCCAGCGATTGTAAACGCCACAGACTCTCAGTCCAGGTGAGAACAGGGTTTCCTCATGGGTCAGATGTTTCAGAGCAGCACTGCAGTGTGTTGTTGAGCTGATGTGTTCTGTGTGTTCTGCAGGACTCCGCTCCACGCCGCCGCGTACACCGATCACGTGGAGTGTCTGCAGCTGCTGCTGGGTCACAACGCTCAGGTCAACGCCCTCGACATGCTGGGAAAAACACCGCTCATGATGGCCGCAGAGAACGGACAGACTAACGCCGTCGGTGAGACGCACGCTGCAGATTTCTGCAGTTACAAAACACTAGCAGGGATCAGAACAACACATTTGATTTAAAGTTCTAACTGTCAAATGCAGTGAAACGTTACAATGTAACAGAATTAGTTACTTTTATTTGAAGTAAAACGGCAATATTATGTTACTTTTGTAAATAACGTTTTCTAACATTGCCAAACAGTTATTTTTTTAACGCTAAGGTTTTCATTTTAATTGTAGTTTTAGTTTTACTAATATTATATGCTTTTGTCATTTTGCATTAATTTCCTTTTTAGCTTTAAAATTATTAAAACTAAAACTGAAAGTAAAAAAATTATGTGCATTTATCATTGTTTATTAGTTTGTTTGTCATTTTGTCTTTTATATAAGTTTTGTTTTGTATATTTATGTTTAGCCTTAATTTATTTTGTAGTTTTAGTCATTTATGTGCTTTTGTCATTTTTATTTATTTTTTTTATTCCTATTTAGCTAAATTTTTGTCACTTTTAGTTACTTCTGCTTATTTTCAGTTAGTTGCCAAGGCAAAATTTCTAAGTTTGTTTTTTTATCTAATATTTATGATCTGATTTATTTCAGTCGTTTTTAATAGTTTTCATATTAATAAACGATATGAACACTGGTATTAACACAGACTTCTGGTGTGTTATTGTGTTGCGCTAGAGTTTCCTTCAGATGTCTGTGTCATTACAGCAGATGTGTTGTTATTCAGGAAGCTGCTGTGATCATGTCATTCATGATATTAATGTGAGGTGCTGATTGTGTTTGTCAGAGGTGCTGGTGAGCAGCGCTAAAGCTGATTTGACGTTACAGGACGCTCACAGAAACACAGCCCTGCATCTGGCCTGCAGTAAGGTACCAAACACACGCTCACGTACTGATTTACACCAAACATGACATCTACTGTACATCAGTGCAGCCCTGCAGCCAGACAAACTACAGGAACTCAGAAACAAGCATGCAAAGAGAGCGGCTTAAGCATAAAATCAATTCCTCCTACTGCTCGGTGGATAAACGATCCTCAGTTTCAGTGATAAACCTGTAGTCCAAAGCTTTCAGAGCCAAATATAAATAAATATTTTCATATATTTCATGTATTCATATAGTATATCTCAATATCTCTTTTACAGCCTTGTGGGCGCAAGTATTTCCATCAGGTAATGCAGATCTAGTCATTTTGTGTTGCAGGGACATGAAACCAGTGCCTTGTTAATTCTTGAGAAGGTGACGGACAAAAACCTGATCAACTGCACAAACACCGCGCTGCAGACGTGAGTCCTGTATCCAGTATCTTGCTCATTTGTTGTCCTCCTCTTCATCTCAGTTTTATAAAGCTGTTTTTATCTGTGTCTCAGGCCGCTGCATGTCGCTGCTCGTAACGGGCTGACGGTGGTCGTACCGGAGCTGCTGGGTAAAGGAGCCAGTGTCCTCGCCGTGGATGAGAACGGTGAGCTTTTAAAATCACAGCCTGCAGCATAAACCACTAGTTTTGCTTCAAAGCACAAATATTATATTATAGCTAACCAAAGCTAAAACTAAAACCATGAAAAAAAAAAAAAAAAGTGACTTAAAATGAATGTTTAACTGAAATCAAATATAAAAAACTTATTTCTCAATGATTTTTTCTTTTTCAATTTCATTTAACCTTTTACTAAAATAACAACTGAAATAAAAAATAAAAAAGACAGACATAAAAGAACTAATAAAAAATGGCAAAAATGTTCAAATAAAAAAGGAAAACAAAAATAAAACCAAATTCAAAATATGAATAGAAAGCATAATACTAAAAATACTAAAATAACACAGCAAAATACAAAACTAAAATAAATAACAATGAAGCTTTAAAATTGAAATATGCATTCAAGAAGCATCAGCCTCTATTATTATTTTTATTAATAATAATATTATTATTTATTTTAAAAGAAATACTTATACTTAGCAAGGATGCATTAAATTGATTAAAAGAGACCGTAAAGCTTTGCCACCACAGGAATAAATTAAGTGTATTGAATACTGTAGAAAACTTTATTTTGAATTGTATTTTTGATCAAATAAATGCAGCCTTGATGAGCAGAATTAAGCAGATTTTTTCAAAAGTAATTAAAACATGTTTCTTGATTTTAGTTTCTCATGCCTAAACATTTATTAATTTAATAACTTAATTTTATTTATAATAATTTAATGTTTCCAGGTTACACTCTCGCTTTGGTTTGTTAAATCCATGAACATACTGTTCCTAATTTTTATTTAGTAAAATATTTGTGTTATATTTATTTTCATGTATATTTTTACCACATTTAAAGGGATAGTTCACCCAAAAATGAAAATGTGATGTTTATCTGCTTACCCCCAGGGCATCCAGGATGTAGGTGACTTTGTTTCTTCAGTAGAACACAAACAAAGATTTTTAACTCAAACCGTTGCAGTCTGTCAGTCATATAATGGCAGTCAATGGGCTCCACAGCTTTGAGAGTCAAAAAAACATACACAGACTGACAGACTGCAACGGTTTGAGTTAAAAATCTTTGTTTGTGTTCTACTGAAGAAACAAAGTCACCTACATCCTGGATGCCCTGGGGGTAAGCAGATAAACATCACATTTTCATTTTTGGGTGAACTATCCCTTTAAAGGTGCCATAGAATGGAAAACTGTATTTACCTTGCATAGTTGAATAAGAAGGAGGAAACAATGGTGTTTGAGGCTCACAGCAAGTCATTTCCATGTAAAGAACTCTTATGTAAATCTCGTGAATAAAAAAAGACCACTGAAATATAGGCGAATCAGAACATAACACAGACTGTGACGTAACAGTCGGGATCACTAATAGTTACGCCCCCAACATTTGCATATACCCGCCCATGTTCTAGGCCGAACCATCAGAAGTTCTGCAGGTAACGTTATTGTTTAGAAACAAGCGAGGACAACAGCGAACATGGCAGATCATGGAAATAAATGTTATGTTCCAGGCTGTGCAGGGGATGTGAAGTGTCAGTATGTCTAATAAAATAACGTGAGCCACTAAAGGGACATGGTTAGCTCCTTGCTAGCGGTAGCCGGTTACATTACAGTACATAAGATTTCACTTACCACATAAACGGAGTAAGGAGAGATGACCGAGGATGATGGCGAATGATTTACAGATCCTGAGCACCACTGACAAGCATCTGATCTTGTAAAATGTGTGGCAAGTTCTGCCGCTCCATAGTATAAACAGAGTTTGTGCGATCGCGAAAGTGAAAAGAAAAAGTGATCTTGCATTTGAAAGCAGTTTCAGTGCCCCACATATTAATAGCGGCTCCCTGATGCCGGCATTTTATATACAGTATAATTAC
This sequence comes from Acrossocheilus fasciatus, assembly GCA_036784905.1. NCBI lineage: Eukaryota > Metazoa > Chordata > Actinopteri > Cypriniformes > Cyprinidae > Acrossocheilus > Acrossocheilus fasciatus. The sequence continues at coordinate 3,976,067 of CM071956.1, forward strand.
CCGACGATATAACTGTGAGAGAAAGTATTGAAATATATATTTTCTTCCCTGTGTTTCCATCCTGCTGTGAGCCGCACTGTGAAACAGCCAATCAGAGCAGAGCTCAACATTATTATTCATGACCCTTCCAAATAAGCCAATAACAGACCGTTTCATTCTAGGGAGAAATCCTAGGGTTGTAAATGCACATGTAAAACCGTTTCTGGAGAAGTTTTGCCCTTACCTAAGCCACATACCTTCTATGTAGATATCAGAGAACAATTTAAAATATTGTATCAATGCATTCTATGGCACCTTTAACATTCTACTGTATATTTTACCATTAAAATTCCAAATGTGTTTGACCAAATGTTAGACTAGCTTTGACTCGGTTTCTTTAGATATTTGTCAGTCTACAATTAAGCATTTTTTTGCTTTTTAATGTTATTTGCAAGTCAATGAAGCATTGACTCAACTGATTTGTAAGTCGCTTTGGATAGAAGTGTCTGCTAAATAAATAAATGTAAATGCAATACAAACACTGAATGGTTTGGTTTACAAATTAAACAAAGAACATGAATGAACATGATTTAGTTTTGCATGCCTCAACATTGAATTTAATCAAATGTGTTTTCCAGGTTACACTCCAGCTTTGTCTTGTGCCCCAAACAAAGACGTGGCCGACTGTTTGGCGCTGATCCTCTCCTCCATGATGCCCATCTCTCCCAGCAGCACCGGCACCATGTCCAGCCTCACTTTTACCACCATCAACCACTACTCCAGCCCATCCAAGACCGTGACCTTTGACCCTTTACCCGTGCTGCGCTCTGAGCACGTCTCCTACCGCAAATTCAACAGCCTGGGCCGCGAGGACGGCCTCATCGTCCCCGATGACGAACTCAACGATTCAGACTCTGAAACATACTGACAACACACCCCTCAGTGTCTTAATCTAACGCCTCATTGGCTGAAAGGTGACTATATGCTAATTAGGGTCGTCCCTTTATGACCGGTGTGGCCGAAGTCTCAGGAGAAAGTGGAAAAACAGGAAAATAATGCTACAGAAATGGCCCACACTACAGTCCCATTTGTTTATTCTCTACAATATCGATCTGTTTGAACCCTCAAGCATCTCATTAAATGAACTTGGCTTTAAATAATGAATTTTAGTGAAGTTAAAGGCTCATATTGACAGCTGTGGGACTGTAATTCCCAGCATTCATGTGAAACACGAGGAGGCGAAACTAAACTAAAGACGTCAGGGACCAAGAACTGCAGACTTTACTTTTATCCCCGTCTGTGCATGAAGATTGAATTTAGGTTTGCATCACCATGGATTATTTATTATGAAAAAATGAAGAGCAAAAAAAGCCTTTCAGGGTTCAAACGGAGTATTTATTCCTCTGCTGTTGTGAGGAATTATAGCATTCTTCCTGCTGTGTGTGTGAGAGATCGTGTATTTGAATGGGTGTGTGTGTGTGTGTGATTGTTTTATAAGAGTTCAAAAACAATGAAAAGATCAGGTGTGTGACTTGACCTTTTGGTACATTGTTAGTAATTATTAATAATTATAAATAATAAATCATTTTTGCCATAAGATTTCACAGAGTCTTTATTACAGAAAATTGGGACATATTTAAAAAAACGTGAAAATATGGAGTCTGGGATAGGCTGAGTTTGGTTATTCTATTATGTTAATGTTAAAAGAATATATAAGAACATAAATTAATGTGCCTACAAGAAAACATTTTCATTCATCCAATCCCAGTGTTTTAAATCCATTTACTGAATTATTTTTTTTAAATTTGTATAAATTTATTGTTATCATATTTATTTTGAGTATCTTTTAACCTGTTTAACATTCTGTATTATCTATTTGAAATATTTGTTTTCGCCATTTCAGGTATCTTTTCACCCATCTATCGTTCCGTATTATGTTTAAATATGTTTTGCAAATACTGTAAATGCCTGACAAGATTTATTTTTGAATGTAAATGCCAGTCGATAAATGAGTGTCTCTTTCACTGTTATTAGCTAGTAATTCGAGCGAGTTTTCATTAAAAACACCGAATCGTTTACAAATTAAACAGTGAACGTGAATGAGAGGATTCAAACTGAACTCAATCTTATGATTGCTTTAAAGAGTTAATTCTATCCCAAAATGAAAGTTGTGACATCTTATCCTCACCCTCGTGTCATTCTTTTCCAAAGAGGAAGATTTTTAGCCAATAATACCTTACATTTGAGTCTGTTTCTCACATAATGCAATTGTAAGACTTAAAGGTGTCATAGAATGGAAAACTGTCTTTACCTTGGCATAGTTGAGTAAGAGTTCTTTACATGGAATTGACATACCGTGAGCCTCAAACACCATTGTTTCCTCCTTATGTAAATCTCGTGTATAAAAAAGACCACTGAAAAACAGGCGAATCAGAACATAACACCGACTGTGACGTAACAGTCAGGAACCCTAATAGTTACGCCCCCAACATTTGCATATACCTGCCCATGTTCTAGGCCGAACCATCAGACGTTCTGCAGGTATTGTGAAGAAACAAGCGAGGACAACAGTGAAAATGGCAGATCATGGAAATAAATGTTATGTTCCAGGCTGTGCAGGGATGGGTAGGTGTCTGTATTCAGAAAGGCATGGAAAGCAAATAACGTGCGCCACTAAAGGGACATGGTTAGCTTCTCGCTATCGGTAGCCTGTTACATTACAGTACATAAGATTTCACTCACCACATAAACAGAGTAAGGAGAGATGACTGAGGATGATGGCGAATGATTTACAGATCCTGAGCACCACTGACAAGCATCTGATCTTGTAAAATGTGTGGCAAGTTCTGCCGCTCCATAGTATAAACAGTTTGTGCAATCATGAATCTCGAAAGTGAAAGTAAAAAGCGATCGTGCATTTCAGAACCCCGCATATTAATAGCAGCTCCCTGATGCCCGCATTTTATATACAGTATAATTACCCGACGATATAACTGCGAGAGAAAGTATTTAAATATATATTTTCCTCCTTGTGTTTCCATCCTGCTGTGAGTTACTGAAATGTGCAGCACTGTGAAACAGCCAATCAGAGCAGAGCTCAACATTATTATTCATGACCCTTCCAAATAAGCCAATAACAGACCGTTTCATTCTAGGGAGAAATCCTAGGGTTGTAAATGCACATGTAAAACCGTTTCTCGAGAATTTTTGCCCTTAAGCCACATACCTTCTATGTAGATATCAGAGAACAATTTAAAATATTGTATCAATGCATTCTATGGCACCTTTAAGATCATTTGAAATACAGCACATGAGAGGTTTTCATTTTTGTTTTTGGAGCTTGACTTTCATTGTATGCGTTTTCATATAGAAGAGCATGAACAGGATTGGAAAATGTTTTATTGAAATGATGACAGAATTTTCCACTTTCATTTTTGGGTGAACAAATGCATTTGTTTAAGGTGATCTCATATGTAGCGCACTACAATAAGTGTCCTATGAAAATCAGTGCATTTTTTAGACATTGTCCTTCTCATAGTGCCTCCCATACAGCACCGCAGTCACAAGTCCAGTGTTCATTCCCATCCGGCTCATGTAAAAGCGATTCCCTCCCTCCCAACCAGAATGATCCGGAACATCCAGCGTCATCCCGCTTCCCAAAATCCCAGGGAACACGTGTGGAGTCGTGAAGGTCCCCGCGAGCCTGAAGTCCACCAGCGTCTGAGCATGTTCGGTTTCTCCTCCGCAGCTGCTGTGATGCTCACCTGTGCACTTCACCAGGGCGCAAATCTCCAGGTAATATGTCCCATGCACCACATGGAGGCCGTTGAAGACGCCTAGAGCGTAAAACTCGTGTGCGTCTGACCTCTGGAACAGCAGGTGGCAGCAGACTGAACCACTACAGATGCTGATGTTCCCTTCAGTGCCCTTCAAAGGCACCAGAGTGAAATTATCATACATCATGATGGAGTTAAACGTTGTAGATGAAGTTGCACATTCAGAGTCTTTCTGGCAGTATTTTCCATCATGATTTGCTTTAAAACTACTGGTAGGCCAAACATGCATCTTTTCTAATTCTTTTGAACTTGGATACCCGGAAAATGGCACCAGTTTGTGCCTGTCGTCCCCAATAAATGACGGATCCAAAACTGGCACTCTACGCACAAGCAATTTCCCAGAATTCCCCTCTGTGTTGTGATGGATGAGCGAATCCCACGGTGTGAAGATGCCGCTGCCGGTTATGCCGTACTCTGCGGCTCGGACGTTGGCGGCCAGCAGCGTGACGCCCATCGCGTGCGAGAACGAGCGCTGAAACTGTACGGCAGCCAGCAGGGGGAGCTGGTTCATCCACGCGGTCGGGTACACGATCTGCCGGATGCCCATTTCTTTTACTAGCGTCACCGCCGGGTCACGGAAGAGAATATCAAAGCAGGTAAACAGCCCGAATCGGCCCGCAAACGGTGTGGTGAACGTGACATACTCGCACTCCGGCGGAGCGTCAAACGCCGCCTCAAAGTACAAGTTCTGCTTGTGATATCGGGCCACGATGACACCCTGATCGCTGAACACCACGTTGGTGTTGAACTGGTACTGACCGTCTGCAGGACAGCGAGGGTCTGTGGTTCGGTTACAGCTCTGACGAGACGGCATGTTAGCCACCAAGAAGAGACGGTTCTTATGAGCCATACAGCTGAGACTGTGGAGGACCTGAGAAAGAAATAACATTTTTATTATATTTAATATGGCCCACAAAACCAGTCTTAAGTCGCTGGGGTATATTTGTATCAATAGCCAAAAATACATTGTATGGGTCAAAATTACAGATTTTTGTTTTATGCCAAAAATCATTAGGATATTAAGTAAAGCTCATGTTCCATGAAGATATTTTGCAAATTTCCAACCATAAATATATAAAACTTTAAAAAAAATTATGATAAGGACTTCATTTGGACAACTTTAAAGGTGATTTTCTTTACTATTTTTTTTTTTTTTTTTGCACCCTCAGATTCCAGATTTTAAATTTTTTTTTGGTTGTATTTCAGCCAAATATTGTTCTATCCAAACAAAACATACATCAATGGAAAGCTTATTTATTCAGATGATATATAAATCTCAATTTAGAAATATTGACCCTTATGACTGGTCTTGTGGTCCAGGGTCACACATATACATATATATATATATGCAATAAATTAAATATTATAATATGTATATATAGTATATAATCATTTTGAGTATTTATTAACTAAAATCTGTCGATTGATCGCACATTTATTTATGAAATTAATTGCGATTAATTTCCACCTAACATTAAATTAAATATACTTTTATATTGCAATAATTTCACATTCAATCTTCAGATTAATGAAGAAACAACAAAGACACTATATTTTTTAATATTTCTTTAATGGCATCTTTTTTTATGACTGAAGGTAAGCATCACTGATACCAATTCTACTGATGTCTCTATGAATTTTATTTTTTTTCCTAATATTAACCATTGACTACTGCCATTCAACATTACGGCATAATTGAGAGTTATCAATTTTAACATTTATTAGACTTAAATAACTTCTAATTTAAGTGAACTTAAAACAATCTTCACATAAATCCATTATAATAAATGTCATATTTAGCTTCATGTCCCCTTCAGCAAGTAGGACATATAACTGAATAAAGTTATAACCAAATTCTAAATTAAATATAGATGAATCCTTAAAGCTACAAAAGTCATTGATTTCCTTTTTTTAATTTTGTTCTTTGATCACAGCAACTGGTTTATTAGGTTATTTGGCTGCTATTACTTTAAGAGCTGCCGCTGCTGAACGTGAGGCGGATCTGACACACATGCTCGTAGTTTCATTCGCGCTTTAACATGAAACGATACAGCGCACGCTGTATAGCTAACAGTAAAGGAAGATTAATTTTTACTGACATTTTACATTAATCACCTGCGTTAACATGCTAATTTTGACAGCACTATTTATATTATAGTTTATATTATTTATTTAAATTAAAATGGCTGTCATTTAAATTAAATATAACGTGATTAAAAATGTATAATATAATTTTTTTAAATTACAAAATTAAAAAGAACAGAACAAACTGATTGTGAAGTGTTTTTAAAATGGGTACTCATCAAATGAGCATTAAAAGTGAGCTGCAAATATTTTGTACCTCAGTGTCTGGGAATCTGTGTGGGTCAGCACATGGACTCCATGTGACGTTCTGAGGGTCAGGAACCGTCTCCAGATAACCAGCGATTGAAGATCTGGTGAAGTTGAAGCCATGGATGGCATCTTCTGGAAACACTATGATCTGAGCACCCTGTGCAAGAAATAATGCATACAGCACACATTAAAGTTTATAGACATTTCTGGAAGTTCAGGTCATCCAGTAGGATCTTAATTATTCTTAGGTCCTACTGTACAGTGTGTAAACATCGTGGCTTATGGTCTGGAGTAATTCCTGTCAGATATTTTATTATGTGTGATATTATCTTTGTCATAAATTTGTGATCTGTTTTATATGGTTACTTGTTTTATGCATTTATTTAATTTTTGTACTGCACTTTGGTCAACCCTGTCCTTATTAAATGTGCTATATAAAATCAATAAACTAAACTAAACTTTAATAGAAATACATTTCTGGAAATAAATGATGGCAGAAGGCTTTTTACTTTCCTCCATATTTTGCTATTAGGTACCAAACCTTTAGAAAACATGCTAAATAACAGCTAAAAGAATTAATAAACCAAAATAAAAGTCATTTTATGAGATAATATAAATATAATCTCAAAAATGTCATGGAAGCTTAATTCAACGTAGGTCTATAACTTTAGACTTTTCGTCTGAAATAATATTGGTGATGTTTTTAATTAGTATTAATGCATAAATTCTTTTTTATCATTATATTATCATTATATTATAAAATATTTGTTATTTCAACTTAAAAGGGACAATAAGCATGTTAAGCACAGTGTTTTATTTAATATTTGCTTGTGAAGTATAAACCACAGAGCTGTTGATCACTAAAACTGTGTTTTAAAATCTGTGTAAAAATCTGAGATATAGATTTAAATGCAAGTTACACATAGAAATCAGTAGAAAACACAAAAAGCAATATAAAAATTAATTAATATTAATCAATTATATATATATATATATATATATATATATATATATATATATATATATATATATATATATATATATATATATATATATATATATATATATATCACTATATCACTTAAGTATAATTTGCAAATTGGTGCATTTTTAATGCAATTATGCATAATTCACATATTGTAACCGTTTAAATGGGTGAAACCACAATTTTAATGCTATTAAGTGTTCTAAAAGATCTGTTTTGGGGGTTTGTGTGTGTGTGTGTTATGATGGCATAATACATCATATTAATATTCTTTATGACTGGTTCGATCGCAGTAATCCTGTACAGATCCTTGCATTGATTTAGTTGGTTTTGGAGTGATTTGCTGAAGGTTTCTCTGTCTGTCCATGTACCTGCTGTGCTGCCAGCGCTGTCTGCTCCTCAAACACACGCAGGTTCAGCTCCATGTGCTCCAGAGCGGGTCTGCGGTGCAGCGGGACTCCGGGCTCGGGGTTCAGCAGCACCCGGTGCTCGTACACCGCCGCCACATAAGACGCTCGACCGGCGGCGAGGATGAGCTGCAGGCCGCTCAAACAGAGCACCAACCCGGCCAACACGAGCGCCATGAGGAGGAACACGGACTCATGTGGCTCGGCCTGCGGAAAAGCGAGTCCAAAAGTTCATGTCAGTGATTGCAATCATTACAAAATCTGGCATGGTTTCAAGAGGTTTTATCGGACTGGTTAAATAAACATGACTGTGCGTTAGTAAACATGGTAAACATCCATAATTCTTCTCTAAAGTAAAAAATGTGTCGCTTTTTATTTCTATCTCCTAAGATAAAGTACATTATTATTTTTCTCTATTTGCATGCATTTGAAATATTTATAATAAACAAAGGCGCATTTTTGTTAAAGGACTTCCAGGTGACATTACGTCACTCGTAAACCGCGATTCTATTGGTTGACGTGAGGTCCATCTACAAACGCATGTTTTGTTTTTTGGGGGGTTTTTTTAATCTCAGATTTTTTTTTTTTTTAAGCTTCTTTTTTATTATTACAGATTTTAAAACAAAGAACATACAAGGGCAATAACATTTCAATTAACTCAAAACTAATATTATAAAGAATTAAAAAGGAAAAGCAATAAAGAAATCACATGTCTGTAAACAAGATCAAATAATTACAAATTATTCAAAAAAATAGATTTAAGGCTCCAAATAATTTATTGTTTTTTTTTCGCTTTGTTATTTCTTTTTGGGGTTTTTTCTTAGTTCATACCATAGACATCAATTTTTTTTTTTTTTTAAAGCTAATTTACATTAGCACTTTCCTCTTAATATCTTTGCATGCATTTGTATGAAAATATTAATAAACCAAACCACATTTTTTATTTTATTTTATTGAATGCTTCACAAACAAATTTAAAGATCAGTAGATAGGCTACCGTAAAACATGAAAACGGGGGTTATGAAAAATACATTAAAAATTAACAGAAAAAAAGAAAGAGAGAGCAATTACAAAAAACTTTTTGGCAAATATAATTGTATTATTACATTTTTTGTTATCAGTACATTTCAGAGTCAATAATAAAAAACTTAAAACATGGTTTAGAGTCACACCTTTTACTTTCATGTAGCCTATATGAAATGTACCATTTAAAATCATAAGATTCACCAAAATTAACAGAAATAAATTTTGAGTAATAATATATGAAAACATCTTTGAAGGTTATATCTAAATTGTGTCCAGATTTCTATTGAAAATACCTAAAGTGAGTTTTTTTTTTTTTTTTTTTTTTTGGCAGATCCGAACAAAATGAACATCTTTCATCAATACCCCAAAATTCTGTTAAAGTATAATTACACAAATATATGTTATGGAGGAAATTTCAAGGGAAAGGCAAAATTTGAAGATGCTTTTGTTATTGTTGTTGTTGTTGTTGTTAAATAAATAGCCTGGTACTTCAGAGTCTCTTTTATTGAGATACCATCGACTGAGGAGTCATCATTTTTATGGAGCATCATCTCACACTTGGACATATTCAGTTTCAATCCAGAAGCACATGAAAACTGCTCAATTACATTTATAGATTTGGATAACTGACTTTATTATTTATTTTATTTTATTTTATTTTTTAAAAGAGTAGTCTCATCAGCCAACTGGGGGATTTTAATTTCTCTATCAAAGATGGATATATCTTTCAAGCTTTGTTTGTGGATATTACTTAACAGTTCTGTAACTAAAATACATTTTAAAAAAAGGTGAAATTGGACAACCCTGTCATCCACCACATTTCATAAAAAAAAATCTCTTAGAAATATTAATGCTAATAAAGACAGAGCTGCTAATATCTTTATTAAAATCACCGAAACCAAATAACTTGAGTGTCTGCAAAAGAAATCTATGCTCATGGCTTTTCAAAAGCTTTGTAAAAATCGAGGAAAAGAATGGCAGCTTTGGAATGTGCAAAATCTGCATGTCTGCAAGATCTAAAATAAGCCTTACATTGCTACTGATTTGTCTACCTTTTATAAAAACCAGATTGTGTCTCAGCAACCAACTGAATAATTTTGGCTAACATTTTATAATATATATTCAGTAGTGTAACTGGACTCCAATTATCTATTAAAAGAGTGTCTTTATCCAGTTTGGGGAAAAGGGAGATGCCCTATTTCATTGATGCTGTCATTTCCTTCAGATTAATACATTCATTATACATATAAAACAATGGGTGTTTAATTTAATTCTCAAAAATGAACCCATCACACGCCTCGGGATTTTTCTTTCTACTTCGAAGAAAGAGCTATTCAAACTTCCTCAATAGTCAAATTAGCATCACAGAAAGCTTTGAAGTTGATTTCAATATCAGGAACATGAGCTTGAACATTCACGGATGTGTAAATGTTTGTTTAAACGGCTCTGACAAAATTAGATATCACCTTAGGATCGGTGCACCATTGATATTGAAAGCAGTCAGAGAATTCCTGTTGCAGTTCCTTTTCTCTAATGCAAAAACTATAATAGCTAGAATTCAACTTAACATCTAGCAATATTTAGATAAGCTTGATTAATTTGCAGATGTAATTCTGTTGGTTGACGTGAGCTCGTCTGCACAGGCACGCTATTCGTGCTTAATAGCTTAGACATATGAATACATACTGCCTACTTTTTTTTAAAGATAATTTACATTACCAATTTCCTCTTAATATATTTGCATGCATTTGTATAAAAAAATTACCATATACAAAAGCACAGTGTTTTTTGTTTTGTTTTTTAAACTATGCATAAAACAATAAATTAGATGATAGATAGATAGATAGATAGATAGATAGATAGATAGATAGATAGATAGATAGATAGATAGATAGATAGATAGATAGATAGATAGATAGATAGATAGATAGATAGATAGATAGATAGATAGATAGATAGATAGAACCTCTGTAGGAAGAAAATTACATCAAATCTGATGTAAAAAATGAACAAGAACTGTCAACATCCATATATTTATGTGGATATATTTATATAAATATGCATCATTGTTATGAAAGTACAAGTAGCTGAAAAAACGACAGTAAATGTGAGTAGTTAAAGCATTACTTCCACCCCTGTATTTTAAGACTCTTTAGCAGACTTAATCAATTGTTGCAACTTTTCCAAGTAATTGTATCAGAGAGAAGTAAAAACTGAGCCCAGAATTAACAGAATGAATGCACAACCAAAGAATAACATGACACTGTATTTTGGCCTTCAAAAATGTTATGGGAATAACTATTCACCCAATATGCACAGCAAAATCCCCAGTGTTAATGTAACACTCTGAGTGTGGACTCACTGGACTCATATAAACACTGAAGCAGTGTTAAAAAAGTAACTCTGAAGCAGTGTTAAAGTGAATGAGATAATTAGGTGATTAACTGAGTGATGATTGACCATTATTGAAGACACCTGATGTTAACGAGCAGAATCACCAAAGAAGAAAATCTAAATTTGTATGTCACCATTATAGTGGTCAGTGTTTGCATTAGTTGGGATCTTGACCCTTGACTTTTTAATTTTAAGTTTTGTTTGGCTGCTGTATCTGAGTTATAACAGCCAGACAAGCCAAGAGCAAAAGTCATCAAGTGGTGATAGTTATGTTTTAACATAATCATCGTTTGACTTGAGGCATTTAACTTATTTAGAGTCTGATCTCTGAGTTATATTAACTTTATTGGTTGCAACAGCTCTCTGATTCCACAGCGAAAGCTACTGTGTTTTCTATACATTTTATAGTGGTTTCTTGCAAGCTGTTCTGATTTAAAAAAAAAAAAAAAAAAGTCTTTGTTTTAGGCAGACACAGACATCAAGAATCAGCGTATGAATCTCAACTACGGTGTAGTAAGAATAAAAAGTTACAAAGACAATTCAGCTCATAATTTATTCATGCCGCAATGCATGATGGGAGCCAATGATGACTTTTTATTGGCTACAACATGCTTTTTTGATGGTCACCATTGTTGTGATTCTCACGCTGATTCTTAATGTTTTTTTTCTAATTTATTTTATGTAGGAGTAACTTCTGAAAACATCTCTGTGATTACGCCAAAAATGCCAGCTGTTGTATTTTTCACCTTGTTTACCTAATCACTAAAGAAAACCTAACTCACGTATTCAGGTCACTACATGATGATTAGTTCAAAACATAATCAACACCACATGATCATCTTTTCTCTGGTTAGTCTGGCTGTTATAATTCAATTATAACAAACAAAACCTGATGTTTAAAATTTAAGGGTCAAGATCCCAACTAATGCAAACACAGACCACTATAATGGTGACATACAAATTTAGATTTTCTTCTTTGGTGATTCTGCTTGTTAACATCAGGTGTCTTCAATAATGGTCAATCATCACTCAGTTAATCACCTAATTATCTCATTCACTTTAACACTGCTTCAGAGTTACTTTTAACACTGCTTCAGTGTTTATATGAGTCCAGTGAGTCCACACTCAGAGTGTTACATTAACACTGGGGATTTTGCTGTGTGCAAACTTTCCTCCTCCTATCAGGTTGCACTTTGGCATAGATCAGCATTCCTCAAATTCGGTCCTGGAGGGCCACTGCCCTGAAGAGTTTAGCTCAAACCCTGATCAAACTCACTTTTTCTAGGGATCCTGAAGACTGTTTTGAGCTTGCTCAGGTGTGTTTGATCAGGGTTGAACTGAGCTGAACTCTGCAGGACTTAATCTCATCCAGATTAGCAATCAACCTATGACTAATTTATACCTAATAATGACAGAACCTAACCTCTTCCAGCTGATGTTGAACTTCACACCTGCTCAGGAATAAACCTCAAAAAGCTCACTTCAAAGTTCTTGGAAATATATATTTTTGGTGTTCCACAAAAGAGAGAAAAAATCATAATAGGTTTGAAATGACATGAGGGTCAGTAAATGATGACAGAATTTTCATTTTTGGAAGAGACTTAACTAATAATAATAATAAATGCATTCACTTCCATCCTGCAGTAATATCACATCTCCGCCTCTTGTGAGGGTGTTTCATAATATTTAATTTAATGCAAAATATTCAAATAAAAGCCAAAGCTCTTATCTGGTATTCACACTGACATCCTTCTAGAGAATCGACAGTCACAGAACATTCCTTGCAAACGGTAAATTTTACTATTTTATATGAGTTATATTTTCCTATGTATTAAATGTAGTACTATTGGGATGTGTCTTTGTTATAAAGTATTAGTAGGCCTATATATATATATATATATATATATATATATATATATATATATATATATATATATATATATATATATATTAGTGCTGGGCAACGATTAATCGCATCCAAAATAAAAGTTTTTGTTTATATAATATATGTGTGTGTACTGTGTATATTTATTATGTATATAAAGACACACACATACAGTATATATTTTGAAAATATTTAGGTGTATTTACATGTATATATATTTATATTAATATAATTTATGTGATATATAAATATATTTAATATATAAACATAACATATTTTTCTTAAATATATACATGCATGAGTGTGTATTCATATATACATAGTAAATAAATACAATACACACACATATATTATGTACACAAAAACTTTTATTTTGGATGCGATTAATCGCAATTAATCGTTGCCCAGCACTATGGATGTCACGGTACCAAAATTTTTGTATTCGGTACCGATACCAGTGAAAATCCACGGTTCTCGGTACCAATTTCGGTACCAAAGCAAAACACAAAAACATGCTAATTAAAACACACAATTTTTTTAAATTAATAAAGTCAAACAAAAATAATTGTATAAAAATCAATGTCATTCTTTACACTTATTTAAAATTGTGTTTCAAGTTTTTCCGCAAGTATTAAAACTATGAAAAACTTATTTTTTTTTTTTGGTAAATAAAGGGGATTTAGGCTACTATTAAAATTAAAACATGGAAGAAATATTGAGTGATTATTTCTTAAAAAATAAAGTTTTATTAATTTTTTCAACAGTAGTAGCAGTAGCCTATCACATACATTCTACTAAATAATAGTAGCCTAATGGTACAAAGTCTTTAGTTAAACCGGACTTTTATTTTGACGAGTTGTCGTGAATACATTTAAATTGACGCTGGTTTTACTCAATGAAACGGTCAAATGCTCGTGAGGTGACTCTCAGAGCAGTTCTGGAGATGTTGTTTATGTATTTATGTCCTTACTGAGACGTCAGATGCTGAAATCACTGTGAGCGTCACGGGCGCTTCAGTGTATAGTAAACAAAACCGCGCGTCTCTGCCGTTCATTCATTCACACCGGGTGTGTCTCACTCGTCCTTAAAAGTGAAGCTGCGGGCTGTATGATCGCCCCCTGGTGGCTGGCTGCAGTACAGGTCATAAACCCCGCCCTCTCCATGTAAACGAATGGGACTCCAGTCCAAATAAAAAAATTAATTACACTTCCAATACAATTTTCCGAAATATGGTTTTGGTCATTTAAGGTAATTGTTATCACGCTGATATATGTTCAATTGTTCATTTTTGTGATACGTTTGATTTTAGCTAGTAATTTGATGCTATAAAAACGGGGCGTGTCGTTATGGTTGATTGGGTCTGCGGGAGTTTGGGCGGGAGTTTGATTCCGCGGCTCCACCTCTCGACTCTACTGCGCAGACTCTGGCTCCAAACGAATCTCTACTGCGCAGACTCGGGCTCCAAATGACGTCATTTACTCAAGATGGCAGCGGCCATACTGAGATGTATTCGCTTCACTTTTCTACAGTGGATGGAAGCGGAGATGCGTCGTCCATCTTTTTTACAGTCTATGATTCACACACAGAGACTCGCAGAACATACAGGATTCACATTTGAATCGACTTTTGCGGCTTAATATTTGCAGATACTGGTCCATATCGCAATTTGAAAGTGTAATGACCTACTTTGACAAATTCCGTGACATTTTTATAACTGGATTCCGTCCGCGTTTCCTGCATCGCGGAAATCATATGCCAAGAACCGGGTCGAACGGGTACTCGGTACCACCGGTACTTCAAAAAACCTGGTACCGTGACGTTTTCATTTCTTTAGTACCGACTTGGTACCGAAGTACCGGGTCTTTTGACAACACTACCCAGCACTAATATATATATATATATATATATATATATATATATATTTTTTTTTTTTTTTTTTTTTAAAGGTGTAACATTATAATATAATGTCGTTATTTTCCCCATTTAAATAGTGGAAGACCTGAAAATGGCTTCTAAAACTGAAATGCTACTACTGCTAGTGGCTGTAATGGTTGCGAGCTATGGTCTTACCAATGGCACAGCCAGCATTACAGCCAGCGGTACAACCAGCGGCACAACCAGCAACACAACCAACGGCACAACCAGCGGCATAACCAGCAGTACAACCAACGGCACAACCAGCGGCACAACCAGCAACACAACCAGCGGCACAACCAGCAACACAACCAGCAGCACAACCAGCAACACAACCAGCAGCACAACCAACGGCACAACCAGCGGCATAACCAGCAGTACAACCAGCAACACAACCAACGGCACAACCAGCGGCATAACCAGCAGTACAACCAACGGCACAACCAGCGGCACAACCAGCAACACAACCAGCAACACAACCAGCAACACAACCAGCAGCACAGCCAGCAACACAACCAACGGCACAACCAGCGGCATAACCAGCAGTACAACCAACGGCACAACCAGCGGCACAACCAGCAGCACAACCAGCAACACAACCAGCGGCACAACCAGCGGCACAACCAGCACAACCAGAAGCACAACCAGCAGCACAACCAGCAACACAACCAGCGGCACAACCAGCGGCACAAACAGAAGCACAACCAGCAGCACAACCAGCAGCACAACCAGCAACACAACCAGCGGCACAACCAGTGGCACAACCAGCGGCACAACCAGCGGCACAACCAGCGACACAACCAGCGACACAACCAGCAACACAACCAGCGGCACAACCAGTGGCACAACCAGCACAACCAGAAGCACAACCAGCAGCACAACCAGCAACACAACCAGCGGCACAACCAGTGGCACAACCAGCACAACCAGAAGCACAACCAGCAGCACAACCAGAAGCACAACCAGCAGCACAACCAGAAGCACAACCAGCAACACAACCAGCGGCACAACCAGCGGCACAACCAGCACAACCAGAAGCACAACCAGCAGCACAACCAGCAACACAACCAGCGGCACAACCAGCAACACAACCAGCGGCACAACCGGCAACACAACCAGCGGCACAACCAGCAATGTCACAACCAATTCTACTGCGGCATCTCTTTCACCAGCGGGGATCGTGGGGCTTCCTGGACTTCTGATCTACACTATCGCCTCTACGGTCGTTCTCAAACTCTTCCAGCTGATCTGATCATCAGGTCTCTCAGTTTGTCAACCAGCTAAAACCTACGGGATTTTGACATTTTAATTTTTTTTTAGTATGCATTTTAATTGCTGTAATGTTACAATGATTTAGTTTTACATTTTTATGATTTAATTATTAGCTTTTCATCAAACTCACAAACCCCATCCAGTTCCTTAACAAAGTTTTGGAAATCTTGATGAAATATAATGGTTAATGCACTTAAAGGAACACTCCACTTTTTTTGGAAATAGGCTCATTCTCCAACTCCCCCAGAGTTAATAAGTTGAGTTTTACCGTTTTTGAATCCATTCAGCCGATCTCCGGATCTGGCGAGAGCACTTTGCAGTGATATCACTGCGCCTGCTGCGGCCATGTTACTGCAGCAAAATTCCTTGATTATTACGCCGGAATGAGAGTAGTTCATAATCATATCAGCATAGAAAATCGCAACTTTTCATTTTCTGCCGGTCTTAGTACACGATATAACTACAGAAGAGTCAAGTTTTAAATAGGAAAACTATCGAAACTCTTTGATCGTTTTTGAACGCGATGCTACTGGTCTAATTGGATTCAATGATCTATGCTAAGCTATGCTAAAAGTGCTCTCGCCAGACCCGGAGATCGGCTGAATGGATTCAAAAACGGTAAAACTCAACTTATTAACTCTGGGGGAGTTGGAGAATGAGCCTATTTACAAAAAAAGTGGAGTGTTCCTTTAATAATGTTAATAACAATGAATGGAATATTTATATTAATATTTTCTTTCTCTTTGTATTTTTATATCAATAAGGTACAAGATAATCCTATTTAAATTGATGTGATAACCAAGTTAGATCAAAAGTAGTTTGATTATATTACCTAAAATATGTACTGGATTCAAGGGCGTAGTTTTGGTTTGAACATTGAGGGGGTTGAAGTGGACCCTGGGTCAGGCTCCCTCTTAAGGTTTATTTATTTGTTTGTTTGCTTAAATGTTTATTTTTGTAAAATGGTGTTTTGTGATATCCACCACACATGCAAAGTTGGTTGATAGCGTAACTGCAATAAAGTAATAGGCTAGTTAACAATTACTTGTTTATATAGGATATATAATGTATTTTATATTATTTAGACACTTAGGCTATAGTTTGACAGAATGTTCTAATTCAACACGCCGTGGGAAGTCAATCTACCTTAACATTTTCTTACATTGATATTGTTTATTTCTTACTCCTTAACAGTTCATGAGGCTCTTAATGATTCAATCTATGCCATCACTGGAATATCTGAAGGCAGGTTTTTCCATCGCTCATCATTAGAACCCATTGGCTCTCGACTTGTACTTGCTCTTATGAAAAAGTACCATAGTTCTTAACTGTAGCATCTGTTATAATAAGGCTAGCCTATTAATCATTACCAGGCCAATAATGACTTTTTTATTAATCTATATTGCATTTGTTATGAGAAACAACAGTCTTTAGAAACAATAGCTACAACATGCCACAGTTGTAATATAAATCTATACGGAAAAATCTATTCCCTTAACAGATTATCTATTATAAATTCTACAAGTTAGACAAAATTTACCACAATAAATAAGCCTACAGTAAAACGTGATCAATTATAGTAAAGGTGGTCATGAGTAGTTTAAAAATATTTTATTATTATGTTAGTGCTGGTGCAAGATTGTTTTCTCCTTTTTTCATCAGTCTTTTTAGTTTGTGCCTTTTTTAGATAATGTTCGACTTACTCCATAGCATTATAAAGTGGCAGTTTCTCAACAGAATTCAAATAGATCACATATTTTACCATCAGCTTCGCGATAGGAATGGCTCGCGCAAATCTTCTCCCACGTCTCGAGCGCGCTGGTGAACGCGCACAGAGTATAGGGTGATTCGGCGCGCCGCTCGTGCACAATTAAAAGAGCCGCGCTTCAGTCATGTTGTGCTGATAAGCGCTCCGTTCGGTTCTTACGTGAAGTTAGCGCTTATAAAAGCGCCGAAGGCGCGATTCAAATAATTAATAAATGGCCTGATTCTAAGTTTCCATTAACCATTGTATAAATATTGGGGGGGTTGTACTTGCTAGTTTTGGTTATTGGGGGGGTTACCTCCCCCCATCCCCCCCACAAACTACGCCCCTGACTGGATTACATTTCTAATTACAATTTTTGTCATGTAATTTGGAATCACTGCCGGACTCAGTTATCAACTCAGCACTCTGTGTCAGCTACTGGCTTATGTTCGAATAAATGTTATAATTTAATTAAACAAATGTAACTGCACTACTTTATCTCTGTGTCGGATTTAACGCGGACAGAATGCTAGATCTAACAAGCTGTAACTGATGAAATTCCAGTCAAATTAAGCACTGCAAGCATCAATGACAGCTTTCAATCTGTGGAGGCAACCACGTCGTGCATTAAAATCTTTGCCTCCCCTTCGTACATAAAACTGCTAGCATGTAATTTTACATGAAAAATTGGACTTACATTTATTAAGTATACGTTTGTGAATTTTATTTTGTATGTTTGCGCGAGTGTTTTATTGGTGTGTGCGCGCATCGAGTTTATATGTATGTGCGTGTGTTGTTGTAGGTGTATATGCATGCAGCGAGTTTATATGTATAGGCAAGTTATTCACAATTGTATATGCATTCATTACTAACATAATATGTATTGGTATGGATTTCATATTAGTGTGCACATGTATTTCATATATATATATTGAACATCCAATAGTATACATGTATATGTGAGTAATTTATAGGTGTATATGCATGTGTTTTATGTATGTATTGATAAGCGAAGTTTGATTTAAATCCTACGTGGCGCCTCATAGCAAGCTTCTCCTAAAGAACAAATAAAGTTGAAACTAGAAATGTATCTTGTTTCCTTCTGTCAAAACAACTGAATTAAACATACCTGAGTTCAATAAATAATCTTTTTCCAAAGTTTGCGTGCTTATAACTCAAGAAGTATTACAGATCTTGCAATATGATTCAGTCCCAGAGATATGGGGACCTCAGTGAGGTTTCATGTCCAGATTGTTGAATATTACCTATTTTCAGTGGTCAAAAACCAAATGTTGGTCACTTTGGATACAGCAGATACTCATTTTATTTAAAGAACAATGTCTAAATATGGTTGAAATTAGAATTGAATCTTGTTTCCCTCTATCAAAACAATATGCATAGAACAAATTAGATATTAACTTAGGATCTGTGCACTTAGACACAATTGATATTGAGAGCAGTCAAAAAATTCCCTTTTCTCTTATGCAAAAATAACTAAAAATGAAGTCTCCTTCCTCTAGCCATTTAGCTAAAGACATTACAAAAGCAACTCTAGCAATATCTAGATAAGCTTGATTAATTTGTATATGTAATTCTGCTGGTTGATGTGAGCTCGTCTGCACAGGCTTGCTCTTTGTGGTTCATACCTTAGACATGTAAATACACTGCTTACTTTTTAAAAGATCATTCACATTAACACTTTCCTCCTAATATGTTTGCCTGCATTTGCATAAAATATTAATAATAAAGAAAAGCACACTGTTTTTTTTTAATTATGCATCAAATAATAAACAGAACAAATAGATAAATAGAACCTCAAAAGACATCAAATCTGCATGTAAAGTTTCACAAACAAAATTAAATACAAAATAACTAATAAAAAATTCATAAATATAAAAAGAAAAAATATAACATTATAAAAACATAACATAAAAGCACACAGAGGAAAACCTTACGCATCATTTTTATTCAATTTCAATTAAGAAATGTGAATAAGTGGGCTGGGAATTAGAGATTTCAAAGATCTCAACCGACTGGCTGAGGCCAGCCTAAAAAGACGCTCAGGACAGTTGATGGGCCACTTCTGCGTGTCGTCACGAAAGCTTATAAGTTGCACGTGTTTTTAAGCCTTGTCAATTTAAACATTCAAAAGAGTTTAAAGCATTCAAACACAAGATACGGAAAATCTCAACTGAGTACTCGTGCGGTGCGCATGCAGAGCTGCGTCTCATGGACAGCGACACTGAACAGAGCTCTCCTTCGTCCTCCTGCACCTGAACGAACTCACAGTTTAAACATGCAAACAGAAAAAGAGCCAAATTCAGCATCCACACGCGGTGTTCTGTGCTCACAGACAAGTCTCAAAGCGCTTGAACACCGAATTTGCCTCGTATTACGGTGGCCGAGAGAGCTCAACGCGCTCCAACTTCAGAAAACACACGCAAATAGAAAAAACACCAGCAAATTAAGAAAACATCTTCATCAGTTTGACAGCACACACGTTGCAAATCCTCACAACGCAAACACAAATAGCGCTGCAAATCCTCACAACACATGCAAATTAAGAAACGCGCTGCAAATCCTCACAACACATGCAAATTAAGAAACGCGCTGCAAATCCTCACAACACATGCAAATAAAGAAACGCGCTGCAAATCCTCACAACACATGCAAATTAAGAAACGCGCTGCAAATCCTCACAACACATGCAAATTAAGAAACGCGCTGCGCGGATCACAACGGAAGTGTTTCAAGGGGACCCAAAAAAGTGACGGCCCCGGCTGGGATTTGCATATTGTGCAGTGGCTATTGGTCAGTGGAGTTGTTGGTGAATTGAAAGGTGAGTTTTATGTTTATTTTAACACCCTGATGGCATGATTTCTTTGTCTTTTGGATATTATTAGCCTAAATAATCTGACGAATTGCATGATTCACGTTATTATATAAGATGGCTAAATATAATTTCTAGGTTAATGAAAATAAATTCGCAATGCTTCATTAATTGTTAAAACCAGGTCAAAATAAATTGCAGATTGACAGTAAGAATAATATTTTAAAACTTATCAGGCCCTTTTAGTAGGCTAATGAAAGAAAGGGCAACGGAATACAAATACAATGTGCTAACTTCAGTCAACTTGTTTTTGTTTTGTTTTTTTCAGATCAAAATGTATTTCTGTGGCTTCCAATGGCAAGATGTAAGTTTTGTCATAGAGAATGCTCCTAGAATTGTGGGTGATGACCAGGTGTCATGTCAGACTGTGCCCAGAGGTAATATTATCTTACTGTGATCCCTACTGTTCTGTCCATTAAATTATAAGAACTACATTTAGTTAATCTTTTTCTCTCTGTTTCTGATTTTGTGTGTGTTTGTGTGTTTTAGTGACTGGTGCAAAGTCAGCTTCAGCTGTTCTTCAGTTCATGAAATACAGAGAACTAAAAGAAACTGAAAGGAAAACATTCTCAAAAAGTAAAAAGAAATCAACTAAAACAGTGAAGGTAAGCTAATCATTATTTAAGTTAATGAAGTTGTCAGACAGAACAGTATTAACATTTGTATTCAATAATTTTTGCCTGATGGTCTAGATTTCTGTTGGGATCATGAGCAAGACCAAGAATGGCTTGAAGCCCATGAGAGGAAAAAACCTACCTCTACATGTTGACCCCCAGTGGTCATCTGAGCAACTTTTGGAAGCTGCTGTGAAAAAACTAAAAGATTTCAATCAAGACATGGAAAATGGAGAATATGTCTTGCTTTATCCAGATAGCTCTCAGATAAAAAATATCCCTGGGACTGACACATCTTTTACTATTGGACAGTACAAAGAGGCCATTGGAAAGGCATATCAAAGGATCACACTGTACATCTGTACCCTTGAGGATCTGTTGTCAAAGAGTAAGTATTGAAATAGTATGTTTTTATATAATTTATGTGCATTTAAACTAAAAACTAAGTACTTTAAGTGCTTTATGGAATTCCAACTAGTTACAGCCTGCATGTTTAACAATACTGGGCATGTAATTGGAAATAGAGATTGATCACAAAGTCTTTTGTGAGGTCAAGAAGATGACTTGGTTTCAGAAGATGATGATGAAGTTGTTGTTAGGGCGCAACCCAATCTGTCACCTCTTTCTGACACAGTGGTAGGTACATCTCAGGAATTTAGGTGTTCAGCATGTATGTGCTTACAGTACAACTATAATGCAATAAAATCTCCTGGACTTGCCAACCATTAGAAATAGAAAAGCATAGACAGTGTTGAGGCTATGAATGAGTTTAGGGTTTTATGTTTACACTTGGCAGCTTTGGTCAAGTCCCGAAAGCAGTACACCAGAGCATAGACATCGGTAAGTAAAATTTTTCCTGACACATTTTTTTGTCACTGCACTGTAAAAAAAAATTCGTTCACTCAACTTACATTTTCTAGTTGTCTTTTTGCTTTGACTCAGTTAAGTTTTATTTACTTAATCTACTAAGTATTTTCAACTTAAAAAGTTTAGTTGACATAGTTAAAATAGTTGAACCAACAACTTATTTCAAGTAACCTGGACTTGCAAAGTTTAGTTGGAATACTATAACTTACATTGTCAAGTTATCTGTACTAAAATATCTGTTCATTGAACTTAATTTGGCATATTTTCTCAACTTGCAATAGCACATTCAACCAAATAAATAACAGATTTTTCCATATAAACGATTTTATTGTCCCTTTCAAATCAATAAATGTTAAGGACAACATTAACATATTCAAAGAAAAAAAAACAGAAAAAACACAGAAACTACTTTTTAACAGTAAAATACAGCTAGTAGTAGAAATCCAGTTCACAATTCTGAATATTTGTAAATACAAACTAAAAACTAAATTACAGAAAAATAATTTCTCAAATAAAACAATAATAAATCTGTCAAATAAAATGGTATTGCAATTGCATAAAGTTTAAAGGTGAACATTTATTTGAATGCATGGAAAGTGTATTCATGTGAAAACTTTAAGTGTCAGTTCACACTTTGTACCATTGTTAATTGCTCACCCTTATGCCATCCAATAACTGTTAAGACTTTCCTTTGTTGGAAGACAAATGAAGATATTTGTAATGAAATCTGTGAGCTTTCTGTCCCTCCTTTGACAGCCTACGCAACAAGCACATTCGAGGTCCAGAAAAGACGTAATTATTTATTAAATAGTTTTCTCCATCGCATGTTAACAAGAACATAACAGCACATGCTTCTTGTGTGGACGCAAAAGCAGACACTGTTGCATGTAAACAAATATATAAACCACTGGAGTCACTTGGATTGCTTTAAGGATATCTTTTTACTATCTTTCTGGACCTTGAAAGTGCTAGTTGCGTAGGCTGTCAAAGGAGGGACAGAAAACTCACAGATTTCATTAAAAAGATCTTCATTTCTATTTCAAGGATAAACCAAGCTTTTAGGTTTGGAGCAACATGAGGTTGAGTATCTAACAAAAGAATTTTCATTTTGGGTAAACTAACACTTTTCACACTAACAATACCCCTTTAACTGTGAAATAACTTTAAAACACATTAAATCTTAATATATGTTTTGGCCAATGAAGTTAACCAATGAACATGGATATGAGGCCATATAAAAACATGAATTAAAAACAAAACAAAAACAAACACAGGCTCTTGGTAGAAATACATAACACCTTACCTCAACAACATCTTTAATTCAACAATGTATTTTTAAGGGAGTGCACTCTTGCACTGCAGGTATCAGCTCCAATGTCCATCAACAGCCTCTGAATCACCTCAAAAGTGTATCTGAGGTTTTTTGGGTAGTTTATGTTGAGAGCATAAAGCAATCCCATCATGTTCACATACGCATTTGGTATGTCACCAAGTCCTCGCAGAACAACTTCTTCCTCGATTACAAGGGCCACATCACTAGAGTTGCATGGAATGGGGTCTGTCACATCTTCCACCACTGTGATGATTCCAAGAGTCATGCCCCTGATCATATCTTCTTCAGAATCTGTGTGCTGTATTAAAAAAAATGTCACACTTCAAAATGTGCTTTCGCATTCAAAGACTTAAACACAACATGAGTACACCAAGTCTTAATTACCTTAAGTCAACAAATCATACCTTTTTGTAAAGTGCTACTAACATGTCTTTCAAGACAAGTAGTGCTCAAATAACCATTTAAATCACTTTGAGAATATCTCTCAATCATTAACTTTATTTAGACAGTAATTGTTTTTCATGGGGATGCAAGAACATTTCAACATTTACAAGGGCTAGTATGTGATTGTTTTTTCCCCCAGAACTTGCTCCTCCATTGTGAATAAATCATCATCATCATCCAAATGCATGGGTTATCACTGAGAGTCCATGCTAATTAATTTTTAAGATGTCCCCAAGGGAAACAAGTACAGTCCAAAGAGTCCTATAACCTAGCCCTAGCCTCTGCAATATTTAATTTCACACATTCTCCATCCACATAGTTAGAAATAATACATTAACAACAACTACCTTACTTTCCACATACCTCACAGATCTTTATGAATTGCGATGGATTCTCGCGCATGAACCATGGCAGCCCCTGCAGTACTGCAACCCTCTTTCGTTGATTTGATGCCTCCGCCAAAGAAAAAGAAAAAAAGTTTACTTATACTGTTATTAGAAGTTGATTTACTGGCTTGAGGCCTGTTGCATTGAAGCCGGTTTCAGTTTTTATTTAGTTTTAGTTTTTTTCCTTCGTTCATCTTTAGGACACAAATTATGATATTTTTGATGAAATCCGAGAGCTTTCCGACCCTACTACGAACTACTACGTTCAAGGCCCAGAAAGGTAGTAAGGACATCGTTAAATGAGTCCATGTGACACCAGTGGTTCAAGCGTAATGTTGTTAAGCTATGAGAATACTTTTTGTGTGCAAAGAAAACAAAAAAAACGACTTTATTCAACAATTTCTGCTCTTCCATGTCAGTCTTTGACACGTGATTACAAGACTGCCACGACACATGCACGTGTTGTGGTACTCTTGTGAGCGCACGTCAACTGACAAGGAAGAGAAGAAATTGTTGAATGAAGTCATTATTTTAGTTTTATTTGCACACATAAAGTATTCTCGTAGCTTCATTAAGTTAAGGTTGAACCACTGATGCCACACTATTTTATAGATGTCCTTACTACCTTTCTGGGCCTTGAACCTGGTAATTACATTGCTCTCTATGGAGGAGTCAGAAAGGTTGTGGATTTCATCAAACATCTTAATTTGTGTTCAGAAAAAGAAAAAAGCAAAGTGATGAGTTTGTGTAAGAGAAATATTTTTCTTACACAAACTCATAGCTTCGCTTCAGAAGGCCTTTATGAACCCCCCGGAGCCGCATGGAGCACTTTTATGATGAATGGATGCACTTTTTTTTTTTTCTCACTCTGATTGTGTTCATCTGAAAGAAGAACATCATATACACCTAGTATGGCTTGAGGGTGAGTAAATCATGGGCTGATTTTCATTTTTGGGTGAACTAACCCTTTAAATACTTCTGCATTAACAAATGGCATATCACCTTTTTCTTCAATATTTTGCAGCACTAATAAAAAATATGCAGGACAAGAGGAATTGCAACAAAGGAAATGCCCATAATATTTACAGAAAAAGTACAGTAGAAATATATGTACTTACATTTTTATCTAGGCTGTCCATTATGGTCCTCATTTCTGCAATGTCAGCACACCACTTTGAACGGTACAGACACAGCAGTTTTGGTAGATGCCGGTCAAGACTCTCATAAAAGGGCTTGCTCAGGTCCAGCGACATTAGCCTGTTGAATTCTGCATTGATCTAAAGTAATTACATCAAATGACAAACATAACAGCAACATGTTATACAACACTGCAAAAAAATATATCTACATATTTTTTACATATTACACATTTTCAGCAGTGAGGGACTTTACCTGTCTCTCACAAAAAAGAGCCGGCCACCTCTTTTTCATTTCAGATACTGGAGGCTCATTTTCAACTATCTCCTGTCTCCGGAGAGAATATGTGCTGCTCATGGCTGCATCCACAAAACTCATGTCTGGACTTCTCTTTTTCATCTCCTGGCACATCAGTTCCCTTTCCTGCTCCAGTGTTTTCTGGTCTTTTCCTGAAGGGAGATCTGGGAGAAAGTTTGTTTCAGACCTTTTTGGCTTCTTCACTTTGTTTCGTTGTCCTTGGAATCCCTCTGGACCTCTCTTTGCAGAATTCACTTTGAGTTCTTTACAACCTGCATCTCTTAGTTTTGACCTGTAGTTTCCCATCTTCCACGTCAAACTTAATTTCCAACCATACCACCCAGCTGCGGATCCCCTTTCTTTCAGACAAGGGTGTTTTTCAACAAGTGCAATGGCCACACTTTTGATTTCCTCTTTGTCTGGGTAGGCTTTGTAACCAAACACTGCTTCAGCAAGTTTATCCAGTACTTCTGTCTGCATGTCTCGAGACATTTTCAGAAGAGTTCCATCTCTACTGTAAGCCTCGTTACCATTCTTTAGTCTCAGCTCAACATCATATGAGAAGGTGGGAATAGTAAAGACAGCAGGCCATGGATGTGAACGACTATGTTTTATCTCTGAGACACAGCTGCTGACTTGAGTCGATGTTGATGGAGACTGTGATACAGGCAATACTGCAGTGTCCAAACTTGAGTCTGAAAATGTTTCAGAGGAACTGAACAGGATTTTCAGCGTCGCCCTGTCCTTGGGCAAATCAGTTACAGATGTAAGGTTGCAAAAATCATTAAAATCATGATCCTCATACTGAAGATCAAAACAGTCTCTTAGCTGCAGTTTGCTTCTCAGCACCTCTTTGAGACCATGGACTGTGTCAGGGACAGTGTCAAGTGTCATTTTTTGAATGTCCCGTTCAGAGATGATCACTCGAAGAAGCATTTTGAAGTTGTAGTGGAACCTTTACGACCTGCAAAGAAAGTAATTCGGAGAAAGGCAATCAGACACCTCAAACAGTGTTAATAAAGTAGTACATAAATAATTTGTATTTAGTAGAAGTGCTAACAAACATAAACAGGTTCAGCCTAAATAAGAGGAAGCAGTAAAGTATTCACTACATTCAAAATTTCTACATCTGAAGTAATATTATGGCTATAACAAGTAATAAATAAAAGCCTACATAGATACACTTGCTATATTTGTTTTCATAGGCCTAATATTACAAACTGTATATGTTTAATTTATAACATATCAATATACACTGATTCTTATTAAAGTCAAATACGATATTCAGTCAAGAGCAGTGAATGATTTTCCCTTTGTCTTTTGTTGCTTTATTAAAATTTAAAGGGTGTTCGCACAAAAATGAAAATTCTGTCTTTAATTACTCATCCTCATGTCATTCCAAACTTGTAAGACCTTCGTTCATCTTCAGAACACAAATTAATTTGTCCTTACTACCTTTCTGGACCTTGAACACGGTAGTACCGTTGCTGTCTATGAAGGGTCAGAAAGCTCTCAGATTTCATCAAAAACATCCTAATTTGTTTTCCGGGTTTGGAACGACATGAGGGTGAGTAGTTAATGTCACAATTTTCATTTTTGGGTGAACTAACCCTTTAAGCACACAAAGTGACAGCAGCCTAATAGACCCGCTCCGTTCCAAGTGCTAAATGGATCCAATATATTGTTGCATCTACACCTTCTTTCTGAACTGTTTAGTCCACTTAAGTCATAATCATCTGTGTTTATGTGAATTCTCACAAAAAAGGAATTTTGACATGAATTTTTGTGTATTTGGCCATTTAAGATAAATTCAAGAATTCAAAAAGAAGAAGAATTCAGGGCATGTACAACCATACTTTACCCTAATAAAGAAGGAAGGTCTTTGGCACCACCATTAATTTGCCTGCTCGCATGTATGGGTAGAAGGGGTGATGTCCATTTAGTTCATGTGGTTCCACAATCTTTAGTTCAGGGGCAAGTCTTCTTTCCAGTTCATAACACCTTAAGTGCTCAATGAACCATGCAATGTAAGGTTCAATGATGAATGACACTCTGTTGGACATAATCAAAATCTTAACCAACTTGGCAAAGTCAGGCAGTCCACTTGTGTGTCCCACAGACAGGAACATTCCTTCTGCGTACTTAGTCCCATGGAGAGATGCATGACTTGCAAGAGATACCGTGGTGATATTTGGAAATTTGTCCTCTATAGCCTGTTTCATAGAGTGCTCCAGAGTGTCCACAGAAACAAAAGCAACATGCCCAACTTCCAAGTCAGGTTTAAAAAGACTGGGTAGGTCAAGACAATAAGCTAATGTAAGCTGATGCTTTGTAGCAAGAGTGAGTAAGATATTTTTAAAATTCCGAACATCATGAACCACTCTTTTAAAACAGCTGTGCTTGGCTTCAAAGCGAATGGTCCAGAAATCCACCAGTGGTCCAAATCTACGAACAAGCTCAGGGTAATGTTCAAGAAAATGATGTTTTGGTAAAAGACTGAAGTCAGGAAAGACCTCTTTTAACAAGCACCTATGAGATGAGATTTTGAACTCCAAGTAGTGCAATGTCTCTTCTGAAAAATGTCCACATGTCAAAAGTTCAAGAATGTCTTTCAGTTCCAAAACAATTTGCCAAGTTTTGTCATTCTCTGGTACTTTGTCACCAATCATCAATGGCAAGAATCGCAATAAAGTCCAGTTTTCATGGCAGTTACCCCCTATAGAGCGTTTTATTGCAAAAGATTTTGGAATTTGTTGTGGTCTGTTAATTTTATCCAAATATTTAAAAGGAAAAGACTGAATAATTAAGTTGAGATCATCCAAAGTAAAATAATGTTTGGAAATGAAATATTTAAGGCATAAACACAGTTCCTTTGGTACTACCCCTTCTAATACATCATGCATGAAATCTGGGGGGAATCCTTGTATTGTGTGAAAATGAGAGAGTCTGTTAAGTACACAGTCACGTTTTACACCGTCCACAGAAACCAAATCTGTCCCCTTTAATTCCAGAAGGATGTTTTCATGAGCTTCGGTTGTTCTGAGTGGAAACACACCATCGCTCACTTCATGAATGTTAATTTCTGAGCGGCTGGCCAAGCAAAATCTACAAAATTTATCCACATTGAAGTTTTCCTGAAAGCCAGCAAATGAATGCGCACCCAAATTGTCCGCAGACACATACAGTACAGTACCTCTAATATTGTCTCCCAGTTTTTGAACATATATTCCTTGTTTTTCTAGTACTTCTATGTCTTTCAGCAACGGCTCAAGAATGGCACTGTAGCCATATTTTTTCACATCACTGCTGTAGGAAAGGCATGCTAGATATATAGATTGAACAGATGACCTATAACGAATTGGTAAATTTGAAAGCACCCAATAAACTGCACAGATCTTGTGTTTCTTTCTAGAGGTCCCTAATGGATTACATACTTCAAAATCATCTATGTACAATCCCAAAGCTATACTTAGATCTTCTGAAGAAAGCAACTGATTCTCTTTACAATATAGGCCGTCCCTGTATGACTTAAACTGGGCCCACTCTGGAAAATATTCCCTGTCTTCTGTCTGCAAAACTTTATCTAGAACATCATTACGGTTTAACAGTTCTGACAATGTTTGCAAAATAGGAATATAAACACACTTTCTTGAAGATGATGCATCTAGAACATATTCAACAGGCTCAATCACTTTAAAGTGTTCCTTGTAAAAAATGTTCCTTTTGTATTCTGTGCTAAAAGGGCCACTCTTTGTCAGAGAACTGAATGGATTTGCTTTCAAAATTATCTCTTTTATGGCACTGATAACTGTATCACTTACTGCACAGTTGTGCTTGCTCAAAACATCTTCAATTATTTTTGGTGCAAACTCTTCTGCAACTGCGAAAATGCTGGCAAGTTCATTTACAATTTCCTGGGTTGCTGCTTTGGAAACATGAAGAACTGTTTGCAGCCGAAGAAAGAATGATGCTAGTTTGCAATGTAGTAAATCTTGCACATTTTCATCACACAATAAAGATAACGGAGATGCTGGGAGGTCCAGATCATCCAAATTTGTTGAATTTTCTTCAAAAGCAGTATTTTCAGAGTCTGGAAGATCTGGAGTGCAAGCTTGATAAATGTCTGTACGAAGATTTTTTACTCCACACTGCTGATGTTTTTTACTCTTATGAGCATGAAATGTACTATATACTCTAGACTGAAAGCTACAGTTTTGAAAAGGACATTTCACACTCTCTCTGTTTAGGAGATGAGTCTTTAAGTGTGTGAAATATTGAGTAATGCCACAGGTCTCAGAGAAAGCACAAAGATCACAGTTCAACGTAAAGGCTGCAGCACAGAGCCGGACAGATTGTTTATGGTTCCTGGCCAAATGTTTTTTTAGAGCAAACTCAGTTCTAAATGAACACACACAGTCTTTATAGATGCAAGGAAGCGGACAATTACTTGCGTGATGGCAGTGCTTCAGTTTGTAGTGTCTTATGACAATGCGTTGATTGGTTGTTGTGAAATAGCAGAACTTGCAGCTCCACTTCATTGGTCAAGGGCAAATGCCCCACACTACTTGTGGCACTGCCTGAAGTAATTCTATGAAGAAAAGAAAAATGAAGTCAACCAACATTTAATAAACAGAGTACACAAATCAAGATTTGAGTACTAGAACTAGAGTAATAGTTTCTCACCAAGTTTATTGATATAAATTTATTGACATGTATTTGTCAAATCAAAATTGTAAGGTAACAGAGCTGTTTTATTTCCTCTAAACAATCATACTAAACTTTAGTAAACTACATTTGAGTGTGTGGAATGTTAGGTTTTTAACGTTACTTACTGTGTTAGCTTGGCGGCTGTCTGAGACACTTGCAGTAAGCAACAACATTAGAATTTATTAATAAAAGCTGGGAAACTGGTGTTGCTAAATGGCATGCAATTAATTAAAAAATATATTGCATAGTCAAAAAAAATATTGTATTACTGTTACTACAAATAAAGCTTTACTAAACTTTACTATCTTTGCTACTATACTTTTCTATCCCCCCTAAATAGTAGGGGTGAATGGTATGACCAAAACCTTATTTCACAGTAAGATAAATTAATAAACACATATCAAGAGATTTGTTGATAAACTACAGTTTGGAGAATGTTAACTGTAATAAGATGATTGGCAGGCTAGTTTAAACGGTGATGGATATATCCAAGCAACAGAGCTGTCCATTAAAGATGCAGTTCTGACAAGTTTGACAACTTTTCTGCTAACTGTACACACGCAGAAGCATTAATAAGAGAGTAACGTTAAATGATTTTTTGGGAACAGGATAGTTAGGCGAATTGTATGGACACAGCTTGTATATTAAGCATTTCACTATAGTTCTTGGAAAAACACGGCGATGGTGGAGCGGTTGCTATAATTACATAACCACCCACAATAAACTGAACATAACTGACCAGTCTTTTAAACAAGTTCGACATTTAAGTAGTAAAACTAGACAGCTGTACAACAACTTTTCAGTTATGGAGCATCCAGCTCGAACACCCGAGGAGTCTGATAATCCTGCCGCACCACTCACAGTTTTACATTAAATGACATTATATTTGTCAGCTCGTTGTGTTACTCACGCGTCGACGCTGCTTTGTCTGTATGGTGATTAGACTCGCTGATTTTGGCGCAAAGAACTTGAACACGAGAGTGAACATGAACGCGAGTCATTTTCTACGCCACAAATCCATATATCACAGTCTCTCTCACATAAAAAACCCCCCACTGAAATATTTCCACATTACTTCGCATATTGTGATTATGCAAATT
This sequence comes from Acrossocheilus fasciatus, assembly GCA_036784905.1. Lineage (NCBI taxonomy): Eukaryota > Metazoa > Chordata > Actinopteri > Cypriniformes > Cyprinidae > Acrossocheilus > Acrossocheilus fasciatus. The sequence continues at coordinate 4,007,621 of CM071956.1, forward strand.
AGATTAAAAAAATATGAGAGGATCGAAATATCCTCCATATGAAGTCTAGTCACCCCCGCCTTTTTGGTAACTTAATGAAATAGTGTAGCCTACGTTTAAAAAAAAAAAAAGAAGTAATAGAAGTAATAGTTGACGAGTTTTATAGATTTTTAGTTAGCTGACTGTCAACTACATAACTGGCCAAACTGGATTAGCAGCGGTCCAATGTGATATAGAAACGTCAATACTGTAAACAATACATGGATGATTACTTCATATATGTTATTTTACAAGTTATTACACTAATATGAACAAATATTTACTTACCAGATTTGATGATGATGGAAGAATTAAATCATCTGCTGATTAACTCTCCGACATGGCCGATCCGAGGCCGATGAATGAAACCTGTTTCGCGCTTTATGTGATCTCGCGATAAATAATGAGAACTTATATGCTAACCTTACTTATCATACTTACTTATGTTTATAAGTTGAGCCGACACATACTCTAGTTAAGTCAACTTACAGACTAGTTGAGACAGTGAAAACTTAATATGTTAAGTTGAATTAACAAATTCAGAAACTACAAGTTGTATCAACTTACAAAATTAAGTTGAAAGAACAAAAATGCGGAATCATTTTTTACAGTGTGTGCAAGCTGAATGTCAGTATGTTTTAATGCATTCATTTGTAAAATTGCTATATAGGAAGTATTTTATGTTATCTATAATACAATTTCTACTAAATTGTTTGTATGTTTTAGGTCAGCGACAACATCTGCACCATCAACATCCCAGTCATCTAATGGACAAGTATGTCATATTCTGTAACATAAACCAGAATTTGATTATTTTCTATGTATTTCTGTGATTATTATTCTAAGTACTTATTGTGCTGTGTGGTGTTGTTGGTGCTACAGGCCAAGAGTGCTACAAGACCCAAACAGATGACCACCTCAGTGGGTGAACTTAAGTCAAGTGACTTCTACAGGTCAGTCATAAGGAATTATTTTACATAATGTTTCACTGGATTTGAAATAAACCTATTGGACTAAAGTGCTGGACTATAGCCAAAACAACAAAACATCTTTTTCAGAATACTTTATTGATTAATTGTGTTATTGTTGTTCTTGTACCTCCCTTCCACAGTACATATACCCATATCTATGCACCTATCACCATCGACAGCAGTTCCTCAGATCTTGAGGAAGTAGAGAAACTACCAGAGAAAGACAGGTACTATCACATAAGAAATACTATCAGCACCTTGTTCTTTACCTGAAAAATGTGACTTTGTGGGAGGACTCTCAAAATCTGTTACTAAAGTTGTGATGTTCAAATTATGCTTATTAATTTTGAGCAGTGTTGTATAGCTTGCTCATTATAAAGGGCCCATAAAATACTAAAAAAAAAAAACTCAAATATCATGGTTTAAATAATTCACAAAAATAAGAAGCTGCAGTGTTAATAGTTTCTTGCTGTTTGTGAACTGTTTTTTTTTCATTATTATTTTACAGTGATGGGCTGACAGCTGCAGACATAGTGTCAAATCTGGCACATAATCTTAACAAAACATCCTGTAGCAGATTTAACATTAACCGGGCGAATGTCTGGGATAGTGCCTTAAGAGGTTTCAGGCGATCCTCATTTGATCCCACCTGCAGCTCGATGGTGAAATTCACAGATGATGCTGGGCTGATAGAAGAGGCTTTGGACAGCGGGGGGCCTACTCGAGAATTATTGTTTATTTTTTACCTGGTATCATTATTAATATCCAGTATCGTAAGGGTTAAAATTTGTGTTTGTCTAATTTAATCTCTCAAAATCTATTCAATTAATCAGATGTTTTGGTGGCCATTACGAACCAAGGTCAATGAAATATATTAATTTGTGCTTGAAATCAAATGTTCTTATCAGATCCTTTGATAATGATGTGCTTCACCCATAAAAGCCTTTATTCCATGTGCACAGGTACTGGAAGGTAGAACATAAATGATGAATATGCAACATATGTCTAAATGTGTACAATATAGAAATGAACCACAGTATTTCATTCTTTTGAATTTGACATTAATGTTCAGTGTTGCTCTTTTTGTATCAATGCTATCTTTATAAATAATCACATTTCCTTTACATTTGTGTCATAAACTATTTTTGAAACAAGTTACAAATAGCCCAAGCCTTACTAATTTGTATAAATGTAATGTGGCCTGTTAACTGGTCTTATAGTAATAATAATACTAATGAAAACATTTAATTGCTTTTTCATTTTCCCCTAGATAAAGAATGCTACGTCACTGAGTGACCTCCAGGACATCACAGAAAAATACTCCAGCATGCTTCAGACAGCAGGCTGCTATCGATTCATGAGGACTCTGGAGGATAAGAACAAAGTAGTAGATGATTACATTCAGTGGTATTTCATCTACCGAAACCACGTTTCCATCCAGAGGTATAATGTAACCTCATGTAACAACATGACATGTAACAACTTTTAATACAATGTTAAATAGTTATTTTATATTTTAACATGAGCACTTTCATACTTTTTATTATACTAATAAAGGCTAAATATTGTGGCTGAAGTAGTGTCCCCTTAATTCTTTTTAAAATGGAAAATCTGTATATATCGTATATCTTAGTAAGTTTTTGACATGACACTTTTTGTAGGTTCAAAGAGGGATTGGCAACGCTTGATTTTGTCAATGCCTTGGAACAGCATCCTTCACTCTTCTTCTCATTCATGTGCTACACTGAGACCAAGCTGACAGCTGATGCTGTGGAGAACATCTTCCAGGTGCAGTTCAGTCAGCCTGGTAGCACCAACCGTCAGGAGGAGGCTAGAGTACTGAGCTACTGGCGAGATTATCTGCTCTACCTGGAAGGTATAAAATTATAAGAAATGTGCCGAATTGTCACTGCAGCAAATAATGAGATATAAAGTAACATAAATGTTTGTCAATTCAGGGAACTATAATGAGTATTATACACAAAGGGATAAATCCACAATTGCATACTGTGCGGTCCATAAGAATTTAAACGGGGTTCAATTATGTTACATGGTTTAGAAGAAATGACAAACCACCTCCATACAACAAATCACCACTGCGCTCAAAGCCTTATAGCTGCTAGGTGATGACTACACTGATTCGAATGTAGCAACAAGAAAAAAAGTTGCTCTGGCCACAATAAATTAAAAAAACACACACACACACACACACACACACACACACACACACACACACACACAATGTCTAACATTTTTCTTTTGCTCCCCCAGAAAAAGAGGCAAGTCCGTCTTTGGAAGATGTCCTTATGTTTGGAACTGGGCTGAAGGAAGTTCCTCCTGCAGCAATACAGCCACAGCCACAGCTAGTTTTTCAGAAGAGCTCTCAATATCCCATGGCAAATGTATGTGCAAATACAATCAAAATTCCAATCTTACCCAGTTATGAAGAGTTTCAAGCAGCCATGGATTATGGCATCCAAAACTCCCCTGGGTTTGGTCTTCCTTGAAGCGAAATACCTTTGGCTGATATACTGGAGTTTTGGTCAGAGTAAACAGTTTTATTAAAATGAAAATGTGCCACTTTGTTCTTTCGTATTTTGAAATGCAGGCATGTTTGTATTACATGTTTCAACGTGCACTTATGTTATAGTTACAAATTTCAAGTCATTCAGTTAAACAAGGACACTCAGGTTAATAGACTGTACTGATATACTGGTGAGTTTTGAGGAATATAGATTTTATTTTCAAGTGACATTTTTCATCATGGACCAAGTTGATTTTGTTATACATGGTTTAAATCATTGATGTTCAGTAAAACACTGATGACATATGCAGTGAGCAAATAAAGTTGTTCTTTGAACTGATGATTTTAAACTCCGGACATATTTTTAAGTATTATGTAATTCTCAACAGCAGTTATCCAGTTGACTGGTGGAGAAAGCCCACTCTGTCTCTGCAAGTCCGAAAAATGAACTTGGAGATTACTATCACCACAAAGACTGCGCTGTGGTGGCAGAATGTCCTCAAACTCTTGAATAACTTCCTGTGACACTGGGAATCCACAGTCCCTTGCATCAAACCTAAGGCCAATCAGAAATCAAAACACTTTGAGTCAACTCATTACAAAAAAATTATAATAAAACCTACAACTGCTAAAATTATAACCCTAAAGATCTAGTTCTGATTTAAAATAATACAAGAATCGTCAAGCGAGGGACATTCCACTATACACTTCTGTGTCAGATATAGGCAATCAATTACATTTTCTTTTATCATTAATGTTTAAACTTAAATGAAAATTAAATCTGATATTTACTGAACATGGTCACATTTTGCATGGATTAAATACGAACCTGTGAGGCAGGTGATACATGGCTTCTGGTTTACCAGAAGGACAAGAAGACTGACGAACAGGTCGGATGGTGTGGTTATTCCAAAGTTCTCTGTACTCATCAAAGTCTTTCTGCACGATGCTCAAGAAGACATACCGTAGAAGGCACTTATGCTCATGGCTGCCATTGAAAAGGTGCCACTCTCTCAGGTCACTGAAGAGATCAATCCAAAACTGAGTCCTAATGATGGAATGAAAGTATACACAATGTTTTACTTAAGTGCTGAATAAAAGTTATATGGAAATGATTTCTAAAACAAATGTTTCCAACAAAAGGTATTATTTAAACTGCATTCCTATTTAAAAAAAAAAAAAATTATATTAAATATCAATGTAAAGAACTTTATAGCACCAAGAAAAAAAGGATTTGCATTACATTTTAGACTAGTGTTATTCTCATATAATACATGCTGTTGACAGCTGAATCCCTCTGTCATGTGACAACACACACAAAAAAAACTAAGTGAGTAAATAGTACATTTTATAGCATTTTTGTTTTGGAATTAATCTTAAAAGGCCTGTACCTTTGCTTTCTGAAAAAGGACCACCAACTTTCGATTCGCTGATTTGCAGTTGAAGTGCCATACATGTGACTGGGGGCTCCTGCAAAGTCATCTGTATGCTGTGCTCTTAATGCACAGTGAATGGCTACCATAGTGCCATTTTCTGTCCCACAGTCTGTGCGAAGCTGTGCTGGAACTCCAAACTCTGATACACACTGCAGGTAATGGTAAGCAATTATCCCTGGGTCATTATTAGAGCTGCCACTTCTGCGCCACATCACTTTCCTAGAAAACCCATCAATGCAGCCACTGATGGCAACACCAAATGGTTTGAGCTTATCATACCCATCGACATGCCACACTTGGTTTGGTCCTGCTGTATAGTATCCTCTTCGGACAAACCTGCGTCTATGGCGAAGTTGAACTCCAGATGGATCTAGTCTGCGAATTGCATGCATTACATCATCCCTTTTAACCGTCAGGAAATACTTCCGTCACAATGTCTGCCACAGAGTTCTGTAACCTAAAAGCTGTCCTGATCCTGTCAGTTCATGTGTTATAGCTGCATTCACAGTGCCAATGGGAGAATAGTCTGTCCTCCTTGTTAAGCCTGCATTCCTTAGTCTTCTCTTTAAGGTGCTCAGACTCAGGAACATGTTATGCTTTGTTCGAAGAAAATCAAGGATCACTTCATATGTGTGGCCCTCTGAGAAATATTTATGGATTAGACCTGCCTCTGTGATTTCATCTAATACAGTTCCTGAGCCTGAAGGGAAAAGACAACAATATCATTAGGAATGCAGGAATCCACAAATATAATCTTAAACATAAAAATGTATCAGCATTAACAAAGAAATAAACAAGTTAACTGTTTGATACAGTTTAAAAAGAACAAGAACAATTGGCATTGGACGGGCATTTAAGCGTACCACATTTAACAGTTAGGTCGTATTGGGAGGTTTATGTTGATGTTGAAAAAAAAAAACAAGTGCAATGTATTTGTGTTTAGTTCTGTATGTCATACTGTAACCTGGTTCAAATTGTTAATACATGTGTATACATGTGATTATGTGTGATAAAGTCTGTTTGTCAAAATCAGAAACAGAGAGAAAAAGATTAACTAAATGTAGTTCTTATAATTTAATGGACAGAACAGTAGGGATCACAGTAAGATAATATTACCTCTGGGCACAGTCTGACATGACACCTGGTCATCACCCACAATTCTAGGAGCATTCTCTATGACAAAACTTACATCTCGCCCACATGAACTGCAAAAACTTGGCAAAGTCGGCCATTGGAAGCCACAGAAAGGGCAATACATTTTGATCTGAAAAAAACAAAACAAAAACAAGTTGACTGAAGTTAGCACATTGTATTTGTATTCCGTTGCCCTTTCTTTCATTAGCCTACTAAAAGGGCCTGATAAGTTTTAAAATATTATTCTTACTGTCAATCTGCAATTTATTTTGACCTGGTTTTAACAATTAATGAAGCATTGCGAATTTATTTTCATTAACCTAGAAATTATATTTAGCCATCTTATATAATAACGTGAATCGTGCAATTCGTCAGATTATTTAGGCTAATAATATCCAAAAGACAAAGAAATCATGCCATCAGGGTGTTAAAATAAACATAAAACTCACCTTTCAATTCACCAACAACTCCACTGACCAATAGCCACTGCACAATATGCAAATCCCAGCCGGGGCCGTCACTTTTTTGGGTCCCCTTGAAACACTTCCGTTGTGATCCGCGCAGCGCGTTTCTTAATTTGCATGTGTTGTGAGGATTTGCAGCGCGTTTCTTAATTTGCATGTGTTGTGAGGATTTGCAGCGCGTTTCTTAATTTGCATGTGTTGTGAGGATTTGCAGCGCTATTTGTGTTTGCGTTGTGAGGATTTGCATCGTGTGTGCTGTCAAACTGATGAAGATGTTTTCTTAATTTGCTGGTGTTTTTTCAATTTGCATGTGTTTTCTGAAGTTGCAGCGCGTTGAGCTCTCTCGGCCACCGTATCTTCTTGCTCTTGCACAAATACATACAAAATTATGTCAAAATACCGTCTTGGTGAGTATCCTCGAAAAAACTCTGGATGTCTGTGTGTGTCTACTTGCTGCTGTAGTACTAACAGTTTTGTGCATAAGACATTTTTAAAAATTTTCAGTAGCAGTTTGTCGTTTCATTCAGGGTCATATAGCAGCTGTATACAACACCAAACTAACAAATAAAAAAAATCAACTCCATGTCTTTAAAGATCAGCCTCTGAATAAGATCAGTGAATCAGGCCACTAGATAATGATTATATCATTATCAATGGTCAATCAAAAGCATGTAATAACACATTTTCTTGGCTTTTCATGCTATAACAAACGTGCTTTACAAACACAGTTACAATAGCCAGAAAAAAGGTAAGAGTAGAATTTGATGGTCAAGAGTCCAACTAAAGCAAACCCTGATCGCCACAATGGTGAGGTCAAACGAAACGTTTTCAATAAAACAACTAAACCTCTATTAATTCTCAATAAGCGCTTCTGTAGACATCTGACAGAAATAACATCAGTCTGGTTAGTAATGAGTGAAGCAAGTGATGCTGTTTATGGAGTTGTTTAATCATCCTCTGCTGAGATCTTCAGAGATTTAACGTGTTTGACTTGCAGTTGATTTGATCAAATGCTTAAACATCAGTTATATGATAATTTAATTTAACCATCCATCTCGTGAACTTCAACGCTACTTTAGTGTTTCCTTTAATATTGTGTGCAGTGTTCATTGAGGTTTTTGCTGTGTATGTTGTACATTTCAGCATCTATCCAAACAGAATTCTGTACCTGTATTTAATGTCTATAGCACTGATCTCTCTGCTTTACAACCCCACATGCATTGCTACAGAGAGATATCTAAAACCTGAAGTCAAGTGTCAAGAGCCCAACTAAAGCAAGCACTGATCTCCATGACGGTGGCATCATTTTAGCCAATAAAACATCAACATCTGTAATTCTCAATAACAGCAGGTGTTCATCACTAATGCACAATCATCATTTAATTAGTCACTTAATTATCTCATTAACTTTAACTCTTTGGGGACTTGGGATTTGACTTGAGACTTGCTAGTGACTTGAAAGAAATGACTTGGTTCCTCCTCTGGTGAAATCAGCTGCTGAGTTCATGGGTGGAACAAACATATGGCAGGACTTTTACTTTCTGACCCCTGGACTTTCCACCTCTGCCGACTGCTGGGTCAAAATAACCCAACCGCTGGGTCAAAACAACCCAACCACTGGGTTTGTCCCTTTTTATCCCAGCGTTGGGTTATATTTAACCCAGCATTTTTTAGAGTGTGCGCTCCTCCACCTTCCCTTTGAGGATGCCCCACAGATTCTCAATAGGGTTTAGGTCTGGAGACATGCTTGGCCAGTCCATCACCTTTACCCTCAGCTTCTTTAGCAAGGCAGTGGTCGTTATCATGTTGGAATACTGCCCTGCGGCCCAGTCTCCGAAGGGAGGAGATTATGCTCTGCTTCAGTATGTCACAGTACATGTTGGCATTCATGGTTCCCTCAATGAACTGTAGCTCCTCAGTGCCAGCAGCACTCATGCAGCCCCAGACCATGACACTCCCACCACCATGCTTGACTGTATCTTTGTGCTCCTCACCTGGTTGCCGCCACACACACGCTTGACAGCATCTGAACCAAATAAGTTTATCTTGGTCTCATCAGACCACAGGACATGGTTCCAGTAATCCATATCCTTAGTCTGCTTGTCTTCAGCAAACTGTTTGCGGGCTTTCTTGTGCATCATCTTTAGAAGAGGCTTCCTTCTGGGACGACAGCCATGCAGACCAATTTGATGCAGCGTGCGGCATATAGTCTGAGCACTGATAGGCTGACCCCCCACCCCTTCAACCTCTGCAGCAATGCTGGCAGCACTCATACGTCTATTTCCCAAACACAACCTCTGGATATGACGCTGAGCACGTGCACTCAACTTCTTTGGTCGACCATGGCACGGCCTGTTCTGAGTGGAACCTGTCCTGTTAAACCGCTGTATGGTCTTGGCCACCGGTTTAGACATTATGGTCTAGCGGTTTAGACATTAATGGCTGTTTGTTGAGTTATTTTGAGGGGACAGCAAATTTACACTGTTATACAAGCTGTACACTCACTACTTTACATTGTAGCAAAGTATCATTTCTTGTGTTGTCACATGAAAAATATAATAAAATATTTACAAAAATGTGAGGGGTGTACTCAGTTCTGTGAGATACTGTATCTTAAAATGATTTTGATTCTGGTTCCTAAGAAACTTTTAGTTTGCAATCTTTATTTTTAAGGCCCTGTATTTTTTTAATCCAAGAGATATTGAGATCTCAGTGCAGCTCCATGTCCAAATTGTTGTATCTTACCCATTTTCAGTGGTCAAAAGCCAAATGTGGTTTTGTGTTTATGTAGTCATCACGATTAACACTGTCAAATACGCAAATAATAACAGTAACCCTGTTGATGAATGTACAGTGCGACACATCAGATTAAGATTATTTGTTAATTCCAGGTGAAGTATGAACAGTATGAAATGTCAAATAAGATTACCCAGGATCCCATTTACCTGGGGTTTAGAATTACGCAGTGTTAGCCTAATTATTTCAAGTGTGAGAGACCTTAAATGTTTGAGGTGCTGTCAGTGATTCTGCCAAATATGTCCTTTGAGCCGGTCTCATGAAAATGCATATAAATAGTCCGCCAAATAAAAACAAAAACTTGTGGTATTGATACACAATAATTGACTTTGACGTTGATATGATACGCACGTGTTTGGCGTGCATATAATACGCAGTTTTCACATGCATATGATACAAAATTGCTTTTTTCTTACATATGACACACAGTTTTCGCGGACACATGATACGCATCTACCCCACAACCCTAATCCTACCCGATGCGTAGCATATACACGCCAAAGTCAATTTTTGTGTATCAATACTACAAGCTTTTGTTTTTATTTGGCACACTATTTATAAGCACTTCCATGAGATTGGGTTGGCCTTTTAGCAATAGATACTACTTGATATATGACTATGCTTCAGATTTTATAACAAAAAAATTAAAAAGAAATCCTAATAATTAATCCGGATTAGGCAATTTTTTTTTTTTTTTTTTTTTTTTTTTTTTTATGTGAATGCAGTGTGTGGTGAAAACAACCACACTTCCCTAAGAGGAGTGGGATTTGTTTCAAACATGTTATGATGCTGCATATCTGACCACTCGGTAGCTTCAGAAGCTGTTAAAATGAACAAAAAAAAAAATTCTTCCAAATATCTAAAAAATGGATTCAAATATCGTAATCTTATGAATAGACTACACAAGGTAATGTGGCTAAATGGCCATTTCAGTGCATTTTTAGCACTCAGACATGCTTTCTTTGCATATTGTTTTGATAGAGGGAAATAATAGGGTAGAGTGGGGAAAATGCCCCCTACTGATTTTCCCAAAATAACCACAAGATAAAGTCAAGATACATTTTTATTGTAACTATGGACTATGTTGACAAGAGTGATGTAGAAGTTTTCATTATGAAGCTTACACTGGTGATGTACAGAAGAGAAAACAGATTTCACAGTAAATGATCTAATTTTCAGAAATAAGAAAAAAGTGCTTTAAAGCTTAATTTATATATGATATGAGAACAGTAGGGCCTGTAGATAGAGAGTGTTTTTTATTTAATAAAAATATAATATTTTCAAAATGACATCATTATTTTCTCAAACATAGTCAGTGGGGTAATAGCAATAGTTATTCTGTTCTGAACATCAAATCCTTAGTTTTTCTGTCAACTGTATTCTACCTAGTTGGTTGAATCAAAATGTTTGGATTTTATATTTAAAAATGACCTCAAGTTAGCATCAGGTAGCTAGCTAGCGAGTTAGCATCAGCTTACATTTTTTTTCAAATAGGCTATTATAATTTTGTAATCCATAATTATTGATTATATTCTTCTTTTTTTAATTTTTTTTTTTATTTAAGCTAAAACTTAATGTACTCTGATTTTGCTGTTTAAATGTTTAAAGCAAATTGCTTTGTTTGACTGGGGGGCATTTTACCCCTCCCATGGGGGCGTGTTGCCCCGTAGGTGGGGTAAAACGCCCCCTTAGTATACATTTTTGTTAAAAATTTAATAACAACATTGTTTATTCTTCAGACATTGTTCTTTAAATAAAATTTAAAGTATTGTATTATAATATTAAAAGTATTGGCTGTATACAACGTGGCCAACATTTTTGACCACTGAAAATGGGTAATGTTCAACAATCTAGACATGAAGCCTCACTGAGATCCTCATATGACTGAATGATGAATGATACAGGGCCTTGAAGATGAAGACCCCCCCCCCCCCCCCCAAATTATATAGTGATATCTTTAATACTTCTTGAGTTACAGCCACACAAACTTTGGAAAACAAATATGTATGGCAGTCAGACAGGTATGTTCAATGCAGATGTTTTGACAGAAGGAAACGAGATACATCTCTAGTTTAAACTTTATTTGTTCTTCAGACATTCCTCTTTAAAAGAAAAGAAGTAGCATATTTTTGCAAAGTGACCGACATTTGGTTTTTGACCACTGAAAATGTGTACAATTTAACAATTTATTCCTGGAGCCATATTAAAATTCCAATATCTCTCGAATTGAGGGTCTGAAAAATGAAGATGCCAAAAGGAAAGTTTGTTAAGGGCATTAAGATACCTTTAATACTTTTTGAGTTACAGGCATGCAAACTTTCAGGAAAAAACCTGAAAACTGCTCTTTTCCCATTGTTGAATGGTCACCATGCATTGGCACATAATGCAACAGAGATAACTAAAGTCAACAGATTTTACTAACTCACCTACAAATCTCTGTAAAAGTAATATTACGATGCTTTGAAATGACGATTCTGAAGTCTTTTTTAACAAATACAATGGAAGTCATTAGGATTCTTTGAAATATATATTTTTGGTGTTCCACAGAAAAAAATAAGTTCCACAGAAGAAAGAAAAAGTGAATGATTTTTGAGTGAACTCTCCCTTTAAGGGGAAGGGACAACAAATAATAATAATAATAATAAATGCATTCACTTCCATCCTGCAGTAATATCACATCTCCGCCTCTTACGAGGGTGCTAATTAATGCATAATACTCAAATAAAAGCCCAAGCTCACCTCTGACATTCACACTAACATCCATCTAGAGAATCGACAGACACAGAGAACGAACATCCATTGCAACCGGTAAATATGACTATATTATATATATAAAAGTTATGTTTTCTAGGTGATCTTATTAAATGTAGTAATATTGGGATGTGTCTATTCCTTTATAGAATGTGATTTTTAAAAAAAAAACATTTAAAAAATTTTATTTTGTTATTTTGTCCATTTAGGCAGCGAAAGACCTGAACATGGCTTCTAAAACTGAAATACTACTACTACTAGTGGCTGTAATGGTTGCAAGTTATGGTCTTATCAACGGTGCAGCCAACAGCACCACAAACAATAACAATAACAACACTAACAGCAGCAACAACACCTAAGTCAACACCACCAGCACAACCAACGGCAACAACTATAACAACGGCACCACCAGCACCACAGCTGCCAACAAAATCATCAGCACCATTTCTGTTGTGGTATGTCTTTCACCTATGGCAACACTGCACTGGCTCCCTATCAAACATCGGATAGATTTTAAAATCTTGTTAATTACTTATAAAGCCCTGAATGGTTTAGCTCCTCAGTACTTGAGCGAGCTCTTGTCGCATTATAGTCCTCCACGTCCGCTGCGTTCTCAAAACTCTGGCCGTTTGATAATACCTAGAATATCAAGATCAACTGCGGGCGGCAGATCCTTTTCCTATTTAGCACCCAAACTCTGGAACAGTCTACCTAACACTGTTCGGGAGGCAGACACACTCTGTCAGTTTAAATCTAGATTAAAGACCCATCTCTTTACCCTGGCGTACACATAACACACTAATACGCTTCTATTATTCAAATCCGTTAAAGGATTGTTAGGCTGCATTAATTAGATCAGCCGGAACCGGGAACACTTCCCACAGCACACGGTGTACTCGTTACATCGTAAGTAGAATGGCATCTACGCTAATATTTGTCTGTTTCTTTCCTATGATCAGATGGTGGATCAGCACCAAGAGATGATGTCTGCAGCCCTGATCGTCAGCGGAGACCAGGACACCCAGATGACCCCCGGAGACCTCGATTAAAATACACTAAAACTAAAAAATATAACTAAAAATATAATAAAATACCTAACTACATAATACTACTATTGTTAGAACCTGAAACTTTTGAACTGTGGGTGTCGTCTGGTCAGAGGAGAACTGGCCCCCCGACTGAGTCTGGTTTTTTTTTTTTTCTCCATTCTGTCACAGAGGGAGTTTTGGTTCCTTGCCGCTGTCGCCTCTGGCTTGCTCAGTTGGGGACACCTAATTTCTAGCGATTATCATCGATTTGATTGCTCATATACTATTTAAACTAAACTGAGCTAGACAATGACATCTCTGAATTCAATAATGAAATGCCTTTAACTGAAAATTGAGTGTTTAGTCTTATCATTATATATTACTGACACTCTGTCCTCCAATTTGATACTGTTAAGTGCTTTGACACAATCTGTATTGGTAAAAGCACTATATAAATAAAGGTGACTTGACTTGACTTGTTATTGCGTTGCTGTGGCTCAAGGTGGCGCTAGAGTTTCCTTCAGATGTCTGTGTCAGTACAGCAGATGTGTTGTTATTCAGGAAGCTGCTGTGATCGTGTCAGATCTGTCTGACAGCAGCTGGACGTGTCGCTGATATTAATGTGAGGTGCTGATTGTGTTTGTCAGAGGTGCTAAAGCTGATTTGACTTTAAAGGACACTCACAGAAACACTGCATCTGGCCTGCAGTAAATCACAGCCTGTAGCGTAAACAGCTACTTTTGCTACTTTTGAAATAATATAGTATAATTGACCAAAACTACAAATAAAAACATACAAATTTGTTACTTGTAATAAATGTTAACTGCAATAAAATCAAATATGAAAGAATATATTTCTCCAGTCTTTTTTTATTGTTTTCAATTTTATTTAATTTAGCTTGCTTTACTAAAATAAACTGAAATAAAAATGAATGAAAAAAATAATAAAAATGAAATTATTAAAACTTTAAAATTAAAAGGAAAATATAAAAATAAAAGCAAATTAAAATATTAATAAAAAGTATAATAGCATCACAATGCTAAAATAACATGGCAAAATACCAAAAATAATAATAAAAAAATAAAAAAATTACAATCTAATTTTCCCTTCATTGAGAAAATATATCGATTTTTTTTTTTGCATTAAAATGACCAAAAGTGACAGTAGTTTTGCCATTAAAAGAATAAATGACATTTAAAATACATTCAAACAGAAAATAGTTATTCTGAATTCTACATTTTGTAATTGTACAAAATGTAATTTTTACAAAATATAAATTCACAGCGTTACTGTTTTACTGTATTTATGAACAAATAAATGCAACCTTGGTGAGCAGAAGAGATTTCATTCAAAAACAAACAAAACAAAAATGTTGAGGTTTGTCGATTTTTGTTTCTCAGGCCTAAATTTAATGATTTAATAATTTAATAATAAAATAATTTTAATAATAATAACTTAATTATGCACTCCAGCTTGGACTTGTTACATCCATGCACTGATTGTTTCTTATTTTTATTTAATATTTCTATATATTTATATAATATATACATATAGATGTTATAATACAATACGAAATACAGGGAGCAATATATACATTTATATTTATGAATAATTAACGTAAAGTTTACTAATGTTTATCATGTTTATGTAAACACTGTTTTGAACTAGGCCACTATTATAAAATGAGATCTGTACAACTTAAGTATAATTTGCAAACTGGTGCATTTTTTTTTATTTAATTTGGCATAATTTACATATTCTAACTGTTTAAATGGGTGAAACCACAACTTTAATGCTATTGAGTGTTCAGCGAGGATGAGCTGCAGGCCGCTCAAACAGAGCACCATGAGGAGGAGGAGGAGGAGGAACACGGACTCATGGGGCTCGGTCTGCGGAAAAGTGAGTCCAAAACTTCATGTCCGTGATTGCAATCATTACAAAATCTGGTTTCAAGAGGTTTTATTGGACCGGTTAAATAAACATGAGGTGCGTTAGTAAGCATCCATGATCTTCTCTGAAGTTAAAAAGGTGTTGCTCCCTGGCCCTGATTATTTCTCCTGAGATGAAGTGCATTAGTATGTCCTCTCGATACATTTGCATGCATTTGTGTAAAGTATATAAACATATAATAAACAAAAGCACATTGTTGTTAATGGACTTCCAGGTGACATTACGTCACTCGTAAACTGCCATTCTATTGGTTGATGTGAGGCATGTTTTCCATACTTCGTAACATTGACCAGGGGTCACCAAACTGGATTCTGGAAGGCCGGTGTCCTGCAGAGTTTAGCTCCAATCCTAATCAAACACACCTGAACCAGCTCATCGAGGTCTTGCTAGGTATTCTCGAAACTTCCCGGCAGGTGTGTTGAGGCAAGTAGGAGCTAAACTTTGCAGGACACAGGGCTTCCAGGACAGCGTCTGGTGACTCTGAGAGACATATAAATAAACACTGGGAACCTTTTTTACATTAGCACTTTCCTCTCAATATATTTGCATGCATTTGTATACATTTTTTTAAATAAACAAAAGCACATTGTTAAAGGACAGGTCATGCGTCACTCGTAAACCGCTTGGTTGATGTGAGCTCCATCTTCACAGGCATGTTCTTCGTACCTCATAGACATATACATACTGCCTATACATATATATATATATATATATATATATATATATATATATATATATATATATATATATATATATATATATATATATATATATACACTGCCACTCAAAAGTTTGGGATCAGTAAGATTTTTAATGTTTTTTAAGGGAGTCTCTTCTGCTCATCAAGGTTGTATTTATTCGATCAAAAATACAGAAAAAAAAACAGTAATATTGTGAAATTTTTGGAACATGTGATTCTTTGATGAATACAAAGTTTTAAAAAAGCAGCATTTGTTCAAAATAGAAATCTTTTCTAAAAATATAAGTTTTTACTATGACTTTTTATTCATTTAACACATCCCTCCTGAATAAAAGTATTAATTTCTTTAAAAAAAGAAGAAGAAAAAAATGTACTGACCCCAAACTTTTGAATAGCATTGTATATTGTTTTTTAAATAAATGCTGATCTTTTTAACTTTTTATTAATCAGAGAATCCTAAAAAAAAAAAATCACAGGTCCCAAAAAAAAAAAAAAAAAAATGAAGCAGCACAACGGTTTCCAACATTGATTATAAATCAGCATATTAGAATGATTTCTGAAGATCATGTAACACTGAAGACTGCAGTAATGATGCTGAAAATACAGCTGAGCATCACAGCAATCAATTACATTTTAAAGTATATTAAAATAGAAAACTGCAATAATATTGAAAAAAAATAACAGTTTTTTTTTCTGTATTTTTTATCAAATAGATACAGCTTTGATGAGCAGAAGAAACTTCTTTAAAAAAATTCAATAAAATCTTACTGATCCCAAACTTTTGAGCGGCAGTGTGTGTTTGTGTATATATGTATGTGTGTGTGTGTGTGTGTGTGTGTGTGTGTGTGTGTGTGTGTGTGTGTGTGTGTGTGTACAAGTTACAAGGACAAAGTTAAGTTAATTTGGATAAAAGCATCTGCTAAATGAATAAATGTAAATGTCTATTAATAAAATCTGTTGACTTAAGCTAGCTTTGTTGCATTATATGTCAATGTGTTTTTTTTTGGGGGGGGGGGACTTTTTTTTCAATGCTTGCATGGCTATAACTCAAGACGTCTTAAAGATCTTTTAATATCCTTTTAGATTTTGGTTTTTAACAAACATTTCTTTTGATATCCTTATTTTTAAAGTCCTGCTTTGATTCCAGAGATCTCAATATAGCTCCACTAGTAAATTGTTAGTGGCCAAAAAGCATGTGGTTCACTTTGCAAGCAGCCGATTTTCTTTTAAAGATAAACAGCTGAAAAATAAATAATGTTGAAACTAGAAACATATCTTGTGTCCAAAACAATTGCATAGAACATATATGGTTCAATCCCAAGATATGGACTCCTTGTCCAAATAGTTGAATTTGACCTATTTTTAATGTTCGAAAACCAAGTTGGGTCACTTTGAAGCTTACACCAAAAAACAAAGGGGAAAAACTAAACAGCTGGCACCAACACTCACAGCAGAGACCGAATGTATTTGGTGACGCAAGTAAATGTTTTCTCAGCAGTTTATTTAAATATGAAAAGAGGCATCCCATTCATGTTGTCTTGGTTCTTCTTCATCTTGGGAAGTTTTTCTTGCCTCTATCTACTGACTAGGGGCTTTAAAAAGCACTGT